>JASCZW010000899.1:0-348580 GCA_034211315.2 Aedes japonicus | reverse complement strand
TGATTTCGGAAGAGAGCCATGTTTCACAAAGAGCAGAATGCATCACAACCGGTAGTGTGAGCTAAAAATTTAAAAGATTCCAATTTAGGAACAAGACTTCGACAATTCCACTGTAGAACAGTGATCAAAACCCCAACCTCATTTGGAAAATTATCCATCGAAGGAAATGATAGCTGCAAGGAGGGGCCACTTTAATGTCAATTGCTTCAAAAAAGTCTTCACTGTGGGAAGTATTGCCAAAACAATGCTTTTGTTTTGCTCAGAAATTTCGATATACTTAAAGATACCTTCGACAATGTCATCAAATGAGAAGAACCCTGTCGAGGAAGGGGCTTCTGTTCTTAAAATTGGAGCATCAGGGGTTTTCGATGTCCCCGGAAGAGATGGAAAATCCTGGGAGTAGTTAAAGGGCGACCACGATATTATTGCGACACCGAAAATGTCATGCCAATTTTCTTATAATGTTTAGAATCAAACCAAAATTTTAGGGTAGTTTTATACATATATTTACTTCAAAAATCAAGTTAATCGATGGAGCCTTGAGTGTAAAATTGAACGCATTTTCGCTTGATGCCCTCCATCAAAGTCTTTACAGTGTCATCCGGTACCAGTTTCTCAGTTTTTTTCGATTTTCTTAACATGTCCTTCTCGTGTTTCACTGTCTTCTTGCTCTTCCGAAGTTCCCGCTTCATCATTGCCCAGTACTGCTCCACCAGGCGCAGCTCCGGACAGTTTGGCGGACTCATGTCCTTTGGAACAAAATGGACAGAAATGGCCTTATACCACTCCAGGACACTTTTAGAATAGTGGCATGATGCCAAATCTGGCCAAACTAGCGGAACTTCGTCGTGATGCTGCAAGAATGGCAAAAGGCGCTTCTCGAGGCACTCAGATTTGTAGATCTCGCCATTTACTGTGCCCTTTGTCACGAAAGGCTCACTCCTCAGTTCGCAAGAGCAGATGGCCTGCCAAATGAGATATTTGGAGGCGAACTTCGACATTTTCTTCTTCTTAAATTTGTCGTCCACATAGAACTTGCTCTTGCCGGTGAAACACTCCAACCCCGGAATTTGCTTAAAATCGGCTTTTATATACTTTCGTCGGGCTTTCGTCGTCCATCACACAGCAGCCATATTTTGTCAGCATCTTCCCGTAGAGCTTCCGTGCCCGAGTTTTAGCCGTCAATTGTTGCCGCTCATCGCGGTTTGGGAAGTTCTGTACCTTGTATGTATGTAGTCCAGCTCTCTTCTTTGCATTCTGGACGTAGAGCTCTGCGACATGCCGATCTTTTTAGCCAAATCACGGCTTGAGACTTCGGGATTTGCTTTAATCATCCGCTTCACCTTTCCCTCCGTCTTTTTGTTCTCCGGTCCCGGTTTTCTTCCAGCTCCTTTGCCGTGGTCCAACGTCAACCGCTCCTGGAACCGCTTCAACACTCTGGAGACGGTTGAATGGTGAATGTTCAACATTTTTCCCAACTGTCGGTGCGACAGGTCAGGAAATTCCAGGTGTTTGGAAAGAATTTGTTCTCTCAACTCGCGTTGGTTCACCTCCATTTTCGTTGAATCGAAAAACACGACTTCGAGTTTGACAGCATGCAAACAATACACATCAATGAGAATGTGTGCAAAATTTGGTTGATTTTTACCCAATGGTAAAAAAGTTGTGCCCTGTTGAATGTGTCGCAATAATTTTGTGTTCACCCTTTAGTACTGTGGAAAACCAAGAGGACAAGGATTTTCCTTTTCTACCTTTCCTTGTAATGGGCAAGCTGGTTTGGGCTCCGGCTCAGCAACTTTCCGTGGGCGGACGCGTCTTCGCTTCCGTGAAGCACCTTCCGGAAAGCTGACTGATGTTCCCTCTTCAGCCAAATCAAAGTCAGACTCGTCATCTTACAGAGGAGCAAAGGGATTTGTATTGGCATTGGAAGATGGTGAGGCTTTATTTAGCATTTCTGCGAAAGACTGCCTTGAACGTTGTTTCAGAGAACGTTCCAATTTTTCCCCGCGTTGTTTGTACGCCGGGCACGATGAGAGAACATGAGGAGGAGTTCCCTTGCAGAAAGCGCATTTTGGTGTGTTGTCTGCACAGGCGCCATACTCGTGCCTTATTGCCGCAGTGGGAAGTCGTATGTCTCATCTGCTTGCACTTTTGGCAGATCATGACCCGAGGTACGAACAAACGCACAGGTAGTCGAAGTTTTCCCAACTCGACGTATTGAGGGAGGGCTGAGCTAGCGAAGGTCACCCGAAACGAGTTTGATGGTGTAAACTTCTTTTCACCCTTCGTGATCGATACTGTGCCTAGTTTCTGCACATCGAGTATCTTGATTGAAGAAAGCAGAGTGTTCTAAAAGCGACTAACCCCCTGCTTCTTCAGGATTTCGGGGGTTAAACTCGCTTCGGAAACCGCACCTTCTATCTCAATACCTCGAGCTGGGATAGGCAGCATAATTAATCATCAATTAAAAGAGATTTGAGCAATAAAAAATGAAAAAAGTGCCATTAAATTATTAAGGCCTGTGCCAACAAATAATGTGTGATCAGCATTAAAAAATTAGGAATGAGCAATAAAAGATGAGAAAAGATCTTCGGATAATCTAATTGTGACCGGTAAATCTATCAAATAAAGCAACAGCTATTAGTATATGTGCAATTAAATATGGCAGTATTTCCGCCAAATTATGTAATTTGAGCACTAAACTATTCGCATATGTCTTTTAATTTTGTTGGATTTTCCCATAAAAACAGTAAAATGAGCAATGGATAAATAAATATCCATTGCTCATTTTACTGTTTTTATGGGAAAATCTAACAGAATTAAAGACATATGCGAATAGTTTAGTGCTCAAATTACATAATTTGGCGGAAATACTGCCATATTTAATTGCACATATACTAATAGCTGTTGCTTTATTTGACAGATTTACCGGTCACAATTAGATTATCCGAAGATCTTTTCTCATCTTTTATTGCTCATTCTAATTTTTTAATGCTGATCACACATTACTTGTTGGCACAGGCCTTAATAATTTAGTGGCACTTTTTCATTTTTGGTGCTTTTCTGAATTACTAAGTGCAGGTAAATATTTTAGCCGCTGGGATATATACTAAATACTTCAGTATAAAAAAACTGAGAGACAGAAATCTCGTTAGCTTGTTTAACGTTGGATACAACGACCCCAAGTTTATAAGGTCTCACCTTAATTATCTCGGTCACGGCCGAGAATGAACGTCAGATCATTTGAAATCTAAAAATATGTCCAGTGGTTTCGTTTTGAGCTGAACAATACACAACTCATGGACCAGCCGAATCAGCTGGATAAGCACGTGATCTGGTAACTCTATGAGCTACCTCATCATTTCATGCCATAGATGATTCATCTTGCGATAAATCATCCATGGCTCGCTTGTCGGAGCTTATTACGCTCAACCATTAACGCAATTATCTTCAATCAATCACAGATAAACCAACTAAAGCTAAGCATACTCTCACACACTCTTACATGCTCTCACACACTCTGACACAATACAAAACAATATAATTAGAAGGAAGAGAACATAAACTTATCTTATATATATCACTGATCTGCTGCAGCCGGGTGACTATTGTGCTGCTGTCAAACGACGATGCGTGGCCGCGATGATAATGATGCCGATGATGATGATTATACTGATTGGTGGGGGTCAGCAGATGCACGCTACACACGATGGATTGCTGGTGTGAGTGCCGTATAGATGCAGAGCAATATGGCTTTTAGATCGTGGCAATATTGATAATTGCAATTAATGACGTTGTTGCACTGATTAACGACAACGTTTTCTACTTCAGAAAACCAAGACTCGATGTCACTCGCGATTCAGGAAAAAAGTAAATCTAAAGACTTGGAACAACTTGTGAAGAGCTTCCAAAGCAACGAAGAGCGAACGAACTGCACGGTTCGTAACTTGTTCACTGGGGAATGATTGCTCTATAAGGCTTGTTCGCGACAAAATCTAGAAAGATCAAATTTGGAATAATACAAATTTGCTGTTAGTTCAATCGCATTTTTTTTTATTTAATTGTACATTATTAGTCATCTTAAAACTTATAAAAGTTGCTTAATTAGGCTACATGAAGAAACTACGAATTTTTAAGCTAACTTCATCCATGATGGTCTGTGCAGACTACTCTGCCGCCGATGTAACTGCTTTTGTCCAAGATTTTCGAAATGTTTCTATAGTTGAAGCTCGTTGTTTATTTTGAGAGAGTTCTCTCTTCACTCCGGGCAGTTAAGTGAATTCGCCTCTTTCGGTACAACATGGACTTCTTTCGCTTTATACCATTCCAAAATATTTCTGGCGTAGTGACAAGATGCCAAATCAGGCCTGAATAGCGAGAGAGCGTCATAACTGCGAAGGAATAGTAAAAATCGCTTCTTTAGGCATTTTTCACGGTATGTTCCCTAGTTTACCGTTCCGGTAGTCATGAACGTATTGATGATGAAGAACCTTTGGCTTGCTCGACCACAACTGCATATTTCCTGCCACCAAATTTTGTTTGCCAAACCACAATAGACAGACATACGTTCATCAGTCTGCAAAATATTTCACGCATTGATGAAGTATTTCCAAAGATATACGTGTTTAGGGGAGTCCAGATTTTGTCGCGAACAAGCCTTAATCTATCAAATCAACCTAAGTCGAGTTATTAGTACGAGACACTGAAGAAGTCTGCACATCAACGAAATACGCGTATCTGTCGAAGATAAGCAAAGGTAGTTGGAATTAAATGGAAGATACTAATTTTTCTTCTAATTTCTAGTTAAATCAACCTAGTTCAGAACGTCAACGCAGTAGTTTGGTTTTTATAACACTCAGAAAATTCTTATGAGTTTATAATTTAAATAAATCAGCTGCCGAGAATAGTTAACAATACCGAAGCATACATACAGACTTTGTTTTACAGAAAATGTTCTTCACTAGCCTTTAAAAACAGTTGATGTTGTCTATCGTCTTTTTACAAGTCGTTCAGAGATAAATCGTTCAGTCGAAATGTCGTTCAGTGGCTTCATTGAGTGGCTTGGAGGAAATTGTCTATGTGTTCGTTTAAAAATAATGGAACAAAAATTTCACATATTATACACTAAAAATATAATGGTTCTGTGGTTCGACAAAGACGATCCACTACATTTTTTGGATATTCTGTATGCACATAGCACATGCTTCACATGCTTTGTAGCCTTCTCTCAAAGCACTACGGATTTCAATTCAAGAGTGTGCAAATTCATTGTGCAGGGTTCTATTCACGAGAAACACTTCTTAAAGGATGTTTTCAATAGTTGCAATCAAATTTAATTCCTGTAGTTACCAACAACTATTAAGTATATAAAACAAAAAAACAATACTTAGAATAAGTGACTAACAAAAAACCGTTGAATTAAAATGTTCTATTCATCATTTTCTAGTGCTTAGGCGGGCGCATTTAAGTCCTACACTGAATAAGAGCAAAAGCAGGCCATGTGTTTGATATTTGTTTTGGGATACAGTTTTCTATTCTCGCTTCCTGGGGATTGGAAATAATTCATGTGTATTTATTTTTTGCGTGGGAAGACAAACAGATTGCTGATCCTGACCATAACCAACGCAAATATTGGCAGCATTTTTGTGCGTTCTATTTACTTTTCAGCAACATTTGTTTGAATAAATGACATACCTCATCGATTGCATCAATATAAATGATTGAAGGATGGAAACGTCCCTATTTTTAATGGATAATTTCAAACATCGAAGTAACACAGTGACAATATTTATTTTTTGAATTTTAAAACTTCTCTTTCTAACGCATACTACCAAACACTGCCCTAATAATAATAATAAAAAATAATACAAAGGGGGAAATCCTCGAGCAATATCTCAATTCCAGTGACCCTGATCTACACCAATCGGCACTATGTGACAACCAAACGTTCGCTCTAATGGAGGTGTATCGGACTGAACACATGTCGCTCAATTAAAAACTTTCACTTTCCCTCAGTTTCTCTTCAGGAGCAATATCTTATAAATAGCTTCGTAACAATGCAACATGAGTGACGACGGCGACATCGCCATCGCACGGGGTCTCCTGCATGAGTGCATTTCAATAGAAACCGTTTTTTTTATTCCTTCCAATTGAACGTAAGTGTTGTGACGAAAATTTATTTTTATTACACTTTCACTGCTTGTTTTTATATTTTTTATACGTTGGAGACATAAATAATGTTTTTTATGCCGGGTACAGTCTCTTTAGGTGGCTCACTCAGCATTGCTGCTCTATTGCACCCTTGTGATTAGACTGAAATGGGAGAGCTAAGAGGAATAGGACGTTAAAGCAGTCAGCACATTTTTCACACACATTTCAGGGAAAAAAAGTTGTCTATAAACGATTTGAAGAAGTTTTTGGTGGCAAAGTTGAGTATGATTGCTACAGCCTCAATTACTCCCACTGTGGCTTTCCAAAGTACACTATGAGTATGAAATAAAGAAATCAAGAAGAATCAAACGTCTTATGAACATATTTGGTTGATATTGAGTTATTCTACTATAACTCAATCGTCATTTAATTTCATTTTTACTGATAATCGAAGACTTCTTACACCCATTTCAATTACTAACTAATGGACTTAGTCAAGAAAGTAACTAAACATTTAAACCATTTTCAATAAACTGCTTCACCGTTGACGCATGCTACATATCTTGACAATGTTTGAGTGAACTCAATGTTTACTTCCCCCCGCCTGTAAATACGAATGCCACAAATAAAACCATCTACCACAACAAATCTTCCGAGAAACAGATGCCGCAAATCTTGATTGCAAAACTGGACCCAAATCAACTAACAACATCGTGTTCTTTGGCAAACCCAAAGATAAATTGTGCGACAGTGGGAAAACCAGCTGCTGGATGCCGCCCAATAAATCAACCTCCAAACAGTTTTCCTTTTTTCTTTCCCCCGTTCAAGACGCTTTGCTGGTTTGCGTTGGTTGTTCATCTATTGTAGTCTCCTCTGCTCGAACGTTCAGTACATCGACCTCAATCCAAATTCATCGGTCCTAGGTCCTCGGCCTCTGCCAGTTGGGAGCGCAACCGGAAATCCTCGAAACACATCGTTTCGGGCTAATTTATCCTTTTTCTGTATGGCACGGTTCCCACATGCATAAATAGAACCCACACCAGACGCGCGCACTGCACATTAGAGCAGAGAGGGAGGGGGACTTGGTTTGGACATTCTTAAATCCAGATTATTCACAGTTTTAATGGGTTGAAGAATTTGTGCGTGGAATATGGGGTTCGTGTTTTGGAAGTAGGTTGTTATCAGTCTATGGCAGTCCTTCGAAAACACGGGTTGAAAGAGAGTCTGCCCCACATGCACCCAAGATCTGTGGTGCAACGTATTTATGACGTGGCACAGTGATCGAAAAAGCCTTTTTCACGGCAAAATTAGTAACCCCTATGGATTACGTTTCCGAATCATGGTGTCTTCTATAAAGTTGTATTTAAACAAGTTGTCCATCTTGAAAACATTGCAGTTCCAAACTTTACCTCTAGGACGGCGCTGTTGATAACTTTTGAACGAGACTCAATAGAAGGGTGGCGTCAAAGACAAGTTTGTAGTTAATATAATTTCAAGCAACTTTGCTTAAAACACCATTTTTCTAGCTCTTCATTCGACCATGGTAGAGCTATTTTTCTGCTTTAAATCAGGGTGTCTCTAAAAAATGGAGCTTTTTTATAATAACTTTTTTGATTCTCATTTTGAGAAAAAGTTACCTCCATACAAAATATAGAACGGTATAGCGCACATTTTCGTTTCACAATTTTTTTAATACTGCTTATCATTTAAAAGTTAAGGGTCATTTTAACTAAAAGCATGCGTTTTTTCTTTTCGACTTTATGAATATTTAGGCAGGATTTGGCCATAAAATTATGTCTTTCTTGTTTTGGGTATCAAAGAACAATTTTCTGTATAAATGAGCCCGGGTACTCCTACTTTTGAACACTAAGATATACCCAAATACTTAGTTCAGCAAAAACATACAATATATTTTTCTCTGCACTTCATTTGTACATATTTTTTTCCTAACAATCGAAACTAAAAAGTTAGAGTGAGAAAACTGATTTTCAGGAACACCCTAAACCCTACACCAGCGGAATAGCTCTGAACTATAGCAGTGCACAAGCGCCGGACGCTCCAGTCGTAGATGAACAGCCTATAGCGTGTTTTATTGGCTATGTAAAGATATCCTATATAGGGGCACTCGTAGATAAATAAAAACATAGGTTTAATTAATAGTATTGAGGTTTGTCATGTGCGTGGCAGTGTTGTGTGGCGTTCAAACGGCGTTCTTCATGTTACGCAAATTAAGACGCATACTCTAAAGATTGAATGCAATATCGCCAACATGTGTATTGTGTGTGTGTTGTGACGTTTGACTTGTGATAATATGTGTCAGCATGTAAAATTTGGCAAAATGTCATTTTTACTTGTTTACATTTTCAGCAAAATTAATCGGGCGTCCGTTTGCGGCCACACGGTTTTGGCTTTCAAGCAGCTTTTTAAGATTTTTTTTTTATCTTGATTATCGAGATTTTCAGCCTCGGGCTGGTTCATCTCCCTTCATAGTCAGTCAAACATCATTTTAAGGCAATTTCGTAACTTCTCCGGGGGTGAGATTTGAACTCCTGACTTTAGCGTGAGAGGTATGGATGTTAACCAATACGCTGGGGTCGCCTCCCTTTTTAAAATTTCACATTTATTGAAGAAACTTGCTTATCTGACGGATCCATTTCTTGTCCTTATTTCTTAATTATAGATACTTTCAGCATCAGGCTGGTTCCTACTCAATCGTAGTCACTTAAATACCATTTTGGGTATTGTCTTACCTTGTCCAGAGGTAAGATTCGAGCTCGTGACTTTGGCATAAAAGGTATGAATGTTATCCACTATGCTTGACAAATCCGTTTTCATGAGTGCTGGATGATCCAGAATTCAACACTTATGTTGTGGGTATAATTGCTTTTTTTTTTTTCTTATAATACTGCCGTAAAACAATCGATTAAAAACGATTTAGGAATTTTCTTCAAGACCTTCAGAGCTACTTTGATTAAGCAAGCGGACGAGATCTTGAAGAGCCTAATCATTTCTGATGTGGTCGTCGAAGCTGACACAACGGCCACACCTGACGATTGATACGAAGAAGCCCAAGTAACATTGCCATAACCATCCAGTTTTAATAAGTTTTATTAAAGTTTTATGAACGCCACTGGAAAACAATTAGATTTTATTATGGTGAAGAAGTGCCAATAGGTTTTATATTTTAGTCAGGCATACATGGCATTTCACCCAAATACGCCTCTCACATGCATATAATTTGCCTCCTCTGGGGATGAACCAGCTGTTGCGCTGGCGAGAAAATCACCACGCTTACGATGAGAGCAAAACAAGCCAAGTGTGAGAAGTTGTCTCTTGTGAGCATTTGTGGTGAAAATCTGAGACCGCTCTCTCGAATGAAATGAATGAATTGTGCTCTCGAGCACAACCACCTAGTTCTCGCTGGTTTACCTCTTGAGAGACCGCTCTGCAGAGCCAAATCTTCAGAAAATCTTCAGTGCCCTTTTTTATGTATGTTTCCTTGTGAGTCCAAAGTTTTATGCATTTCTCAAATTCCTTTGTGAATGACTTAGACGTGTAACTACACCACCTAAGTAAGTAACCTATATGCAATGAAAATACGTTATATTAACGGAGAAACAAAAGGCTTATTTCTATAGTATATATTAATTCGTTTCGGGTTTGATGGAGTACACTTGGACACTGTTCAATGCCTTACCACATGTTTGGTCCCTAAGTAAAATCAATTCAATGTAGTTTTCAGGACAAAGCGCTTCAATATTGCAAACATCTATACATACAAATAAATTTATGTCTGTCGGTCTGTCTGAACCTTATAAACTCGAAAACTACTGAAACGATAGGCATACAATTTTGTATGAAGAGGTAAACATAATACATAATTTTGTATGACGGGGCCGGAGAAGATTCTTATGAAAGAGACCTCTCTCTTCTCTGAAAGGGTGGGCTCCCACACAAATGCAACACAAATTTCTGCATAACTCAAAAACTAATTAAGCAAATGGAACCAAATTTGGCATGTGGGGTTTTCTGGAGGCAATAAATGTTGCTATGGGGATTCGAGCTCCCCCTCTTCTCTAAAGGAGGAGGGGGGGGGGCCTCTCTTACAAATGAAACTGAAATTTCTGCATAACTCGAAAACTAATAAAGCAAATCGAACAAAATTTGGCATGTGGTGGTTTTTGGAGGCAAGATTTTTTTCTTTGGTGGTTTGAGACCCCTTCCCTCTAAGGGTAGGGGGAGGGGGGAGTGGTGGTGGTGTTTTCATTCAAATGAAACAGAAATTTCAACCAAACATGAGAATTATCCAGGCAACCGAAACACAAAATGTGTTTTTCTCGGGTAGGCAGCATATTCTTGTAGAAGATTGAACCCTTTCTTAGTCAAATATCGGGAATGCTTCAGTTACTTTAAGTGCTACACTATACACAAGAAGTTAATCAAAGCTTATGCAAGAGAAAATGGTGTTCAAACTGACAGAATACTGCGTAGTTTGAAGATAATTTTTTTTTGTCTATGAAATGTTTCTACACAGAAATAATTAAACTTGGCAGACATTGACAATCCGAGGGTTATATTAAAAACACACACACACAGTTCTCTGGGGTTCGATTCTCTGTTTTCACTGCAGTGCATTTCAAAACGTTGATTTAACTCGCCAGTGGCTTTCAGTGGAAAGTGATTTAATCTCACCGCGCAGTTGATTTCAAAATAATGTGGTGAATATGCTGCTGCGTGCAGCGCTCCTGCATGAACTAAAAGAGAAGCAAGAGTGGTATGTTCGCATTTGTCTCCCACAGAGGAGAGGGACAAGTATGTACACGGCCAGCCATCAGTTTTGAGTCGTTTTTGACTCTACTTTGACGAAAGTGAGTCAGAAACGACTCAAAGCTGAATGAAATGGCTGGCCGTGTAGTCAGGTTTATGAGAACCTACCTGCGCAAAGGTTGATACCAAATTGATAACTAGTTCTAATATTTAATGATCAGTGTTTGATCACAATATAAGAAAGCATTGAAATTCATTTTTCCATAATGGAAAAAGTGATTTTGCTACACAGAAATCTTCCTCAATATTTGTTAATAAAAAATCTAAATAGCAATTTTGCTGGTTTTTTACATGATTAACTTGGTTGAGCCTAACCTGCAGTTTTGTCGAAAATAAACTGCAATGTTTCATTTTCTCCGACGACTGGTAGAAGGATGCACTCATTTTCGGTATCTAAAATGAATTCAGCACTACGTTGATTAAAATCTTCATTTATGTGAACTTTCACTTCTGGGAAGCTCAGACATAATTGCGTCTGCAATGTGAAAAAATGTTCATATACTTCTTTACGAGCGTTGTTTGGAGAGAAAATACACTGAGGCAAATACATGTGTTTCACTTGCCATGTGTGCTTTCACCCATACATGTTCAAACTCCATAACTTTTGATGTATCGATAATTTCTGAATTAAAATTGGTAGAAATAGCTATTAAAACACCACCACCTGACTTTTTTTCAGAAATTTCCAAATTGCGATCATTTCTAAAAACATTATAAGAATTTCCGAAGACTTCTTCACTCCTAACGCTTTGATCCCAACTGGTTTCAGTTGCCATTATTATTGGGAATGCGCAACCCAAACTTTTATTATGAATTTCTTGAATTTTAACCGCACTTTTCATACGGTTAAAATTTTGGCAATAAACTATAATTTCGGTACTTAATTGTGTTTTAGGTGGAAGCGTTTGCTCATTCGAGTTAGTCGATAAATTAAGATTATTAAAATTAATTACCACTCTCTGATCTAGAGATGTCGTCAAATTCTCGTTATCGTCATGCTCTTCAAAATCATTATCCTCCTCTAAGAGTTTCGTCACTACCGATGAAAACTCGAATGCCCATGCGAGCATGTACATGACTCACATGGTGCAGCTGAAAAACTCCCCGGAGCCATCCAGTTGGGTGAATGGGAAGGATCTATGCGTGAAGATTCATCAATTGCCGGGTAAGGGTGTAGGATTTCGCCTCGTTGAAATTGTATCGGTTGATAGATGGGTGGCGGCCTGGAAAAACGATGCTTTGGTTCCGCAAGTAGGTCTCGATCATGTGGTAGTAGATTATGTGGATTGGTGTTGAGATTTTTGTTGTTGTTGTTGTTGCATTTATTGTTGAAAACAGGTGAGTGTGTACGGTTGCTATGGTTGTTGTTGCTGTTGTGGTTGTTATTGTTGTTGTTGTTGTTGTTGTTGTTGTTGTTGTTGTTGTTGTTGTTGTTGTTGTTGTTGTTGTTGTTGTTGTTGTTGTTGTTGTTGTTGTTGTTGTTGTTGTTGTTGTTGTTGTTGTTGTTGTTGTTGTTGTTAATGAAGTCGACGTTTCTTGCTAAATTTGCTAGATACTGTTTCTTCTTCTTTTTAGCCTTTTCAGCCAATTTCTGCTGATTCAGACGACGTAATTTTCGAGCACCATATTCACTCCAATCCGCTTTCCATACCTTCCTCATTCCCAAAAGTCGCCAACCTGAGTCGTCGGTGTCGTGTTTGTTGTTATGATTCAATTCTATTGCCAGGCTGGGATTTGAATCGAGTGACGGAGTTAAATGTGCATTGGCGTGTGCTTTCCCATGCCTTGGTATTGCGTTTATGTTCGCAGACAGTGCTTTTAGCTCGTCCAAGATATCGAGCTCTAGCATAGAGTTGCTTTGCATATTTAAACTGGCTGCGGTTTCTATGCTCAGCTGATTGAGCTGACTTATTTCATTGTTAATATTTAGCAGCTCCTTTTTTAGATCACCTGCTAGATTA
Organism: Aedes japonicus; assembly: GCA_034211315.2. Classification (NCBI taxonomy): domain Eukaryota; kingdom Metazoa; phylum Arthropoda; class Insecta; order Diptera; family Culicidae; genus Aedes; species Aedes japonicus. The sequence goes on along the minus strand of JASCZW010000899.1, from coordinate 335,642 downwards.
TGCATTGTTGACGTCATTGCTGTGTCTACTAAAGAGGTTAAATGATTTTTCAGCATAGTAGTACTTCCAGTCAAACTACTGTTTCTGTTAATGGAAGACAGTTCATTTTTTATGCTAGTAAGAATGACTTCCATCCTCTCAATAGCTTCCGAGACTAAATTTGGTTTTTCCTGTTGGAGAGCAAGTCGATGCATAACCTCCGTGTTTTCGCTAATTTGCTTAGCCAGGAGCTTTTGTTGTTGAGTGAGAACGTTGAACTCAAAAGTTGCGGTTACCAGAGTTTGACATGAACCACAACATGGTAGCACAAATAACGACGGATCAACAGCTTTTCTGTCTTTTTTTGGGTTCCGAAGTGAGCCTCGGGGAACCGTCACACCCACACAGGCGACGTGAAACTTACTTGTGCATCCAATACACGTCCACATTATGGAATCGACAGACGAGTCCAATAAGCACACTTCACAATTAATCTGACTCATGTTTGAATAAACGGCACCGGCAAAAAGCACTCAAGAATAAAATGAAAAGTAAGCACAAATTAATAAAACAAAACGCGCGTGGTCGCGAGCGATTTAAAATTGCGTCCAAACTGATTGACGATCAATAAGCGAGTTCCTAACAAAAACCAACCACGATATCACAGTGAAGTTTGACAGATGTGGCCCTATGCTGGTTTTGATGGCAACCAATAGGTTTTATGAAGGTTCTCAAGTGGTCATAACATCTTTGACTAGAACATTTTCTAAATCTTTATGGTCTTAGAAAGGTTTTATTAGTTTGTTTTCACAACCGTCTATATGGTGGGCCACATTTTACACATTTCGGCTTCAAAGATGCATAGATTAAGTGCTGGTGGACAAAACAGCTTTGAATGTAGTTTTATTAACAAAGTCGGGAGGATTGCTATAAGGCTGGAATAAAACCAAAATTGTTACTTCGGAGATGTCTCTATGGAGGATTTTTCTGGTATATCGGTTTAAGAGCAACTCGTGAAGAGACTGAAGCTGAGCAAAACACTTGCGTTGCCGATGGTAACTACGTTGACGCAGGATTTTGCAAGCAATCCGTCAAGAATTTTTCTACTATGCATCTGAAGGGATTCAAAGCAAGTACTTGGCACTGATTTTCGACGCTCTTGGAACGATTCGCATAACTTCGGCTGAACCGGAGAGGGCATCCTCAGCAGTTGGTAACATTGCCAAGAAACTTCGATGCAGATTGAAAGATTAATCGTTCAGTATGTTATGTCTACTTAAGTTTTACTTTGCCCAGCCCAACAAGCAATAATTTTAACATTTGAAGTTTGTCAATAAATATTGTTTTTCACCAAAAAGTCCAAATCAAAAGTTTTTTTTTATTTCTGAAAATTCCACATTAATTGGTACTTTACCAGTTTTTCCGGTAAAGAATCAACCAAATACCGACCCCGGTATTTTTCAAAAATGGCCAACATCACCCTAGTGACACTATCAGGTGACACAATCTCCAAGAGAGATTTAGGAAGATCCTACGCATCAAGTAGGATGTTGATGAGAAGCTTATTGTGATTTTGTGTAGCAGCTTTGGCACGGCAATCAGCTGCAGAACGGTCCTTGAGTTGGTTGAAATGTGACCGTACAAGCTTCCGCTTGTCGATACAAACGTTGTACATTGCAGTACCGGTTTTCTCCAGTACAACTCCAGGTGCCCAGTGCCAGTTTTGGTTGACCTTAGCAAAAGCGAAGTCGTCACCATCGAAGCCTCGTTTTACTCTTGACTTCGGTGGTTGGTTATGCAACGTTGAGTGGTCAGGCGGTGGACGCGAAGTAACTCCAATCACTTACGTATAGGACGACCGAGCAGGATTTCCGCCAACGTCTTGCAGTCTGGTGATGACAAATAAGGAGTGCCTCTCTACGCAAGTTTAGTGCTTCGCGTATCGTGATTTTCCTGTATTTGCTTGACGGACCGCCTAGAAGCATCACTTCCAGCTTTCCCGTTGGGTTGTGGATGAAACGGTGTGATAGTAAGGAGGTGGATGCTTTTCTTCATACCGAACCCTTGAAATTCCGTACTGGTGAACTTCGGCTCATTGTATGTAGTACACGACACAGAAGAAGTTTGCACATTGAAGTCGGAATATGCAAAGCTGTCAAATTAAGCAATAAAGGTAGACGAAATTAAATGGAAAATATTAATCTTTCTTCTCACTTTCTAGTTCGTTATTAAAGTAAATTCATATCATTTTAAGTACAGCTGTCAGTATTTTTAACGTTGCGTTACTTTGAGGATAGGAGCATAATACTATGCGTATAGTTTAAAAATTCATGCATTAAAATAATTATTGCAATTCTGCATGGCTATTGCTATTCCACATGATTTTGTTTCAGATTTTTCTATGAATCATTACTTGGAGAAAAGCCTTATTTGATGTGGCAATAACGCATCACATACATTTGCTTCAAAAAATTAAATGTGATGGCTCATATAGGGAAACACAAAGAAATCGAGCGTCTTCATCGAGATTCGAACCACAGCCGACAGTGCTGTGACTGCCTGTGGTAACCTCAGTCATATTGTCAAGTTGTAGATACTTTAATAAAGGCTATTGCTTCGATTGTTGAGACACTAGGTGATACAGCATTGAATACAAATGAATATGTCTTCAAGCAATCTGTCTGCAACTTGTCACTCGCACACACTTGCATGGCTGTGTTTATTTTAATGAACACACAGGGTGTCTGAAAATTATCCGTACAGTTGTTAGAGTTGTTATTACTAATTCATTCAAAATGAAGCCGAATGAGTTGCGCGCAGGTGTAATTGATTTTTTTCGAAAAGGAAAGATTGTTTCAATGATTGCAAAGACCCCAAATATGGCAAAATCTACAGTGGGTGACGCAATAAAACTATACCAACAGCTTGGAACGCTAGATGACCGCGTAAGGAGAGGAAAAAAGCGCACCGTTCGTGCTCCACAACTGCCGGAGGTTATCCAGCGACGAAGCAAGCGAAATTTTTAGATTTCCATCCGAAAGTTCTAGAGGGTTTGAGCTGTTTAGTGGAATACCTGTAACTAGAAATTAGAAGAAGAATTAGTATCTTCCATTTAATTCCAACTACCTTTGCTTATCTTCGACAGATACGCGTATTTCGTCTACAATGTGCAGACTTCTTCAGTGTCTCGTACTAATAACTCGACACCAGTCGAGTTATTAAGTACGAGACACTGAAGAAGTCTGCACATTGTAGACGAAATACGCATCTGTCGAAGATGCAAGGTAGCTGGAATTAAATGGAAGATACTAATTCTTCTTCTAATTTCTGGTTATCCGAGATGGCAAACCCACTGAAAATTTCAAAATCTGCCATCGGAACCAGTTCACGACGATTTAAAGCTTCAGTCTTATAAACTGTGCAAGAATCACTACTTGAATGACACCATGAAAACAAACCGGTTGAGAAAAACTAAGGTTCTCCTGAACCGCTTATCCGAGGGCCGCTATCGGTCAGTGCTGCTCACGGATGAAAAAGTTTTTCACAATCGAGCAGCACAATCACCACCAAAGTTATGGGCAGTTGCCTCCTGCTACTTCCAAAAATCGTGGAAGTATTTCAAGGAGTCATCATCCTGCTTCTGTCATGGTTTTGGCTGGAATAACTCATTCCATGACAAGGAGGAGAAAGTGAATCAAGCGGTATATTAGCGGCTGCTTACTGACACAGTAGCTTCTTGGGCATCGCAGCATTTCAGCAAAAATGAAGGAATTTTTCAACAAATCTGGGCGCCGGCTCATTGAGCAAAAAGACTATTAGTCTTTGGGAACGCATCTTCCCAAGCTTTTTAACGAAAAATGAATGGCCTTCTTACTCACTGGATTTGAAGCCGATGGACTTATCGGTATGGTCCAACTTGGAGCTAAGAGCCTGCAACATACCACATATATCACTAAAACATCTAAAATCGTAACAAACAATGCATAATGGTTTTTTAATCCAACAATAAAAGATAGTTATAACACTATTCTGTTGTACGGATAGTATTAGGACAATCTGTAAACTAATTCTACCCAGAATTTCAAGAGAAAATAATTCTCTACAGCGTTTCATCCGTGATGCAATTTGATGTTGGACACTCTTTAAGAGAGAAAAAAATTCCTGAGCCATATGGAGCAAGGGCTACAGTTGATGCTTAAGTCCCTACCGTTTGAAGAAAAATGAAGCATCATTTTTCCTTCTTAGATCTAACGACCATTTTCAAATAATTTTTGTTTTGTGTACCAAACAGCATTCTGTCTAACTAATCTCTCCGAATGTTCATTGTCATTTTCCTTTGATATCTACTGAAGTCTACAGGAATTACCATATCTTCTTAAGGTTGATACCAAATCCTCCCATTCTTCAACGGTTGCATTGATGTGGCTAGGTGAGCGATCGAGAAGTATCTTTGTGGAGATTATTGCGAGAAGAAACGAAATCAGTAACTGTATTCGTGGCATGGTGGCATGCAATGTCTTCAAATAAGTATCCGTCATCGTAGGTCCATCCACGAGGTGTGCAACCGTAAATGGTAACACTAATGCTATTGCTTAATTAAATGTTTTGACGATCGCAATAACCCTCACCAGAACTCACATATGAGTACTTGCACTGGAGTGAATCTCTTTAACCTCAGTGAATTTGAGCGCTCTTCTTAAACACTCCATTCATGAACATCGTGTTGTGCGAAAAAAGATCCATTGAGGTGTTATTGCGGTGGTGTGAAGCCGAGAATGAAGCTTGCGTGAGAATGAACAAAAGAGAATTCTAGGATTTTTTTTCAAAAGGGTGAATCTAACAATGAGAGGCTCTCTCCTCTCTCGCTCTCTTTCATTTATTACAGCGCCATTATAAATCTTTTGAGAGATATTCTAGTACAGATAGAAACACAACAGTGCTGGCTACCATACTCTACAAATAGTTGAATGAAAAACGTAACGCTGAATGGAATATGAATGAAAGAGAAAGTAATCAAAGAGAGTCTCTCAATTGCAGATTCGCCCTAATGAAAAAACCCTAGAATTGCTTTCGTTCAGGCGGAGAGAGTATGGAGTAAAATATATCGCTTCTCTTCCCCACACAGACAAAACGGACATCACTGCTCTGCGTTACACCGATCTTCATTTTACTTATCTACGACCGCATAGTTTCTCCAGGCGGCTCACAAAAAATTATCTTCCATTAGCAGGCCCTTCAAGTTGCCGTGATGTTTTCCTCCGCCACATCGAGATCCACAGTTCGTTTCACCGAACTTGAACGACGTGACGCCACTCTAATCAGGTGATTGATTGAGTTTAATCCAAAGTAAAATTAAAAGTTGTCACCCGGCCCGGGAAACATGTGTCTTCCCGCCAACAACCTTTCAGCGCTTACAGCTAATATCCATAAAGCGAGTCGAGTCGTTTTCAGTTCGAAAAAAAAAAACACAATCTGATGAAATATGGTTACACTCCAAAAATTGAGAGATAAATTGTATTAATATATCGCTCGCATGGATGGTAACTTATACAGGGACTTATCAATTTTCCCAACTCCGCTGGCCGTCGGCCGACCATCGCAATCCGATTATGCTGCGTTATCGACTGGCAGCGGCTAGGAGAAACTAAAAGCCAACGACCAGCCCCACGGTTACATACAGGCGGAGCCGGACTAAAAACCGAATTATCCGCCGGATATTGGTTCTTCGTCGAGTGCTGAAACCCGCACACGCATGCCAGTCAGCGGACGAGCTTGCTGGTTGTCACCAACCACTCAGGCCATGCACGCATTCTCGATGTGAAAGAAAGCCATAATTGAGAGATGATTGCTTTTTTGCCTAGATGCGAAAAGGGTTAATTTTCGCTTCGGTAATCTAATAAATTCCTTCATCCATGGCATGGTGGTGGTGGCGGCCGGCGATTGTTGCCGTTTTTGATTGTATGCAGAACTATGGAGGGGCGGCGAAGGGCGGAAAACTAATTACAAGTAGAATATTGGAATTTTTTGACTGCTGCTTCTGCTGCTGCTGGTGGTGGTGGTTATGATGATGGTGTGGTAAATTCTCTGGATCATCTCCGGGGAATGCCTCCGAAGTGAATGCGTTACTTTCGATGTGTTGAATAATATTGGATGATGGATTAGAAGAACATTGTGCCATGCCTGTGGGTGGACTTCTAGGAAGGAAGGTTCATGGCCCGGTTCGATGGGAAGATGGGTTCAGCTATTGGCCTCGATGAATTGCTTCGCCGGATGAGATTGCATTGTTATCTAATTAGGAAATTCTTGCTGGAAACTTTTCGGTTGTTAAGTATCGGCAGCTTTATTAGATCTAACGGATTGCCGAGGGTGACGTTTGTTGAGAGAGGGTTCATTTGAGTTAATGATGGGAATTTTGAGTTTTTTTTGTATGAAATTATAAGTTGCAAGATTTCTATGTTCAGGCTATTGTAAATCAAGTTTTAACAGTGCTGTTTCCATTAATTTTATATTGTAACGTGCTGGTAGCAGGTCATTTTTAGTGACTTGATCACTTTTTAGTGACCTGGTCACTATTTTGAGTCTAGTCACTAAAAAGTCACTATTTGCATCCAAAAGTCACTAAAGACACTATTTTTCGGAAAATGGTCACTAAAGTCACTATTTCTGCACCGCCAATTGTAAAAAGTTAAAAACATCACTTGTACCAATTGTACAATAGTCAACCAAATTAAGCTAACAGGTCACACTATATAAAGTCTAAAAATATACACACAAATAAAACTAGATGCCCTGACGAACGCTGTACCGCCTCAATGAGATCTATACAGGTGGCGAAGAGCAGGGTGTTTATCGGTACAGGTCGGACTCGATTATCCGGAGTATCCATTTTTTGCACTCCGGATAATCGAATCACAAAAAAATCAAATCAGCAATCAAAGAAAGTTGAACTAATACGATTTTTGTTTTTACTATGCAGTAGCATCTTGACAAGTGAAAAAAAAAACTATCCGCATAGAAAATAACCATTTCTATTACATACAATTCAACCTTTAGTTACATTTTAGCAGCCATGGTAACTTATAACAACAAGTTTTGTACATGAAATGTAATGAATGTCCAAAAACTTTGCTTTCTATTGTTACAGTTTGTAGTATGTTTGCTCCAAAAGCATATTATTATGGTTCCTTAATCATATTGATTTGTTTTAAAACGTTACGCCTCGACGCGTCGTTACGCCAACACGTTTTTGTGGAACGCTTTTCACACCGACACTTTGGTGGTTATTCCGACAGTCGATGTGATACAAGTGAGATTTGTCACTTCGGTGTCACATGACAAATCTCACCCAATTCCGAGAGTCGGGTGACGGTGAAGTGACGCGTTCATTTCATGGTGACGAACAGATGAACCGTGAGTAAGGCTGTGTTCATTACTCGAAACGTCAAATCAATGAGAGTTTCCAAATGGGCGCATGCATGAAGTTGGTGTTGCTGAAAAAAATAAATAATCATAACCATAACCATAAATGCATCAAAATCGAAGTACATGATCTTTTCAAGCACAGATCGCTTCAGTTCTATAAATTATAATCTTTATCTAGGAACCAACCAGTTAGAAAGAGTTAATGTCCATGCTTATTTAGGATTAGTGATTCAACAAAATTTAAAATGGAATAGTCATGTCGATAGCATGCATTCCAAAATAGTTAAATTTCTAGGAATGCTTAGGAGAACTAGTTACATGCTACCACCAAAAGAAAGAAAATGCTTGTACTATGCGCATGTTCACTCCCAAATAACATATATGAATATAGTCTGGCAAAATGCTCCAACGTACGTTATAAACAAAATAACAATAACATTGAATAAATTTATGCGGGTAATATTCTGGGAGCAATATAATAATCCAGAAATAAGGACAGTTAATCTATATTTGAATAATTTAATGTTAAATTTCAATCAAATTAAATTCTATGAGGCAGTATTGTTTATTTACAAAGTGAAGAATAACCTTATTAAAAATAATTTAAACTTGCAAAACAGCCGTGACATTCATAGTTACGAGACACGTTCAATCGATAATTTGCGCATATCAGCACCAAGAACAAACTATCTACGATTAGGCTGTATGTATAGTGCCATAGTAAACTTCAACAATTTACCAGCAAATATTTCAAACATTGTTCCTCTTCATAAATTTAAAAAAGCTTTAAAAGAGTATATACTGAGCACGTAGTTTAAAGTTCTAGTATTACCTTGAATGCAAATATTCCGTCATCAAAAGACCTCAATATCAGTCAGTTTTGACTGTCGGAGGTTTGTTGTCTTTAATTAAAAATGCATATAAATGGGGAAATATTCAAGTAATTATAAAATTAGATTTTGTAAAATAGGTTAAAGATGAAAATGTATTTCACTTGATTTTGGGGTTTTTATGCCTGAGGTGGATATATGGCATCAATTGCTAAAGATATATCCACCTTGGCTTTTCCCCTTCCCGAAAAAAAAATAAAAAAATAAAAAAAATAAAAAATAAAAAAGTAGCATCTTGATAAGTGAAAAAAAACCATCCGTATAGAAAATAACCATTTCTATTACATACAATTCAACCTTTAGTTACATTTTAGCAGCCATGGTAACTTAATACAAGAAGTTTTGTACATGAAATGTAATGAATTTCCAAAAACATTGCTTTCTATTGGTACAGTTTGTAGTATGTATGCTCCAAAAGCATATTGTTATGGTTCCTTAATCATATTGATTTGTTTTGTGTTGTCGTTACGCCCACACGTTATTGTGCAACGCTTTTCACACTGACACTTAGTTTGACAATCGTAGCAAACTGTGCAATTTTTTCTTGGTGCTGGGCAGTCGTGTTGCAGTTTGGGGTGTTCAGAAAATTCAATTCTAAAAATGGAGAAAGTTGCAGGGAAAGGAAAGAGGAGCAGAATTGTTCTAACATTTGCTACAAAAGCAATTTTTTTGCAAGATTTCGACAGAGGGTTATCTATGATTGAAATAAGGCGAAAGTATAGCATCGCTGAATCGACTGTATACGATCCTAAAAAGAACAAGGCAAAAATCATGGAACAGATCGCACAGCGTCAACTTCGGATGGGTAAGCTTTTAAAAATTTCAAACTTTCGCTTATGATGATTGGAAAGTCAAAACGACCAAGAGCATTGAAGAACATCTATGAGCTGCCCGTATACTAAGCTTCATCAAAAAATGCCTGGATGACCCGGCAGTTGTTTAAGGAGAGGTTTTTCAAGGAGTTCGTTTCTAAGGTCACGGCATTTTTGGAAGGTGCTAAACTGCCGGTGAGGGCTGTCTTAGTGCTGAACAATTGTTCCGCAAATTACGGCGCCGATGAAGTTAGAACTGCAGATGGAACAATCTCTACGATCTTCCTACCACCAAACACAACAGCCTTGTTGCAGCCAATGGACCAGAACGTCATACAGATGGTCAAGTCCAATTAAAAGCAAAAGCTTATGCGTGAGCTTTTTGGACGTCAAGGAGAATTCGACGACATGTTCAAGAAAATCAACATCAAGGATGCTATGTTTTGGGTAGCCGAGGCTTGGGAGGAGGTACCGGCTGATTCAATTGCCAAATCATGGAAAATGCTGAACCAGAATTCGATGATGAAGATGACATCCCGTTGGCGGTTGTACGAAAACGCTTGCTATCGATGAAGCAGAAATTGATGGACCAGGACAATACCATACACAAAGTGGACATGGAGTTTGACGTCTTGAACGACGATGATATTGTGAACATCGTTTTGCACCCGAACACATCATTCTACGATGGCGAAAGTTCTGTTGCAATTGTTGAAAAATCAAGTGCTTCACCAGTTTTGGAACCACACCAGATTGATGTGTATGACGTTTCTGATCTGAATTGTATTTCAAATGAAGCAGCTTTATTGGGAATCGATCAAGTAATTGCTTGGGCAGAGGAAAACGGACTTCCATTGGGAAGGCAACTCCTGCTAAGAGAAGTAAAATCTGTATACACATTGATCCGGACACCTTCAAATCCATGTAACTTTTGAAATATTGCACGTAGGAATGAAAAACTTCACTGTGGTTTAGCTAAGAGTCTATGATGAAAAAGACTATGATTGATGTTTACATTTCATTTTTAGTATTCAAGATGGCGACGAAAGATTTGCCTAAATCCACTTTTCACGATGTGCTCAAATCATTTTCGGAACGTTTGACGGTGGAGAGGAAACCGAGAAGTGACAAAAACATTGAACGCGCTAATCCTGTCAAGGACCGAAAGGTGAAAAGGATATTAACGAAAAACCCAAATCTCGAACAGTGGTTCGTGAAATAGGGATGTCACCTAGTTTTGTCCAAAAATTAAAACAACGTTTGGGACTTAAGTCATATAAAGCAAAAACAGTTCGAAATCGCAACGACAGACAGAACTTGGCAACAGAATCACGGGCTCGACGTTTGTACTGCGAATATTTGACGAAGTTTTCATGCGTTGTTATGGACGATAAAACTTATGTCCTGGAGGATTTCAAGCAGCTTCCAGGGCTGGCTTTTTATTCTGCTATGGCCTGAAATGCTACAGCTAAGCGAACTAGGCATCGAAATTTCCCAAAAAATATCTTGTGTGGCAAGCAATTTTCACGTGTGGCAAAAAGAGTAAATCTTCCGTCACTACAGGCACAATCAACAAGGAGATCTATCAGAAAGAGTGTCTGCAGAAGCGATTGCTATCCTTCATCAAAAGTCACAAAGAAAAACCTTTGTTCTGGCCCGATTTGGTTTCATGCCACTATGCTGAAACTGTGATGGAGTGGTACCAAGCAAATCAAGTGAACATTGTACCAAAAACCTCAAACCCGCCAAATTGCCCAGAGCTACGACCAATCGAGAGATATTGGGCTCTGATGAAGCGGAAGCTTCCTGAAAAGAAACAAGGAATCAAAGACATCTAACACTTCCAGCAAATTTGGACAATGATGGCTTCTACGATTTCTGAAGAGTCTGTAAAAACCCTAATGGACGGAGTTAAGCGCAAAGTTCAAAAAATTTATGCAAATACCGAATAACTATGTTTTGGCTTCACGAATTGATAAAACACATCCCATGAATCTGAAATAAACAAACGGAAATATAAAGCGAAATTTATGTTTTATTCATGTTTTGAGGTATCCGGATTATTGCGGATACAGACCTTACGTGGAAGTGTTCTAGAGAAAATAATTGGAAGAAAACAGAGAGTTTGATTTTTTTCTCGTGCGTTCTTACTGAATGCATGAATTTGTTTTTATCCTTAGATAAACAATAAGTTACCTCGCAAATTTTACTAGTTTTATTAACCACGAATGTAATTACAAAGGTTCAGCGATGACAATGTAGCAAATGAGGATATCAACAAGATCACGTTGAAACACTTACAACAATCCGTATCCCGAGCCCTCCTCTTTATTGCTACAATCATGTTTGTTCAAATGATCATACATATTGAAAAACATATCTTATCAATATATAGTTTTGATCGTATACAACTAATAATCAAGACTAAATATTTTCAGCCCCTCCTATTCATACCCAACAAAAATCGGTGTTTAATTAAAGCTTGCTCAAACAAATTTGGAGAAGCTATTCAGCTATTTTAGAAGCAACAGCTGAATAGCTTTTCCAAATTTGCTTGAACAAGCTCTAATTCAACACCGATGTTTGTTGGGTAGCTACGTTCATGTTTCTTCAGATTATCATATTTTAAATGGAAATTAAATAAATATACTCATTGGAATTATTGAATTCGACATACACTACAGTAAATCAAGTTTTATCATATGAAACAAGCTTTCCAGCCCTCTCCTTCTAGCTACGTACAATAGTGTGAAAATAATCATGCTTTATATTATATATACATACTCAGATATTTCAAATTTCTGCATAAAAACTCAAAACAAATCGTAACAAAAATACTCCAGATAATTGAGTCTACAACTCCGGATAATCGAATCCTGGATAATTGAGTCTCCAGATAATCGAGTCCGACCTGTATTAGTAACGAAAATGAGTAAACCAGCCATGATTTCGGGTAATGACGTAAAACTCCAAAAACAAGCGAATGATAACAAAGAAAGTTAAGTTTTTTCGCATCCTTTTAGTGCACAAAAAGGCATTTGTCAGCTATAACCTTTTAATAACTATACCAATTACCGAAAATAAACATTCCATCTTGTGATTTGCTGCTGTTGCAAATTGTTGTTTTTGGAGATCTACGTCACGCATGTTTACAAAAAAACAGGGTGTGCATCATCTCATAAACACAATGACAGTATTTTGCATTACACTAATACCACTTAACCACTTCTCCTCCACCTGTATAGACCTCATTGGTACCGCCTCTACCTCAATTGAATTTGTCAAATGCAGAGCGCTGATCGGTCACAGCACTCTAGATTAGCTTGAATGCGATGCACGTAGTCCCACATCATTTTTTTAAAATAATTTTTCATATTTCTATACATATAAACCAAGTGAACCCCATAACGAATCGAACAGGATAGAAGTAAAACAGTCACAACGTTTAAATATCAAAATAAAATGTCCTTTGAAGAAATTACAGAAAAGAATCAAACCATTTTTGATTTATAATCACTTTTTTCAAAAATATTTTATTAGACACTGCCCAGGAGTTCTGAACTTAAGATCTGCAGTTGTAACAGTACATTCAAACATATTCAATAAATGTCGTAGCTTTGTATAACCTGAAATATCCTAAGTTCTTAACTCAAGGTTAAATTTAATGAATTTGAATAACCCAAGATAATCTTATAATGACTAGTGAGCTTACAGAAGCTTCACTGAATGTGTTAGAATGCATATCGTAACCTTTCATAGATTATATAGCTAGCTTTACGACTATAGATCCTAAATTCTGAACTCAAGATCCCAAGATGTTTTATTTCATCAGTTGACCTTCCAAAAGATTCACTTAATTTGGTCAAATACATATTGTTACCTTGTTTAGCGACTGTTCCAGAAAGTATAAGCACACCTTATTTTAACAGTCACTTTGAATATAATGAAATATTTCAACATATTTTGGCTGCGTCCTTTTTTTTTTGCATATTTTTGAATGTCATAGCATCAAAAAAGTGCTCTGTTCCGGTCTAACTCCGGAACAACGAAAAAGTAGCGTGCACAAATGGTGCACTATGAGCCAAGGAAGAGGGTGTAAGCGTCGGAGCGGTACGATCTGCAATTCGAAAATATATAGAACAGTGTACGTTTGAAGTCCGGTCCTGTTAGTCCGGATATCGATAAAAAGATCAAGGATGCCTACAAGCGAAAACCAGCGATTTCCGTTCGGGATTTTGCGAAAAAACTAGGGACCTCGTCATGTAATGTCATGCGTGCCAAAGAAAGACTTGGGCTAAAAACATACCGAAAGCAGAAAAAAAACCCAAAAGGAACCCAAAACCGGCCGTTTCCGTGAAACCACAGACCCACAAACTCTACGATTCGTTATTGTGTAGAAATTCTGGGTGTATAATAATGGACGATGAAACGTATGTGAAACTAGATTACAAAACGCTTCCCGGACCACAATTCTATACTGTAAGCGAAGACAAAGACATCCCCGAAACGGAGAAGGCAATTTTTACCGAAAACTTCGCTAAGAATGTTATGGTTTGGCAGGCAATATGTGAGTGTGGTAAAACATCTAGTCCATACATCACAACGGAGACGATGAACACTCAGAAATACGTTAAGGAATGTCTCCAGAAGCGATTATTGCCGATGATCAGGCAGCACAAAGGTCAAGTAGTGTTTTGGTCTGATTTGGCGTCATGTCATTACGCAAAGGATAAGAATGGTACAAAAGTCAAAATGTATGTTTCGTGCCGAAAAACATGAATCAGCCGAGCTGCCCGGAGTCACGACCAATCGAGGCTTTAACCAAAACAAAGCTTCGAAAATTCATAAAATCAGCGGACGACATCCAAAAATTTATAAAAGTTTAGCCAAAAGTGGTCAAAATGGTGGAAAGTACTACTGTGCAGAAGCTTATGTGTCATGTTTGAGGAAACATTGGGAGTCTTGGCTATGATTAAATATGATGATTAAACGAGAGTAAAATACAAATATGATTTGCCAAATAAAATTATTAAAACTAAAAAAACATGACTTTTTTGTTTTTGAAGGTGTGCTTATACTTTCTGGAACAGTCTATAGTTCAAAAAGCTGAAAATTTTAAGTTTTGAATTCTAGAAATGTTTGGATAACATAAAACATCCGAAGATTATCTCATTATGTCTGTTGTTGCCCAGCAAAGCTTTTGTTACAACTGTAAGTCCAATGTTCTGAACTCAAGGATAGTTTGTATGACCTAGAATATGTCATATTGCTTTATAATGTTCTTTGACTTTAAGAATGTTAATTGAATATGTTTTAATTGTAACTTTGTAGTGCCTAAAATTTACTGTTACAACTGTAAATATTATTTTCTGAATGCCAAAACAGTTTGGATGACCTAGACCATCCCAAGATTATCTTTTTGTGTATTTTTACGTTCGAAAACATTCACTGAATATACTTGAATAAGTGACGTAACTTTGTATGGAACAAAAAACTACTGTTACTATCGTAGATTTCAAGTTTTGAACTCCAGGACGGTTTGGATCACCTAGAGGATCTCAAAGTTATAACATAATAACTGTTGATCTTCAAAAAGATTCATTGAATATGTTTGAATACATATCGTCACCATATATAGCTCAAACAACTACTGTTACAATTGTAGATTTTCTGTTATGAACATAAGAACAGTTTGAAGTACTTAAAATATCCCAAGGTTCTCGCATAATGTATGTAGGCCTTCCACAGTATTCAATCATTATTGTTAAATTCACATTGTCCCTTTGCACACATTAAACACCTACTGTTACAACTGTAGATCATGTGTTCTGAATTTAAGAACAGTTTGGATGACCTAGAACATCATGAAGTTATCAAATAATGACTGTTCACCCTTCCAAAAGGGTCATTCAATATGTTTGATTACATATCGTAACCTTACATAGCCCTAAAAGCTACTGTTACAACTGTAGATCTAAAGTTTTGAACTCAAGTACATTTTGGATGACCTCCTAGAAAGATACAAAAATATTTATCAACGTTTATCAATGCGTTTTTAGCAATACGTTTGCGTATGTTCAGTATTATAAAACAACACTTTGCCGTATATATAAGGCATTTATTTTTTCTTCCTGAACGTCTGCTTATTCAGAATGTCAGGTCTTCATTTAAGTCTTAAGCTCATATTTTTTAATATTTTTTAGATAAAAAAAATGATGGAAAACAAATTTGCCGAAGGCAGTGTACACTTTTATTCAGTCTGTATGATTTTATACAGCCATTATCCATTTGGGTCATACATAACTCATTAGAGCTGATTTAGTTAATATACTATTTCAGGCAAGGCTTAACATTTATGAATTTTGTTGAATGTTCTCTTTTGAAATAGATGCGTAAAAATACTTCCAATCGATTGGTGTACATTCATGTTCGAAACATCGTTTGAGAAATGATCAAGATCTGAACAAAGTCTGACCAGCTTTTCGTGACGGTTAGAATGGGGTTTTTTTTTTTTAATTACACCCAGTATAGGAAAAAAAGATGTAGTCTTACGCCAAGAGTCGGGTTTGCAGAACTCGTTTATAAAATATTGCCAATGCCTCAACCCACCAGCCGTTGCATCCGGTTAAAGCTCCAAGTATGTTGTGAAATGCGCCAAGTTACTTCCGATTCAGGTCAACTATGGTTTTCTTATTGACGCATGGAATTTGTTGAAAAGTGCGGTGCCTTGAGTACAGAGTACAGAATTGAGGAGTATTGGAACCAGTTCTTTACCTAGAAAACGGAGGTGAGCTTAAATACCCTCAGGTGATAAAGATTGTGAAAACAGCTTCACATGGCTACGGCTCAAAAAAGGAATTGAAAAGCAAGATATGTCAGATGTAAGTCACAGGCCATGCTGGAAGGTGTTTCAACCGTGCATATAGACCCGTCTTCGCAAAAACGAGCAGCGGATGCAAAAACAAATAAAGGAGGCCGTGGAGAAATAAAATCGCTTGTTACAAGCTTCTTGAGTAGAGTATGAGTATGATTGACCGCCCGAGGTTGCTACTCCGTTATTGCCAGATCAGCTGTTATTACACAGAGAACCAACAGATGATGCTTGGGACTAACAAACATCTTCAATGTGTAAACACTGGTGATCCTAAACTAAGGCAATACCGGCGCCGGCACCGCTCGAATACAGGCCATAATACTCGCTTTATTGGAAGCCACTGAGTCCACTGCACTTCGACGAGAAATCACTGGGATTTTGGTTAACAGGATTGGGGAGCAGCAGGGTTCGTTTTGGTTAACGATAAGCTGTCAAGTTAAATATTTCAAAATTAGGAGTGATTTCCGATTTGAACCGACTTAAACCAACAGTAAGGATGCTATTGGGGCTACTCACAAAGTGTGATAGTGTTTTTTCATTGGGAAACTAGGAGATGTTTTACAATGCTGGAAAGCCGATTTGGACCGATTAAACCACATAGCTCATTTTTACTGTACTTGTACATCAAATGTATAAAAGATAAAAAAAAAATACTAAAATTGGCAAATCACTTTTCAGTCACTATATGGTCACCATTTTAATTATTTTAGTCACTAAAGTCACTATTATTTACCCATAAATCCGCTAACAGCCCTGCGTAATTCTCTAGACCTGTAACAGTATCGAATATTTCGTATTTTACTCATATTTCAGAGGTGTTTATATCTGCTTGATCATAACAGCAACATCAAAAGATCCCCTGCAAACACATATGGTGGCCAAATGCATTCGGTTGGGATAGCACACGTAAGCCAATTCCGAACCGACTGCAACATTATCATCATGCTTGTGAGCGCCGTTTGCGAGAAATGGAAATGAGTGGCTTCTGCACTCTCTCTCTCTCTCTCTCTCTGGTCGGGTGTTGAATCGAAGAAAAATGACACCATAATTTACACATAGTTTTTGAAACCTATCAATAAACAAACGCAGCACTGGGAGTACCAGCAGGAAGACTAGAAACGGTGGTGAGTTGTTAAAGGTTTGCTGTAAATCATGCTCGTCGGTGCTGTTGTTCCATTTTTCTTGGGTGACCTCTCCAGGGTTAATGCAGCTAGCAGCAAAGTTTTATAAGTTGTATTTTCCATTCCGATTTGTTTGATATAAATCATCGAACAACCAAAGCGTATCTTCCTGAATTAATCAAATTAGCTCTACAGCTGTTTATCCAAGCTAGACCGGAGTAGAACTTTGAAAAGCATGCAACGTCATTCAAATGGTTCCGTTAGATCCAGGCAGCTTTCAGCTGTCTACATCGTTGCACTATGTCGACATGCAAAATACACGTGGTGGAATTCATTTATCCTTCATATGTTGTAGCCCAGCCCACTCGCCCTGCCGCTTCCCCTCCGGCATTCCATTCACGAATACTCAACAACAACTACACTGTTAGGTATCTCACAGCGAACAGCGAACGACGACTAAATACGACGTGCTGCATCACCGTTCGTTGGCTAAACACTCAGGCACAACAACATTTCACGGTGGTTTTAACAAACACAATTAGAACAAATTGAATTTAATAATCATATCAACATCAAATGACTAAAGTTGATGAATTTGTGAATAGGCGTGCGGCTTGAGAGCAGAGCAGAGGGATCCGTTTGCATCACAAATGGTGGGACGCATTGAGCGGCGAGAATGACGAGAGCATTTTGTGTTTTATTCATGTAGTCAGACTTTGAGCGAAAGCGGATTAGGGATGATGGATTACGACGTTTTTGTGCATAGGCAGATACCGATATAAGCAGCGAAGCAACAGTGTTTTAGTTTGGTGTTTTATTTTTATCAACAATTTGTGAACGAAATCATTATTTTTTATTTTTTTTTAAATTGGAAATGGGCGCTCTACGTAGCAGTTGTCTCTGACTGCATGGTTCTATGCTCTATTGTATTTTGAATTTGAGTTATTTGTATTGTGAATTGCACTTAGAGTATTCTGGCTTGGTGGAAACTACTTGTGGAGTAGTCGATCTTCTTTCAGGCCTACTGTGCAGAGCAGAATTAAGCTAATAGTGTATTTGAAAACAGAAAGCTTACAATTTTACTATTTTCTTCACATTAGCTTTTGTATTTTTTAAATGGTCTCCATTTGATATAGATTTATATATTTTCAAGTTAATTAGACGAATTAATTTTCTATCCGAACGGTATTAAATATTATTGATTGTTCCTTTTGGCAACTTTGTCAGCTTCGTAAACTTGTGCTGGGCTGTGAAGAAGCTGCCGGAAGTCCGCCTTAACGTAAGTCTTACATCCATGATGCGACAATGAGGCTGGTCCGGCTGCACACGGGTTGTCCATTGCTTTTCGTCAAATCTCATCGTTTTTGGAGCACCAACAAGAAAATTGGCCCAATATTTCCCCAGCCTGTTAGCCATTGGCAGAATTTGATTGCACATCCGAAAGGGATACGTTTCAGTTGTTTCACTCTGATTTGAAAAGCTCAAAGTATTGGTTCAGTCAAAAAAAAGTAATCTTGACCAATCTCGTTAAACTGTTGCAATTCAGGGACAAGGCTGCAGTCGAACCTGCAAAAGTTGGTTCTGCAGATATGGTGTCGCCAAACCGTAAAGAAACTCCCATCGAAGTTCCACAGCAGACAAGTACATCGAGTTGCCCAAAGCGTCCTGAATATATACAAGGGAAAATTAAAGTTGAACTGAAAGATGTTTCAAATCAGGTTTCGCGACTCAAAGAGCGTGATTCAGCGGGTTTAATGACAAATGAAGAGTTCCAAGAGCTTCGTAAGTTATCAAATAAAAAATTTAAATTGGAGAATGATTTGAAGACACAAATTTCTGAACAGGAGAGGCAGCATAAACGTAGGGATCAGGTTAAGTCTTCGAAGCAGAAATTGATGAAGCAATCCCAGAAGCAGGTAGGGTAGGGAACGGCTTCAGCACCCCGGGACCCTATTCCAAGCAAGGGGTAAACGTTAACCTACAATGCTCAGTTTTTGCTGTATGATGCTCCATCTAGTTAAGCACCATACTGAAAAAAATGAGCGTTGTAGGTTAACGTTTACTCCGTGCTTGGAATAGGGTCCCGGGGTGCTGAAGCCGTTCCCTACTTACAAGAAAGTGGTGACTCCAAATTGCGACGATAAACAAAACACGTCGGCCAAAGCACGACGCGAAGAAATATCTGTGGTGGCAGGCCATCAGTACCTGTGGCATGAAAAGCTACGTTTACATTGCGACCGGAACCGTCAACCAGGAAATATATCTCAGCGAGTGTCTACATAAACGTCTACTACCTTTCCTGAAGCGCACAATTGAACAATATTGGGCCATCGTAAAGCGAAATCTTAAGAAGTCTCAAAAAGCTGAGACTGTACAAAATCTTATGGCATGTGTTAAACAAAAGACCCGGCAATCCGCATTCGGTAAAAATGAAGCTTAGCTGAATCTTTCTCCTGTATTCTGTATGAACTGAACTTGAAAAAGAAAAATAATTTGACTTATTAATAAAAACTTTCGGAAAACTGATCGGAACACCCTTCATTAATATTCAATACATTTATCACATATGACTTGAATTATCTAACCTTTTTTACCATGAAAAACGAACTATTATGAGCTTTCTTGTCATTCTTCAACCATCACGTGGTAAAGAGATTTTTCTCATGGGACTTTGATTTCTAAATTTCTTACTTTTTTATTCATGAAATAAGCTAAGCAATCATATGTAAAAGATAGAGTTAAACATTCGTTTCAATATTTCTCTAAAAATAGCAATAATATCAACAAACATGCTTGTAATTTCAATAGCCATAACACAGTCGAGTGCTATCATGAAAAGAAATCAATGACATTTTTAAGAAATCTCAATTATCGTTTCCTCACCGGATAAGATTATCGGGGGCATTTCATTAAACATCGTATGAGATTTTTCATTGAATATGCCATTTGCTAGCCACAGATTTGACCATGAAATTGGACCTTCGTTCGTAGTAATTAGGTGAATATTTCATGTTTTCAAGAAATTAGCTGGAAATGGAAATATTATAAATTGAATTTGGAAAGCGTTGTGAGGAATCATCCGTTGAAGTAAATCTGCAGCAAACAATCTGAACTTTTTTTTTGCAATCTGCTGCGATTTGTCAGTTAAATCATTTTGAACTAATCTTTTCTAAAAGTTGGGTTGAATCTTTGCTACCCAATTCAACTTAATTCCATATTTTGAGGTTCCATTTACCCGAGTTTTGCAAAGATTCAAGCTCTGCATTGGGGAGGTTTGGTGAACAAGCCAATGAATCAATAAATTTTGATTATGCAAATACTTGGGCCAAAGTCAACGTTCCAGAGACATCTGATAAGGATAGTTCGCAATTTCTACGAGCTGTAGTTCTATATAAAAGTTCTCATTTGTAGCTATGTAACAACGAGCATTTTCTAATTTAAAGAATTAGTATTATAGTTATTGTTGAATCATTGATGGTTATTAGTGTCAATCATGTGTATTATTTTTTTCGTTATTAATTTGTTTTTAATTATTTACAGTATGCAAATAAACACAATTTACAATTAGTTTGATTTTCTGCTCAAAATCAGTTTTATTTGATGGGTGTTTCTCCATGATTTATCAATTTATGTTTATTTATCACATTGCCATTGAAAACTCGGCGTTTATATCTTTTCTTGAAAATTGCGATGAATTATGAAGAAGGGTAAAAATTGCGCTAAAAAGTGTATCCACCCTCAATCGGATACTACGATATTAGTGTGTTTTACAAAGATTTATTGTGTATTCTGCCAATTTCTCGAATGTAAACATTGTGTTTAGCCGTTATTTTGTGCTCTTGAAGTTCTCGTGTTCAAAAGTTCAGTTTCGTTTTCATATTTGGAAGTTATTTGTTGCCAAATGCCTAAAAAAGCACAAATTTCGATTAGTATCTGAAATTTGATTATTGAACAACACGAAACTGGTAAAAGCTATCCCAATTTTGTCCAGCTTCACAAAGATACGGTCGCATGTACAGATGTACAAAAAGCGTGGTTCTATCTCATCAGCCAAGCGATCGGGGCGTCCTTCAAATACAACTGGCCGAATGAACAGAACTATCGTGAAAAAGGCAGAGCTGGACCGGGGACTACCATCTCCGAAAATTGTGGAACAGATTAAAAGCGAGTTTTACATTCTACTGACATCACAGTCCGTACAAAATCGTTTTCATAAGAAATCGCTTAAGAGCAAAGTAGCACTTAAGAAGCCATGGTTGTCCGAAAAAAAAACAATTAAAAAAAAGGTTGAAGTATGCCCAGGACCACATTTGATTGACCAGTGATGACTGGAATAAGGTGATTTTGTCAGACGAGACGAAAATGATATTATTTGGGTATCACAAGAAAATTGCGGCAATTCGGTGAAAGTTTTAAAAACGAGTGTTTGCGGGCTGCAATTGAGTTACTTTAACAACATTGATTTTTTATCTAACTGAACATGACTTTGATTTTTTTTTTAAGGTAGAGTCATGCTGTAGGGTTCTATGGCTATACTCGGCGTTGTAAAATTTTAGGTCATTGATGGAATCATGACCAAGGAGGTTTATTTAGACATTTTTAAGCTAATTCGAGCAGGAGCCAACAACATATGAATATCTAGTTTTGATCTTGATAACTGGCCTTGGTATTAAAGAGCTCTGATTAGGAAATTTCCAATTTGGTGCGTGAATGCCTTCACCTGACCATCGACCATAAACCGAAGGTGGTAAAACTTGTTCCAAAAGGGAAAGATTTGTCCACGTTGAATTTTGTGTCTTTCAAAGTGGGTGTAGACAAAAATTCGAAGAAGGAAGCATTGTCCTGCGATTCTTGGCTGGAAAACGTTTTCTTTCGGCCCTTCGAAGATGATAAAGCAAAAAACGTGACCCGCATCGTGAAGTCCTCGACGGTGGAATCACAAACTGAACCAGCTCCTCTTGTGAACGTCTCAGCAACGGATCAACCTTGCCCGATGCTCAGCTAATGTCACATGTTTCAACACCGGGATGCACGCGACAAGGCTCTTTGGAAGCCCCCTCTGCCCTCGTTTCAGTTGTACCAATTTCAAAAACCGACCGTCAGCTCTGTTCCCAGTGTTCCCGCCACCAGAGTCATCCCGGTATTGAGTTCGGGGTTCTAGAGGGGGTCTTCCAGCCTGTTATCTCAGGCAAGTACGCGTGTTATTCCAGCGTCTCGCTTCCTGAATATCTTCCACTTTCCAGCTTGAACAAAGAGTTACCCGATTTAGAGACGAATCAGTGCACATCACATCTGAGACGCATCATGGAAAGCACTTTGGAAGCCCCCGGTTCCTCTGCCCCAGTCGCGCCAATTCCAGCCACCGTTCAACATAGTCGTCTCGGCCCTTAGGATGAATCACGAATACAAACGAGTCGCGAAACGTTGCTTTTTCCAGTATTGGCGTGGAATACAGAGAAAGCTCAAGTCACGTCCTAAACAATTCTGGAAATTTGTAAACGAACAACGCCATGAAGTTGACCTTCCGCCGTCTATGTCGCTCCACGGCAACAAGGCTTCCTCCCCGCAGGGTATTTGCCAGCTATTTTCCGAGTAATTCTCGAGCGTTTTCACCGAGGAGACATTGAGCGATGACCACATTAGACTTGCGGCCAGCTACGTTCCCCTTGCCGGTCAAACCTTGGGCCAAGTCGACATCGATGCAGAGATGATAATCAAGGCCTGCTCAAAACTAAAATTATCTCACAATCCCGGGCCGGATGGAATTCCTTCGTCCTTTCTCAAACTACACTTGGATAGTTTGTTGCCCCCGCTGCTGCACGTTTTTCGACTATCTGCGACTGTCGGTATTTTTCCTCGCTGTTGGAAATTTGCGCACATGTTTCCAGTACACAAAAAGAGTAGCAAACGGGACGCTGGCAATTATCGCGGCATAACTTCGCTTGGCGCTGTTGCTAAACTGTTTGAGCTTGTAATTATGGAACCGTTGCTCGCTCACTACAAACCGTATATCAGTACCGACCAGCATGGATTCATTGCTGGTCACTCCACTGCTACTAACCTGATGTGCCTTACTTCCCACGTTACTGACAGTATGGCGAAACGCGCTAAAACGGATGTCATTTACACCGACTTGTCTGCAGCCGTCGATAAATTGAACCACCGCATAGCTATTGCCAAGCTGGACAGGCTTGGGATCAACGGATGCCTGCTGCAATGGTTTCGAATCGTACCTCACTGACCGTAATCTGGCTGTAGTCACAGGAGATTGTCGGTCTCACATGTTCGAAGCCACGTCTAGGTATACCGCAGGGTAGTCACTGGGACCGTTGATTTTTTTGATCTTCTAATGCTAAATGCTATTTGCCGACTGGTGCACTTTGAATCGCATGGATGTCAGCCCGGTCAAATGCACGGTTATCTCGTTTTCGCACAAGAAACAGACTATTTTATTCAAGTACGTCTTGTTGGGCACCGAAATTGAGCGCGTCAGTCAAGTCAAGGACCTAGCGGTAATTCTGGACACCCAACTCAGTCACCTTCAAGCAGCACATTTTGTACGCTTTCGGCAAAGCCTCCTGCGTTCTGGGGTTCATCTTTCGGATTGCTAAAGACTTCACGGACATCTACTGCCTCAAATCGTTGAACTGCTCCTTGTGTCGTTCTATATTAGAGTATTACTCGATTGTGTGGACTCCTCATTACAACAACGGTGTCGTTAGAGTGGAGGCTGTTCAACGACGGTTTTTGAGATTTGCGCTACGTAAACTACCGTGGACGGATCCCTATCGTTTGCCAAGCTACGAAAGCCGTTGCCGTCTAATTAACATGGAGTCCCTGTTAGCCCGTAGAGATACAGCCAGGGCTGTGTTCATCACAGACATCTTGCAAGACCGCATCGACTGTCCTGATCTTCTGGAGCAAATCAATATCAACGTGCAACCCCGAGCCCTGAGGAATAGTTCGATGCTGCGGTTACCTCCACAACGAACCAATTACAGTATGTTAGGGGCAATTGGCGGTTTACATAGACTTTTTAATAGGGTTTCCGCCTTGTTTGATTTTAACATGACTTGCCAGATGCTTCGTCGTAAGTTTAGTCAAAATAGGCAGAATAGGCAAACAAAATAAGCCTTTTTCAAATGTTGGTTTTATAGTTGGGGCAAACCACAAAAATATTTCTTAATAGCATTTAATTTTTTTTATTTTTGCATGTCGTGTCTGAAAACTGAGGTTATGTTTGTAAATTGAGTAAACCATATTTGAAAAGGGCGTAAGTTTATAAGAAAATCGTTAATTACTCGCTAACGGTAAGAGGCATCGGCAAGATTTATACGTCAAATCTTTTATCTTTTTAAGTTATAAAAATCTTTTAAGGACAACGTTATTGGCAAATTTGAAATGAAAAAATTAGAGCAAAGATCTGGTTTTTCTGTTGAGATAACAGAAAAAATTCTCTAATTCGGTCATATCAAAACGTACAGTAAAAATGATACCATCAAAAATGCTTGAAATTATTTATACCACAACTTTTCTCAATAATGTACAAATAAAAAAAGTTAGATTTTCGATTACTCTGAAAACAAGCGTCACCCTAGTTTTCAATCACACCAAAAGAAGGGCCTTGTTATTAGAATTAACTTTGTAGAAGACAATTTTGCTCCACAACTTCAAACTTTTGCAAAAAATGTATCTTTCCAGCTGAATTCGCATTCTGGACCACTGTGATTTCATCTAGCGTAACTAACTGAAAACGGTTGAGCTACTTTGATCAAATTACTCATCATTAATATCGGAAGCAATAACTATCTTCGGGACAGTTTTCTTTAGATAATTTAGGGTATCTTTACAGAAAAAACACTTGTTTGCTCTTAGTCCTTTATTTCAAATTTTCCAACAACGTTGTCCTTAGATGACTTTTAAAACTTGAAAAGATAAAAGTTTTGACGTATAAATCTTGCCGATGTCTCTTACTGTTAGCGAGTAATTAACGATTTTCTTTTAAACTTACGCCCTTTTTAAAGGTGGTTTACTCAATTTACAAAAATAACCTCAGTTTTCAGACACGACATGCGATAATAAAAATCCTTTCAAATGCTGTTAAAAAACATTTTTTTGGTTTGCCCCAACAAAATAAAAACATCATTTGAAAAAGGCCTATTTTGTTTAAAAAAAACAATTTCAGCACATCAAAAGTTGTAACTTTTATTGTGATAGAATCTTCCCATTGACTCTAGACAATTTTGATGGAAAATTTGAAATAAAAAGGTACAGCTAAATAACTGATTTTTATTGGGACACCCTCAGCTACGTAGGAAAAATTCTCAAGTCGAGTTATTAGTACGAGACACTGAAGAAGTCTGCACATTGTAGACGAAATACGCGTATCTGTCAAGATAAGCAAAGGTAGTTAGAATTAAATGGAAAATACTAATTTTTCTTCTCATTTCTAGTTACAGGTATTCCACCAAACAGCTCAAACCATCAAGGACTGAAAATGTATCTTTACAGCTAAATTCGCATTCTGGACCACTGTGCAATGTCATGGATTGTCGTGGTAAAAATTAACTCTATCCTATCCTGTAGGATTAATTTTGTTGCTTCATCTCCAAATTTTACTTAAAAAAATAATGCAAAACCTGGTCGTTGACCAGTGTAAAAATATTTTAAGAATGCTACAAGTTGTTATCATGTTATGTTATACTGCGGTTACGAATCACTGATAAAAATAAATTGGAAAGCTTTCAATTTGGTTAAATTTATGTGTAAGTCTCAACATATTAACGGGCAACAAGGATTACTTCACTCGTTACATTCATTATTTTTAAGATTGCAGAAATGGACTGAATGTTTGAATAGTAAATCAAATTTTCTGACGGAAAAACTTTCTAAGGGTGATGCGTTTTTAAGGGTATTTCTGGTGGATAGAATACTCAAAAAAATGTACAAAAGCTGCATTTTACGTCTGAAGATCCAAAAGTGAAATCAACTAATTTTCTTAATTACCAACTCATCACATAATGCTAGCGTCATCTGTCACCCATTCCGATAAAATTGCTACTGTCATGCTGCTACAATCGCGTAGGGTTTTGGTGTTGTCATCCGTCAGAAAATCAACACGAAAGAGGAGGAGTATCGAAAACAGTTCAATTTGCAGACGACAAAAGCCGAGTAAATTTATGCACGATAAACCGGGGGCTGCTAATTCATTCGTAGTGCAGTAGTGGTAAGTTGAATACGGAGAGAGTTCAAGGGTGCCTTTGGCGGAAAATCCCGGCACTCTTCACCATACGGAGCTCATAACCTCGTGGCTAATGCGGTTTCCAGTGGGGTGTCCTTTTTTATCAGTTTTTTTGTTTGTGGGCTGCCACAGTGCACCGACAGCTTTCAAATCAATGGGGAATTTACAGTAGCTTATGTATGTATCCTAGTCTAGCGGCATGACATTGCTCGAGCGATAGCGAAAGAAAATCACCGTGGAAACCTTATTTGCTTTTGATTGTACAAATGAGTTTGAGTGTGGTTTGAAAATAGGAAAATAATTTGGGGTAGATTGCAGCCCACGGAATGGAATATCATCAAAGCCTTTCATGTCACGCCATGTATCATTTATCATAATCAAGCGATAAGTGAATACACGTGACATAGAAATTAAGCGAAAGAATATCTAATTCCAAAAATCGTCGCAAATATTTCACGTATATTATACATCCGAGCATTCCAAAATTCCATTCGATCGAGATGAAAAATAGACATCTACTTTATTGTCTACGCAACCCAAAAAGCCATTTCTTCTAGCTACATAAATCACTTCGGACAGAATAGCAGCTCTACCAGCGATTCCAAAAAGCAACAAAACAAATGTTTTCTGAAACGCTTCCCAGGTCCATCTCATCCTTTCTTTCTGCTTCCTCTATTTACGTCAAAGAGGCGATGGCCATTCACGAGAGACATCCCTTTGGGTTCCAATTTTTCGCAAACAACAATGTGAGAGATGTCCTTTGGTTCAATTCATCAAATTCCCAGCAACCGAAGCTGAGCTGTAAAAAATAGGTAGATCCAGTTTGTGTGTGTTTCACTTTTGGGAAAATCTAATTTTTGTCCTTGGGTTCGGCCAGTTGAGACTTTTGTGTCGCATCATCGGACCATTCCATCTGTAATGATTTATCCTACACTCCGGCTGGGAACTGTGACTTCACTAAGGCGATTTGCAGGCAAGAGCTATTCCGCGCAGGTAGGCGGATGAAGACCACGACCATTTCGGCCATTCTAAAAAAAATGTAATTTCCAGAAGGTCCCACAGGCAACCGATGTTCTCTCGATGAACAATATACTTGATGGATGGATGAGGAGCAAAGTGGGAAATGAATTTCACGTAACGTACGGCACATTGATAAATGATCTTAAGAGTCTTGCCTTTGCGTAGCAACTGAAGTTTGTTCAGTGCAATTAACCGATTTGATGATATTGAGATGGAAGAAACAAAATTCCTTTTCAATCCCAATCGTAATTCCTAACCGAGCTGAAGTAGTCGTTTCCTGGTTGGTAATCGAATTAAAGGTTTGTTTTCGGAGGGTTTCCACTGCTTTGTTTTATCAAGGATCATTCATTCATAATATAGTGAGCTTCATTTTTTGACTTATTTTAGAGGGGAAAGCATTAGTTGTGCACGAGCCATGTGTAACCGTTACCTTGGTCTACGTTTAGTAGATTTGTGTTCTGTTGTTTGTTTATTTCTAGGCTTTCTGCGACGTCTAATTTCCAGGGTGTTGATGTAGTCCGTAATATTGTGATGTCATTTGTCGTTATGTCGTGATTTTCCGTGAAGATGTGTTCTGCGACTGTTGATTGGAAGTTATGTGAAATTCCTTTCTCGTTCTGTTTGACAGCTTTAGTCACCTCCGCTAGATGCTCCTTGAACCTTGTTGCCAAGGTTCTCTTTGTTTGACCTACATATATTTTGCTGCAGTGTTTACACTTGATTCTGTATACCCCTGCTCTGCCTAAGGTGTCTACTGAATCTTTGGTGGAGCCTAACATCGATGCTAATTGGTTGTGCCTGCTTGAAAAAAACTAAGTGTAAACCAAATTCTTTTAGCTTTTGTGTATTGTCTTTATCGAAGGGGACGGATACTCGTTTCAGGGGTTCAGGTGAGTCTAAGAGGGTTAATCACAATGAAGATGTTTATCCTTTTTGTTGATGATCGCTTGAATTGTCCTCTTTTTGTACCCATTGAGTCTGGCAGTTTCGAAGATATATGCTAATTCTTTGGCTTTTCCAGTTTTATTGAGAGGAAGGATCAACATCCGGTGGATCATGTGGTGGAAAGTGGCCAATTTGTGCTGAAAAGAGTGGTTTGAAGTGTATGGGATGACTCTTTGGGTGTTTGTGGGTTTTCTGAAGATTTCAAACTCTAAAGGAGATGGTGACAATGATTCTCTCACTACTAGAAGGTCGACAAATGCAAGTTTTCCATCCTTTTCTATTTCATGAGTGAACTTAATGTCTTTGTGGAGATTGTTGATTTCTTGGAGAATTAGGGAGAGATCGTCTTTTTTCACTACGGCGAAGATGTCGTCGACGTATCTCCACCAACGGGTTGGGAGTAATCCTTTCGCTTTTAGGATTGTTTCTAAATTCGCCATAAACAGTTCACAGAGGAAAGGGGATAGAGGGTTTCCCATTGGAGTGCTCCTTTTAGTTGTTTATAGAATGAACCTTGGAAAGTGAAGTAGTTCTCTTCCATGCAAAGTCGAGTCAGCTTAAGATACATCCGCACCTTTTGCTTCCATGTTGTGTCATCCCCTTGTTACAAAAGCCAATCTTCTAGAAGGTTAATTGCGTCCTTGATCGGTACGCTAGGGAAAAGGGCTGTGACGTAGAAAGATCCCATTACTTCATTGTCATTTATATGACCTGATGACTGTAGCTGTTGTACAAATTCCTGGGAGTTGCGAACTGAGCTTGTTGGGAATTGCTCGGAGATACCTTGAAAATCTTTTACTAGCCATTTTGCTAGCTTATGGGCTGAAGATCCTACAGATGAAAAGTCTAAAAATACCTAGGGCATGGTGCCCCAATAAACCGTGGTCAGGATTCAATATTTTTTTAAATTAAAAGACCTGAAACCTGTTCCAAGACTATGTTTTTCTTGAAAAAATTAAAATATGGGAAGTATTAGGATATACATTTCTATCTCTTAATTTTTCATATTAACTTTTGTTCATTTGTCCAGATTGTACGGAATTCTGTTAATCAATTGTTATATAAAATTGAAAAGCAATCACTTCTTAACTTAACAATTTTACTTCTCTAAATAAACTTACTCTATGACTGAATAAAAAAAAAACAGTAATTTCAAAATTCAGAGATTTTTTTCAGTTTTCACAATGTGGACATTTTTCAACCATTCAGTAGAATTCGATTTAAGTTTCTTATTACATAACTTTTTAAATTTTCTGTGCGCAAATCATCATAGTGGAATTCTATGAGAAACGCAATGAAAATTCATAAGTTATATCGAGCTAAATTTCTAAAGAGAGTTCAAAAAAATTGAAGGAGAATTCTAATGATTATATCATCAAAAACCTATTGAGAGCTTCACGGCAGTTCGAAAAAAACATCAATGGGTAATTTGACGTTAAAGTTAACGTTTTTATTGTCATTGATAGTATTCCTGGGAATATTCTATGGAAATTTTTCGAAAGTTTTTGAAGGTATGGCAAAAGACTGTGAACAACTACAGTATAGGCAAAAATAACAAATGCACCGTTTTGAATTTTTAAATTTTTAAGTACAGTCTTCAAAATGCCATCAGATTTGCCTTATTAAAAGGTTTGAAAACATTTAGTTTTTGAATTATTTAAAATTGAAAAGTTCTACAAAAATGAATTTTTCGGCAATATAGTTCATTCTTATGAAATAAATTATTTTGTAAAATAAAGTAAATGTTTTTTAAATTTTCTAAGATGATGGATCGGATGTAATTTTGAAGACTTTGAAGCACAGTTTATAAATTAAACACCATTTGAAATTCAGGTTACTTTTATTGTCTAACTATAGTCAAAATTTCAGCTCAATCTATCCTTTGAGTGCTGACATAGAGAATGTCAAATATGACAATTTTGTATGAAAAAATTTACAGGTATTTAATATTTCCGGCGCTACTGTTTACTAGGATCTATTCCAGCCAAACCTAGTACCTTTTGATTGAAAATTAAATCCTTTAAGAAATCTTACGAATAAATGTAAGATAACTGTTATAATAAAAGCGAAGTGAATTTTGATAAAATTTGACATTGTGTAGTCTATATAAACAACTTGTAAACCCCAACAAATGTTATGATTTCAGGAATTTTCCCGATTATATGTGTACCTTACTTCTAAAACTACATTTTCGAAAATATTATAGTTAATGAATAAACCTCTATCTCCATATTTTGCTTATGGACATTCGTTAGTTTCGATACTTCTAATCAAACTGGGGAGTCTAGATTCTACTGAATTGTTCGTACAAGAGAAAATGATATCGTGAATTCTAAAATGCGCCTTTAAATAAAACTCATTATTGTTATACCTTCTTGAATAATAAAATTAAAATACGCACAAAGAAAAGTGTTTAAAATCTTATGTTTCAACTTAACAGGCTCTACATTTTATTGCCGCTGTCATTTTAGATTTGAGTCTAGAGGTTTTAATATCAATAGAATTGAATTATTAGAATTCAGAATAATTTAGAGCTAAGGGAAAAATTAGGGAATTCTGGAGGGGGCGTTCTTACTAATGCTCCAACCGGCAGACAAGCTTTCACGGTAGAAAAGACACTACATCCTTGGATTTGGAATGGCAAGGAAACGCCTGTGTTCCTGCCCGGGAAAGCTGACAACAAAGAAGTGCATTAACTTTCTTAGCTTCGTCACTCCCAACGACCTACGTATATATATATATATATAATAAACTTATGCTTTCTCGCCAAGGAAAGCCTCCCACATTATCCCATCCAACTTCCAACTCCAGATGCCTATGAAGGTAGCATGAGGTTTCAGCATCTCAGCATCATCTTAAGTAGACATCTAATCAACCCCGCGCTGATCAAAAGGACCTGGCCAGGTGTTGTGCAAAGAGATCGATGGATGAAGAGCCTGTCAGAACCAAGGCAGTCCTTCTGGCGCACCCATCGTCTCTACAACAGCCAACCCAGGATTGTGTATGGTAAGAATATGCTATGCTATGCTTACTTATGTTAACTCAACGTCCCACTAGAACAGGACGCTACGAAACAAACGAATTTAATCAAACGGTTTACCGTAGCCTACATCAACCCATTGATTTTTCGTAGCTCCACTAGTTCCTTCCCATACTCAGGGTTTCCTTTCAGGTGTGGAGCACTCGACAAACTATTGTTTTCGGCATCTTCAGCACTTTAGCCAGCTTGGAACCGGACGGATACAGGTGTTTGTCATTGGCATAACTACTAGGGGTGCCTAGGGGACCAGGCCCCCTCCAGAATTCTTATATATTTCTAATTTGAAATGTAACACTATACATAATCTCTACGGAATTGTTCGGTTTTTTCCCAGTGCATGTTGTTTTTGAACGTTGCTCCCCTCAGAAATAGTTTGAGTGAGTAACTATTTCTGAAAAATTAAAGTGCGTATACCCTCTTCCCCACACTTTTCACAAACCCCACTGTACCGAATAGGATGTAAAGTATGTATATCGACCATAGTTAACGACAATTAGATCCATGAGATTTCAGATATATTACATTACATCCACTTCGCTCGAGATTTTGCGTTATTTTTTTTTGTGTTCAATAACTATCGACATAATAAGTTGATCTAAGCCTTAATGATTACATGTAATTTATAACTCAATGAATTATTGAGATTAGATGATAAATAAATTCATTCTTCGCATATCATAACTAGACATTATCTAGACAAGATGGGCAAGACACCATCACTATAGGTGAACAAACTGTTCAAAAAAGCAATTAAGTTAGAGATTTGAGAGTCATACAATATAATTTACAAGGCAAGTAATATGCTCGGGATCATCTAAAGGTTTAGTTTTCATTTCAAAGATCCTTACTGTATTACGTTGTATGTAACATATGTAAAACACCTTCTTAAGTACTGCAGCTTAGTTTTGGATCCATATCAGAATACACATAACGACCGTATTGAATCAGTGCAGAAACAGTTTTTATTGTATGCTTTGCGTAAGTTAGGATGCAACTCTTTTTGGTTAACCTCTTATAAATCTCGATGTATGTTCATTAAAATAGGTGGTCTTGAAAAACGATGTGAGTTTGCTATTCTATCATTTATAAACGATGTTATTGAGCAAAGAGTAAATGACGCAAACATTTTAAAGAAGCTCGACAAATACTACACCATAATGATCTAACAATGAAGAAAAATCAACTAAAGAATTTTTTTCTCACAATATCTGTAAGAATAGAATTAAGACGACAAATAATATAAATATTTTTAATATTTTTTTAACAAAATTTTATTGGGCATCGGATTCCTACTCTAAAGACATTCTCCAAATTCCAAACTATTGCATATTGGTATTTAGTTTTACACCGAAAAGCATTTCCAGGAATTCATTTCCCGGCCATTATCTAGAGGTCATTTTTCAAAGGCCTTTCCCAGAGACCACTTCCCGGAATAACTAATTTTCCAAAACGGATCTCTGTCCTCGTTCTTTCGGAAAATGTATGCTTTCCTGAAATCATTTTCCAAGGGCCTTTTTCCAGAGGTCATTTACCGGGAACCATTTCCCTGAAGCCATTTTTCGGAATGACTAATTTTTTTGTGCGGATATTAATTTTCACAATTTTCCAGAGTAGATCTTTGTCCATCCTGTTTTCAGGAAAGAATTAGTTTTCTACAACCATTTCTTAGAGCCAATTCAAAAGACGCCATTGTTCTGAGTTGATCTTTGGCCCTATTTTTTGCGGGAAATTGTTCCATCCCCGTATTTTCCACATGCTATTTCCCAAACTCCATTTTCCAGAGATAATTTCCTAAAGTAAATTTCCCAGAAGTGCCATTTCTAGGAATGACTTAATTTGATTGCCCAGCCAGGAAGGCAGTCGCCCTACACCTGTCCTCTCCCTGGCTACGTCTATGAACCTAGATATCGTTCTGGGTACAAGAGTTTACCAGATCAAAATCGAAATTAGAATACAGTGTGTGCACTTAGGAATTCACTAGCAGGCATGCGCAAAAAAACTAGTATATCGCTGTGTTTTTTTGTTAGAAGTTAATTTATTAATTTTATTTACTTATTTTGTACACTTATTAGGTATTTAAAAAATAATTCCTTTCTTATTTTCATTTCTATTAATATTAAAACCTCAAGATTCATAACAAAAATAATGGCGACAGTAAAATTTAGAGCCTATTTAGTTGAAACATAAGATTTGAAACACTTTTATAGGTACTTATTTTAATTTTACCAGGAAGGTATTAAAATAATGAGTTGTGTTTAAAGGCACATTTAAGAATTCACTATATTATTTTCTCTTGTACGAAAAATTTAGCAGAGTATAGATTGATTAGAAATTTTGAAGCTAACGAATGTCCATGAGCAAAATATGGAGATAGAAGTATATTCACTAAAGATAATATTTTCAAAAATGTAGTTTTAGAAGTAAGGTTAACATACGCCACAATAAATCAAATCAATGGTTGCAGTGGCAATATGTCTCCAACAAGGAAAAAAAGAAAGTAACATATAATCAGGTAAATTTCTAGACTCATATTATTTGTTGGGGTTGGCTTCAGTACTACTAGTTGTCGACATAGACTGCATAATGGGCCTGTGTGTCATTCCCAAAAGGTAATTGTAATTATTGAACTATTCACAACACAGTATTGATGAAATGCATAAAGTAATTATGAGTCATTTCTAGAGGAGACTTCTGCTCTGTCAACATTGAAAGTATTCTGAACTTCGTTCCAAGAAAGTGTTCGAAATAATTTTATCATAGCCTACTTAGAGATGGGTAAAATGACATGAGAAATTCTACATCTTTCATACGCGAACAAAATATCTAATACTTCAAATGGTGCTCTAGAGGTCGACATATGCTAGTGTGACCATGGTATTCGTCCTAGTAATGGGGAATATTCAAGAGTCAAGGGTCCAGCCTTGACAAATAAGCTGTCATGCAGCTCCATCCAAGAAAACAAATAAGTACATACCCTACTCACAACGCTACCGATGAAAAGGAATAAACATTGTTCGTGATATTTTATGTATTTTAACATACTGAATTTGGTGATAGCAAAATTTACCGAAGTTCTTTCCTCTTTTTACCGAAGTAATCTTCTCGACTTTAAAAAAAATTTAATCATTTGTACATAGGGGAATCTTGCCGTACTTGACGCTTTCGTTTATAGAAAATGTAGATAACCTGTTAAAATTAATATTAAACTATTTTTTTCTACAAATATTTTAGTTTTTCGATCATAGTGATGCTGCAATTCAGGACCCGTCGAAAACATATTTTTAATTTTCTTAAAATCAAACCATGTGAACAAATATCGGAGGTTAAAATCTGATATATACTGCTTGTAAAAACAGTGTGTTCCTCATTCACTTAAAAGAGACAGAGCTGCGATCATTTTTTTAAATGCTTCTCAGTATTTCCTTGGAAATTTTTATTAAAATACCCTTCACATTTGTTCTAACAGTTGTCTAACATTTATTCTTAAGATTCCTTTAAAAGATTGGATTTTCAACCAAAAGGTTCTATTTTGGCATTATTGGAGTTGGCTATTTTGCGTTGTTGGTGGCGAAAATATTAAATACATCTACAGTATTTAATACAAAATTGTCAAATTTGACATTTTCTATGTCAGCGCTCAGAGGATGGATTGAGCTGAAATTTATACAGTAGCTCAGAAATAACCTGAATTGTAAACTTGTCCACCAACTTAGAATATTTCAAAAACATTTATTTTCTTTCACAAAAAACAAAAATTTAATAAGAATTAATATTTTT
Source organism: Aedes japonicus (assembly GCA_034211315.2). Lineage (NCBI taxonomy): Eukaryota > Metazoa > Arthropoda > Insecta > Diptera > Culicidae > Aedes > Aedes japonicus. The sequence continues at coordinate 300,521 of JASCZW010000899.1, read as the reverse complement.
TCCGAAGAAACCATTCTTGTAGAACTTTTCAATTTTAAATTATTTTAAATCTATTTTTTTCCAATCCTTCTAACAAAGTCTTCAATTTACTTGAAAATTTAGAAATTCACCACTACTCAAAACGGTAGATGCCTTTGTTATTTTCGCCTTTACTGTAGTTGTTTACATTATTTTGCCATACCTTCAACAATTTTTGAAAAATTTCCATGGAACCTCAAACCCATGGATGTTTCTTTTGAACTGTCTTGAAGTTCTCAGTAGATTTTTGATAAAATAACCCTCTGTAAAATAACTGAATTCTCCATTAAATTTATTGAACTCTGTTTGGAAATTTAGCTCAATGCAACTTATAAATTTTCGGAGTTAAGAAGGAATCAGTATCACCCGACACAATTTTGAAGATTTTTAACACGCTTTATCCGAATCAATCCAAATTTTGACATAAATTATAATTTATATTTTTCATTGACTCAATGTTGTTCTTTGTAGTTTTAAGATTTTTTAGTTAAAACTTGACTCTATATTGATTCTGGCCTATTCTCTGCCCTGGATGAGTAGAGACGCCTAAAGAGAATTGAATAAGGTGACCACATTCTCAATTTGATCCACACGGAATAATACAAGGTATATATTCACCATACTCGATTCTTTTGAATCATCTCGACTCACCGAGGCGCAGAAGAGACCTAGTTGTTCTATTAAACCTGTTCTGATTCATCAATATAAACAACCTGTCCCAAACAGTTACGCTACTTTCATCGCTTTTTTCAATATTCCTATAAGCGAAAAAATCCTTCTGGCAGGCCCCCTCCAGGCCCCACCCAGACTAATTGTCTAGCTCCGCCAATGGTGTTTGTGCACTCTATTATTTCTTCTTTAGATTCCATTTGACGTTATTTCGGACGATATAAAATCGTTAAGAATGCTTCCTTTTACCTAACCACTGGCCCTATGTTGTACTTGAATTCCAAACCATACTTTTCCTCTTCCGGAGGTGTTTGACCTTGTTAACAATTTGGGCAATGTTCGAACTTTCGAGATGGTCGAGATTACTATATAAACTCGTGGAAAACATTTTTTCCATGCCCACTAGTGACTGAATTCCAAAACATACTCATACTTACTTCACTTTTGAATGTCTTTGGCTTTATGAACAACTTTCCTGAAGGTTCGAAGTTTCCAATGCTCTCTTTTACATGTTCATAAATGCCACATAGTGACCGGATTACGAACCAGGTGGACGAGATCGCGATATAAAGTCATTCAAAAATGCTGCTTTACCTGCCCACTAGTCCGCGTAGTGATTAAATTTTGAATTATACTCCTCATATTTGATATATACTCATTCAAGTCAAATTGTCTATTTCTTTTAACAAATGGATTTGTACAGCACTAGGCACAATGGAATGCAAGTGAAATAAACGGCAGTTTGATTAATTTCTTACTGTTTGAAATTCAATATAGACAAAATTCCCAACCTCACAGCTGTAGAGCAGGCCTTTTTCATACGAATGAGACTCGCCACTAAACAATTCCTGTAAGCATGTTCCTGTCATGTATTATCAGCATCTTTGGATTGAAAAGTTATGCTCACCTGATAAGAACTTAATTGTAAATTAATGTTCTTACTCAACCCGAAACACTTTTCATGCATTCTTCAGCGCCACTTCCATTCTACCTACCCGTGATCAGCCACTCTCTGCACGAATATGTGTATCATCAAATCTTAGGGAAGTGCCGTAAAAACTAAATGAATAACGTTTGCTTTCGTCAGATTAAACGAATTCGTCGACGCCAGCCAGCTGAAATGATGGCACCGGCGATGACTTTACCGTTTTCTTGCCCAAGGCAGACCGGGCCAACCTTAGAGGCTGCACACGCTTCTCTCCGACGCAACTCAGATTCGACAAAGATGCGTGTTGTTTCCCGTTGCCATTCTAGTGGAGATTATTTACGATAATGGCTGGATTCACTTAATAAATGTTGATGTTTTGACTGCATCATCATCAACGTTTGCCAAGATTTTTGTTTACTACAGTGCAAAGGGATTACATCGTCAACCTTAGACACAGGCTGCTCTGTGTAAGTCACCGGGGGATTAATCCGGTGTAGATTTCTACCTTCCTCGAACAACCGGAGATTACCGGGGTGGTTTGATTTGCATTAGGAAAAACATAAATTACCAGATTCATAAATCATGGCACCTGATTCAAAGACACCCGTCAGACTCGGTTCCACTTCGATTCGTGATTTCCAGTGCAACCTTTCTTCCGGAAGTGCCTTTCCACTCCGCTCTCCTTCCAGTTCGTTAATCATCATCGTTAATCGACACCGAGAACACCCTCGATGAAAACTCACTCATCTACAGTTAAGGAAAAAAAATTATCATAAATTGAATGGATGATACTTTTCAGCGACGGCCGTCGTCATCGCCCTTGCCGTCTTCTGAAAATGTCCCGACCTCAAGCGTAGCGAAGGATATCATTTACACAGACTGCCTTTCGTCTCCCTGCGTAATTCCTTTTGATTCCTCCTGTTCTCCCATCCGCGCTCCACGTATTAGGAACTCTCCTTCCACCGGCAGGCCAAGCGTTGCTTATTCGCGGCAAACGACAACCGCTTGCGATTGAGATTGCTTATCTTCATTAATCAAAAACAAACGTGCCGACGACATGACGACGATGGCGGTGGCGGCAGCGGCGGACGGATCTTGCTAGAAAGGAAGACCTGAAAATCCGCTATCGACTAGAGGCTACATTGTAGCCACTGACTGGAAGGGATCCTAGTAGAAGAATAAAGTCTTTGGATTTCAATGCTGCATCGTAGGGGGTCTGCATTCGGTGATTCGGTTCGGTAGCAGGTGGGTTGACCGGTGAAAGCAGTGAAATTTTTGGGAAATTTCCTAAAGAATATGATTATTGGGATGAATTCGTAACACTTGAATCCATATAAGATAATGATATAGGTAATGAAAACTCACTCAGTGATGCTATTCGTTTTGAATGAGTAATCCTGAAAGTTATTTTTCGTACGGTTAATTTCAAACTACTGTTGAATATTCCATTTTCAGTCATGATACGCCACAGTATTGGATAATTATTTATCCGAACTTTATTCTGATTTAAAACAAACAGGCTACGATCTAATTAAAAACATACTATACTTGATTGATTGGGAAACCATAATTCGCAATTTGCCAATAGAGCAGGCCGTATTTGTATTCTATCAAAACATCTACGATATATAGGAGATTGCAGTACCCCAAAGACATAGGAAAAGACCAAATAAGAAACCGATGTGGTATAATAGGAAAATTATAAATTTCAAAAATAGGGAGCAAAAATTGTAAAAAACTTATAAAATAGAAAAAAATGAATTTAGAAATTGTGATCAACAGAATTAAGAAATAAAGACACACATGAAGAGTATAAAAGAACAACTGAAACTAATATTAAAACAGACCCGAAATCATTTTTGAGCCTTGTTAAAGATAAGAAAAAGTTAAAAAATAAAAATTAACAAAAACGCAATTCTATCCAACATAAATCAGTTACTCATTTGCTGATATTTTTTCAAGATGTTTACACAACTCGTAACGCCAAGCATCGAGATCATCAATATTTTTCATATCTTCATGAACCTTCGTTAAATGTGCCTGTTTGATAACATAGGCCGACTTAAATTTTTAAACCCAGAGCTCCATCAAAGTTTGTGTTAGCTTGGGTCTCAAAACTACCGATGTGTTTTGATCTCATGCGATTTGCATTTTTCTTCATAAATTGAAATCAAAAATTGAAATTTTGATATATTTTGAGAACCACTCAAATAACTGCCTCAGTTTGAATGTAAATCTCTAGAAGCATTTCTCCGAAATTTCTTAGATTGTAAAGGGTATCCACGATGAAATTGCCACACACAAAATTGATTCGCAAAATTCGAGTTTTCATCCGATTGCCATCAAATTTTCAGGGATTGAGAAATAACTATTAAACTTCATTTTACCATTTTATTCGTATTTTATTTACAGTCCATACGCAAATGCCCGCACCTTGGCCTTAACCCCGGCCATAAGATTCTGCACAACCTGTGAATCAACCGTTTTTTGCATGTAAACCCATACTTTCTTCTGTTCCTCGACTGTCTTCACTACCTTAGGTCGTTTAAGAAGGTGCTGCTTCATAATCGCCCAGTACTTCTCGATGGGGCGGTGGTCCGGAGTGTTGGGAGGGTTGAACATTTTCGGTACGAAATTGACCTTATTGTCCGCATACCACTTCAGCACGTCGTTGGAGTAGTGACATGAGGCCAAATCCGGCCAGAAGATTGTTGGGACGGAGAGGAAGCAGCCGCTTCTGGAGGCACTCTTTAATGTACACCTGTCCGTTCATCGTGTCCTGGGTCACGAAAGGTGCACTCCGCTTCCCGCACGTGCAGATGGCTTGCCAAACCAGGAATTTCTTCGCAAATTTTGACATCTTCTGAGTGCGGACATGCTCCGGAACGCTGAACTTATCCTTGGCCGTGAAAAACAGGTTGCCGGGGATCTGTTTGAAGTCAGCCTTCACATATGTTTCGTCGTCCATGATGCAGCATTCAACTTTCGTCAGCATGTTGAGGTACAACTTCCTGGCACGGGTTTTGGCGGACTTGTTCTGCTTCTCGTCGCGATTAGGGCCTTTTGTACCTTGAACGTTCGAAGCCCAGCCTTAGTTTTGGCCTTCTGGACAAAACTTCGGCTTAGGTGCAGCTTCTTAGCCCCATCCCGAACGGAGGCGTTCGGATTTCGGTTGAAGGCCCCAACTACGCGGTTGTGATTTTTGGTGTTGTACGGAATACTTTTTCCTTCACTTCTGGGCTTCCGATCGGTGGTCAACCGTTCCTCGAACCGCTTAATCACTCACGACACCGTGGAATTCGCGATTCCCAACGTTTTAGCGATGGAACGATGCGAGAGATCCTTGTTCTCGTGATGAATGCGCAAGATTTTATCACGCACGAGCTGTTCTTTCGACTCCATTTCCGCGAGTTTTGATAACAGGACTTTAAAACTTGCAGGATGTAGATAATGCACTATGAACTAAATCCACCCAAATTTTCATTAAATTCTACCCAATGGTTAAAAAGTTAGAGCAATTTCATAGTGTGGCAATTTCATCGTGGACACCCTTTAGCAAACAAATCTGCAGAAAAATTGTGTCGATCCGACTCCACTAGAAAAAGTTATGACTGTTGAAAGGCAAAAGCAAGGTACAGTAAACCCCCCGACATGCGCTGATTCCCTTGATGGTGGTCTCATATGATATATGGGCATTGACCTTTGTTGTTTTAATAGAAAATATCTCGCTTTCCGTGAGCAAAGTTGTGCAGTAGACCAAAACCTTCAGAATGGTAAACTTCAAAGTTCAAAATTATCTCTCAACGCGGTGCTAGTGTGCATGAAACTTACTTTATAACCTGAATCTCGAGATCGTTGACATCAGGTTTCCAAATCCAAAGTTCAGATGCCGTGTTTCGTCGGTACCCGTACTTTTTGTTAATGAAATTGGACACTTTTCAAATCACAAACTATCATGCAGTTATGAGCATATAAATTTGTCATAATAGCGTATTGTTTCTACCAAGTTGTGAAGACAATATCAAGACTTTTTGAGTGGTGGTGTTTCGGTTGGGCATGAAGATGTTTTGGTGTACCAGAGGCTTGACAGACGCCTGCGGAGTTGGGTACAGGCGACTCGTGAGGTAGTAAATGCTCTCAAGGACGTGGATCAAGGCAGGCAAATGTTACCCATTGTTTATATGTCCTTTTTTAATAGGTTTGCGTCGACCATCAGTTGAATCGGTTGAATCGGTTGTGTCGATACGTTGTTCCGTAATATTTTGTTATCGGGTTAGGTTGCCTATTGTTCGTTGCGCGAGTGATCGAGTGAGCATGAGAAGTCGTGGTTCGCAAATAAACCCTTGTCCCATTTTGTAAGTGACTCCAGCGGCATTCATACTGCTGATCGGGCTGAGCTGGCTCTCAGGCGTTGAGATAAATTGCCTTGTTTTTCTAATGAAAAACCACAATCACACTTTGTGAGTGGCCTCAATAGCATCCTTATTGTTGGTTTAAATCGGTCCAAATAGGTTTTCCAGCATTGTAAAACATCTCCTAGTTTCCCAATGAAATACCAGTATCACATTTTGTGAGTGGCCCCAACGGCATCCTTACTGTTGGTTTAAACCGGTCAAAATCGGCTTTTCAGCGTTGAAATTCACTTTGTTTTCCCAATTAAAAATCACAATCACACTTTGTGAGTATCCCTAATAGCATCCTTACTGTTCGTTTCAATCGGTTCAAATCGGAAATCACTCCTAATTTTCAAATTTTTAAAATGACAGCTTATCGTTAACCAAAACGAACCCTGCTGCTACCCAATCCAGTTATCCAAAATCCCAGTAATTTCTCGTGGAAGTGCAGTGGAAGTGAGTATCATGTCAACATATTCCTACCCATTCCCTACTTGCCCTGCATTTGGGCGGGGCCAGCGCCGGTATTGCCTTAGCTTGGGATCGCCAGCTTTTACACATTGAGGATGTTTGCTGGTCCCAAGCATCAGCTGTTGGTTCTTTGTGTAATAACTACTGATTTGGCAATAACGGAGTAGCAACCTCGGGCGGTCAATCATGCTCATGAATCCCGAGATCGTTGACATAAGGCAAGTTGGCACCTTCAACAAAGAAGTATGGTTGATAAAGAACTTTCGGATGGTATTAACATTGGTTCAGAACTCGTCCGCTACGTGGCACTAGCGTACATGTGAAATTTTCAGACGCTCGTCTCAACAGTTTTTTAACTATGTGGTACTACTGTGCTTGTTAATTTACTGTGTAATCAGGATCACGATAATATTGATATATAGCAAAATGGTATCTTCAAAAAAGATATTCGAGGGTTCAGAGCTTTTCGAATGGTGTACACATAAGATCAGAATTCGTCCGCTGAGTGGTTTTAGTGTTTATGGGAACTTTTTGTAGTATCTGTATTTTGACCATGTATGAATTAATTGTTTCTAGGAAATTTATTCGAATAATCATGGTCGGTCGACTTCATAGTTCAGAATTATTCCACTGCGTGGCACTGGTCTGCCTGTGAACTATGCAATAAATGTGTACGCTAGTATACTTCAGGGAAGTTCTTCTGAGAACTTTAAGGAAGCTCTGCAGGGAATTTTAGGCAACTTCTCCAGAGAATTTCAGGTTAGTTCTTCAGAGAACTTCAGGGAAGTTCTCCAGAGAACTTCAGGGTAGTTCTTCAACAAACTTCAAAGTTTTGCAGAGAACTTCAGGTAAGTTCTTCAAAGAATTTCAAGGAAGCTCTGCAGGGAACTTTAGGCATCTTCTCCAGAGAACTTCAGGTAAGTTCTTCAGAGAACTTCAGGGAAATTGTTCAGAGAACTTCAGGGCAGGACTTCAGCAAACTTCAGATATATTCCGCAGAGAACTTCAGGGAAGTTCTGCAGAGAACTTCAGGGAAGTCTTTCAGAGAACTTCAGGGATGTTTTACAGGAAACTTCTGGAAATTTCTTCAAAGAACTACTGGAAAGTTCTGCAGAGAACTTCAGGAAAGTTCTGCAGAGTACTTCAGGGAAGTTCTGCAGAGAACTTCAGGGAAGTATTTCAGAGAACTTCAAGGGAGTTCTTCAGAGAACTTCAACGAAATTCTACAGAGAACTTCATGGAAGTTGTCCAGAGAAATTCTAGAAAGTACGGCAGAGAACTTCAACGAAATTCTTCTGGGAACTTCAGGTTAGGATGTAATTTGATTTTAATATACGAGGAACATTTAAACCAGTTTAAGGTTAAAATTTGTGCATATCATGTTTCACTGCATCACCTACTTGCTTTTCAAAGAAGCGACAAAATAAGGTCGTTTGCCAATTACTGCTGACCGTTATATGAAATACATGCAACATTTACATTTTTTACCTTAAAGACACATGAGATCAACGATTCTTTTAAAATCCATATAATTTCGCTTTAGCAATTTGGAATGTGCTATTGGAATAAAAGGATGCTCATTTCCATTATACAGCACAATTGATTTTACACTTTTTGACGAGTTATCGATGAATAGTCACCAGTTTTACGGTGTTTAAGGCCCATTTCTTCAAACAAGGCACCGACATCATGACAAAATCACAACTATTCTATGTAATAACTGATGAAGAGAACTAATGCAGCTTGAATTTAGAAGCTCTGCATTAGATTTGGTTAAATAAGCTCAAGTCCCGGAAAAGATCGACAATTTCGATTTGGATTTGGATAATGTGGAGACTCTCTCGGTACGGGTAGTCCGCAACAGTAGCACTTGGCACACTTTCAGTTTGTAAGGTCTGTATCCACATTAATCCGGACACCTTCAAATCATTGTAACTTTTGAAATATTGCACGTAGGAATGAAAAATTTCACTGAGGTATAGCTGAGAGTCTATGATGAAAAATACTATGATTGATGTTTACATTACATGTTTAGTATTCAAGATGGCGACGAAAGAAAAACAAGTGCGCGAGCGAATTTTGTACGACAAATACGGGACCTTGCAAAAACATTGGATTTGCCTAAATCCACTGTTCACGATGTGCTCAAATCATTTTCGGAACGTTTAGCGGTGGAGAGGAAACCGAGAAGAGACAAAAACATTGGACGCGCTGACCCTGTCATGGACCGAAAGGTGAAAAGGATATTAAGGGGTCCCTCCACTTGATTTAGGCGAAAATAAGGCAAAGTTTGTTTTTTTTGTGGGAGATTGAAAAGGCGTACGCACTTTCGGTTTTGACGAATCAATTTGATTATTATTCAAAATTTCAAAGAGATAAAAACATTGTGAAAATTCAAAATGGCGGCTACAAAATGAAGATTTCCGTAAGCCTATGTGCGCAAAATATGGGGTAACAACTTCAAGCCTGCAGCCTTTTGTAGTGGACAGAAATCAAATCTAGTTATCATTTCTGAGAGATAATGAAATTTTTTACGGATTGAACTAAATTTAAGACAATAAACTGAAACTCATTGCATAATGATCATTTGAACTGAAAAGTTTAATTTTTCGCTACTTATTTTTATTTCAACCATGTTCAAAAATTATAAATAATTAATTATTAATGCCAATTTTTAGTTCAAGCCGTACAAACAATTATAACCTTCAAAACAATTATTTGATGATGAAAATCGGATTTATAGTTCAAGCCAGGGCTTGAAGTTAGATTGAAAAACATGGTTTCGAAAAATCGCCATTTTGTAGCCGCCATTTTGAATTTTCAGAATTTTTTTATCTTATGAAATTTTGAATAAAAATTAAATTTAATCGTCAAAACCGGAAGTTCGTACGCCTTTTCATCCTCCCACAAAAAAATATTCAAACTTCGCCTTATTTTTGCCCAAATCCGGGGGAGGGTCCCTTTAACGAAAAACCCAAATCTCTCCATTCGAACGGTAGCTCGTAAAATAGGGATGTCGCCTGGTTTTGTCCAAAAATCAAAACAACGTTTGGGACCTTAGTCATATAAAGTAAAAACAGTTCCAAATCACAACGACAAACACAACTTGGCAGCAAAATCACGGGCTCGACGTTTGTACTGCGAATATATGACGAAGTTTTCATGCGTTGTTATGGACGAAAAAACTTATGCCCTGGAAGATTTCAAGCAGCTTCCAGGGCTGGCTTTTTATTCTGCTATGGCCAGAAATGCAACAGCTGAGCATTTCCGAACAATGGAGGCATCGAAATTTCCCAAAAAATACCTTGTGTGGCAAGCAATTTGCACGTGTGGCAAAAAGAGTAAATCTTTCGTCACTACAGGCACAATCAACAAAGAGATCTATCAGAAAGAGTTTCTGCAGAAGCGATTGCTACCCTTTTTCAAAAGTCATAAAGAAAAACCTCTGTTCTGGCCCGATTTGGCATCATACCACCATGCTAGAACTGTGATGGAGTGGTACCAAGCAAATCAAGTGAACATTGTACCAAAAACCTCAAACCCGCCAAATTGCCCAGAGCTCCGACCAATCGAGAGATATTGGGCTCAAAGGAATCAAAGACATCAAACACTTCCAGAAAATTTAGACAAAGACGGCTTCTACGATTTCTGAAGAGTCTGTACAAACCCAAATGGACGGAGTTAAGCGTAAAGTTCGAAAATTGTATGCAAATACCGAATAACTATGTTTTGTCTTCACGCATTGTTAAAACACATCCCATGAATCTGAAATATACGACTACGACGGAAATATAATGCGAAATTTATGTTTTATTCATGTTTTGAGGTGTCCGGATTATTGCGGATACAGACCTTAATTTGGAACTGCTCGGAATATCTTCCGGAAGCTTTCGAATGCTCTTTTCTGCGTCAGCTTCATGATGTTTCGGTGTTGCCGATAAAGGCAAGTCGCTGTACCATTTCCTACTTTCCATGTCTAAAAGAAACAATCAGCCTCGTGATTGCGTGGTTTCGACAGAGTTCTATCGCCGTAGAGTAAGCTTATTCTGAGCTGTTGAGCCGAGCATCTGGGAACTCATAATTGTTCAACCAATTTTCAGGAAAAAATAAATTTATACACGCTCTAGATCTCAAATACAGGTAATACACAAACTCACATGTACGCTATTGCACGTAGCGGACGAGTTCTAAATTAATGATTACACCACCCGGAAGGCCTTAACCAAACAGCTTTGGCGAAGACGCCAACTTGCCTTATGTCAAGGATCTTGGAATTCAGGTTATAAAGTAGGTTTACATACACACTAGCGCCACGTTGTGAGATAATTCTGAACTTTGGAGTTTACTAAAAAAAGTTACTTCCTATATACGAAGGATCACGAGTTTTTTTCCTTTGGAACAACAAAGGTCAATGCCCATGTATCATTTGCGATCACCATCAAGGGTATCCGCTTACTGTATTTTGCTGTTTTTTGCTAAAGTATGCTGCCTTTCAATGGTTATAACATTTTCTGGTGAAGTCGGATCGCCATAATTTCTTCTGCAGAGTTGTTTGCTAAAGTCTGAGAAATTTCATACAAATCTAGACCATTTACATTAAAGCTGAGGATTCTAGAGCATTTGTATTTGAGCTGAGGCAGTTATTTGAGTGGTTCTCAAAATATATCAAAATTTTAATTTTTGATGCCATTTTAGGAAGAAAAAGGCAAATCGCATGAGATCAAAATACGACATTCGGTGATGTTGGGACCCAAGCTAACGGATACGGGGCATGGAGCTCTGGATCTCAAGGCTTTTTTTTGGATATTATCGACCAGTGTAATGTATCCCTAAAAGAAATTTTGCTTTCTTTAAGCACACTAGACGCTTCTAAAGGAGCTGGTCCTGATGGATTACCGTCAGTTTTTTTTTTTAACATTATCAAAAGAATTAGTGGAACCCTTATTTTGGTTGTTCAATTTAACTTTAAAAACTGACATATATCCTCTCATTTGGAAGGAATCGCACTTGGTTGTTGATGTTGTTTACTATGTCATTCACTAAAACGCGCAAAGTAAGGCATGATACTATCACTATAGGTCAATAATCTGCTAAAAGATGCAATCATGTTAAAGATTTGGGACTCATATTTAAGGGGGGGTATACAGTTAGAATGACCAAAAATTTCAATTTTTTTTGCATAAAAAGTTAGTAAATTTCCCGTAGAATATGCTCCTGAAACATTTTTTTAGAAATTCGAACTCCAAGATAATGAAAACTTCCAACGCGTTTTTCTCAAAACAGCATTTTCGGAGTTTATGCCGGTGATAGCTCGAAAACTAATTATTCGATTAAGCTGAAACTTATAGTATTTCTTTATTATAGTATTACCTTCTATATGAATTAAAAATTGTTGTAATATTTTATTATGAAGTATGGAAAAATGTGATAAAATGGCGGAAAAAATGTGGATTTTTTCAAAAAAGTTACACCAAAAGTTCAAATTATATTTTTTAACTTTTTTGTTCAAATCATCAACTAACGGTAAATGTAATTAACGTAATGTTTTTGAGTTTGCAGGTTTCAGATCTAAATTGCGACCAGGAGAGCCGGCACAAGCAAAATACAACGATTTACACTTATAATTATAAAAAAGTTTCGATTGATTTGATCAAAAACTTCCCCTTGAAATTTTTGTTTCAAAAATGAGTTTTTTTGCTCGTTCTAACTGTATATCCCCCCTTAATTCCAAGCTTACTTTTATAGAACACGATTACAATATAATTTACAAGGCAAGATGCTCAAGTTCATCAAAAAGTTATGTTTTTATTTCAATGATCCCTATAAAATAAAAACGTTGTATGTTACACAAGTAAGGTCCCTTCTCGAGTACTGTAGCGTGGTTTGGGCTCCATATCAAGATACACATAAAAACGGTTTTGAGTCAGTGCAAGATGGAGCTCTTTTCGTTTACCTTCTTATGAATCTAGATGTTTGTTAATTAAAATAGATGGTCTTGAAAAACGACGTGAGTTTTCAATCCTATTATTTATAATCTAGGTTAACTTCATCATAACTAACAATATGAGTATATTCGGTAATATTGTTCATTTGATTACTTCATAGATGCTTCAAACATAACTTATTGTTTTTTTTTCCCATTTGTATCAAACTCCCTTCAGATTTAATCTTCCCCTTTCTAACTCGGGAGGAACAACTATTTGGTCAGCAAAATAAAAAATCAGTATCAAGTAGCAGCTAGTGACCATGGCAACAGGAAAATAAAATGTATAACTGTTAGTTTTGTAAAATTTCAAGAGATTTAACCAACTTTTTCAGGATACCTCAAATCAAAATTTTGGTGAAATGCTGCTATCGCTGAAAACGAACGAAAACGTGCTTAGGCGTGAACTACAGAACTCTACACTTTAACACCTTACAACATTTCTTGCATTCCAAGATCAACCGAATGGAGTCCATATATAATAGATACGAATGCTTGTAGTATTTTTCATTAACATAAATATATTCACTATTATAAAAATATTTCATGGGAATGGGAGGGACCATCAGGGCACCCGATTGAAGCACTCTAAATAGGGAGAATGGGAATGCCAACTACTCATTGCTAACAGGAAGGAGATAACCCGTAACGCTGGTAGATCACCTTTTCGTGGTGCGTTACGGGGTATCAGATCTACCACCGAACCCTAGTCCGAATTAATTCAAACTAGGGAACATATTTGTTTTTGTAGTCAAAGGAACGTATAATTGGCCTTATTACATTTTATGTCTTGTGAAAAGTGACAATACTCGGGTTGCGCCACGGAGGATGAGCTTGGAATAAAGAAAACATGGTTAGTCTTCATTTATGTGAATTCTTATTTTCTATTTGATGTTCTATAGTTTGAATTGGTTATGACTAGGGTTCTGATGCATGGTCACTATCGGAGTTATTGATTGTTTTGTTTGAAATGAATCCGGTTTTGACTGATAAAGGGGCGCGTCTTTGAAGAGTGCTGTCGCTCACAAAGGGTTTAAACAGCGGAAACTTTCAATTAAACCTGATTCATTGCCAACAAAACAAACAATGACAACTGTAACAACACCGAATACTTCATCATTTCTCAATAGTGATGAAGTAACTCGACATGCACTAAACAAAGGCTACGGGATATACTACAATAGATCAAATTACTGGTCGCAGTGGTTTATGTCCCGAACAGAGGAAAAAAAAAACAGGAAGGAGATTCTTTATATTCCTGTGGAAACGTATAAGTTATGTTGCCTTTCGACCCACCCAATCTCTTTTTGGCCCTTCATACAATGGCATGATTATGATAATCAGTCGTCATTAAAGCTTGATCAAGTATAACAGCGAGGAGAGCCCATTGCTGTTGGATTTAGTTGTCGTGCTACAATGGGTGGTAGTACATATCATGCATCATGCTATTATTTATTATTTATTAACTATAACGCTGTTATTGGGCAGAGAGTAAATGATGCTTAAATTTTAGGAAAGCTCAACTTCTACGCTCCCACCCGTTGCTTAGGGCATCTTCAACGGCGATCCAAATTGTGGATTGGATTTATTTTTTAAGACCAAACGTAAAAACATCGCTGCACCGGTGTTGTAAATTTTGTTATATACTGGATCTATTTTGCATCATTTTATAACTGGTATTTGTTTTGCTCTATTCTTGCAGCAATTTGAAAAAATACCGTTCCAAAACACTACACGCTACTTGATAATACTAGCTATTGAGTTAAATTTCAACCTTTACTAAACAATTACTCAATTTTATTGAGTATATTCAGAGGTTTATTTGTGAGCCGAGAAGTAACCGTGTTTGCTGTGTGTGAGGCTGGCGGTGGACAAAAAGTTTGTCTCGGAAACTGATAATTACCTTTAGATGCTCCCGGTGCTAGTGAATTGCCTTTTCGTTTCATTCCTAAATAACGAATGCTTGTCTTAGTTTTTTTTTAACGGCCACTGCATTTTCCGGAAAACGCAGGATGAATCGAAATGCGGAGGTTCCGAGATTTCGAATAGTATTTCGATTGCTCGGAAATGAAAAGTAATGAAGCCTTCAAAGTAAATCTGTTTAAAGGGTGTATTCGATAAAAATGGCACACAGAAAATCTTCTGTAACTTTTGAATCGTATGAGTAAAAAACCTAGAAATTTGAGTAGATCTTATCCATAGTGTATTATTTACATCTGCCAAGTTTCATAGTTACATTCAGTAGTTCCAGTCATGTCGTCGAAACAAGAAATTGTCCGTGAGAAAATTTTGTGCACTCACAATCAAAATCCAGTGGCGTCCCAACGGTGGATTGCTAAAAGGCTTGGAATTGCAAATACAACTGTGTCTCGTGTAAAAAGAACCTTCAAGTAGCGTCTGAGTGTCCAAAGGAAGGAAGGGATTGGTCGTAAAAGTGGTCCAATGGACAGTAAAATGGCCAGAAAAGTCGTACAACAATTCAAGAACCGTCCAAACATGTCAATTCGAGATGTCGCTAAAAAGTCTAAGGTGTCAGTCGGTTTTGTGCAGAAAACCATGAAGCGTGCTGGGTTACATGTTTACAAAGTGCAAAAAGCCCCAAACCGGAATGAAAAACAAAACATCACTGCGAAAACCCGCGCCCGGAAACTTTACACGAAGCTGCTCATCAAATCCGGTTGCATCGTGATGGATGACGAAACATACGTCAAGGCCGACTTCCGTCAACTTCCTGGGCAAGAATATTTCGTTGCCAAGTCGAAGTTCGATGTTCCGGAGGATGTTTGAAAGACGAAACTATCGAAATTTGCAAAGAAGTTTCTAATCTGGCAGGCGATTTGCGGATGTGGTGAAATAAGTGCTCCCTGCATCACTTCCGGAACAATAAACGGTGCGATTTACACGGAAGAGTGCCTAAAGAAGCGTCTCTTACCATTCATTAAGAAGCACAAAGGATCAACTCTGTTTTGGCCTGATCTAGCATCCTGCCACTACGCTCGAAACGTATTGGAGTGGTACCGAGCCAACGGAGTCAATTTTGTTCCAAAGGGTATGAACCCACCAAATTCACCGGAACTTCGTCCAATTGAAAAATTCTGGGCAATTATGAAAACGGAACTTCGCAAACATCCCAAAACTATAAAAACAGAGCTAGAATTGAAGAAAATTTGGGTAAAAACACTGGGAAAATCGGTTGTACAAAATTTGATGGGTGGAGTGAAAAAGAAGGTGCGGGCATTCGGGATGGGAGACGAAATTGAATAAAACAAATGTTGTAAATCAACAAAAACTTCATTCCCTGAAAATTTCAAGAAAATCCGATAATCAGTTTAATTTTGATGAGTATATATGTGTGTGCCATTTTTATCGAATACACCTTTTATTCCTGTGGAAACGTATAAGTTATGTTGCCTATCGACCCGCCCAACCTCTTTTTGGCCCTTCATACAATGCACAGAAAAAAATAATTAATTTTAACAAGCGCGTAAAATTTCCCCTCGTGTAATTCCAAGCCAAAGGAGCGTAAACAACGATATTGTTTGCAACCTTTCATACAACTGGCTAGATTTAGGCGTTATCTGGCTTAAATTTACATGAAATATTCCATTATTTTCTGCCAAATCTAACATTCCCTTTATGTGCATTAGATAACGCAGAAAATTCAGTGTTTCTTTTTATCTGTGTGGCATGATTATGATAATCAGTGGTTATTAAAGCTTGATCAAGTCTAACAGAGAGGACAGCTCATTGCTGTCGGACTTAGTTTCCGTGCTACAATGGGTGGTAGTACATATCAAACATCATGCTTTTATTTATTATTTATTAACTATAACGCTGTTATGGGACAGAGAGTAAATGATGCTGAAATTTTAGAGAAACTCAACTTCTACGCTCCCACCCGTTACTTAGGGCATCTTCAACGGCGATCCAAATCGTGGATTGGATTAATTTTTTAAGACCAAACGCAAAAACATCGCTGCACCGGTGCTGTAAATTTTGTTATATACTGAATCTATTTTGCATAATTTTATAACTGGTATATGTTTTGCTCTATTCTTGCAGTTATTTGGAACAAGAAAAATACCGTTCCAAAACACTACACGCTACTTGATAATACTAGTTATTGACTTAAATTTCAGCTTTACTAAACAACAATTCAATTTGATTAAGTATATTCTGAGGTATATTTGTGAGCCGAAAAGTAACCGTGTTTGCTGCGTGTGATGCTGGCGGTGGACAAAAAGTTGTGTTGTTTATTGATAGATTGGTCATGATAAGCACTTGCAAATAGCTCATACAGATACATTTTGGAGCCTCTAGCTGACTCTAGTTGTCGCATAATGTCCAGGAACACCTCCCTTGGCATGCGAAAACGTAGAAAGTTCTTCTCGTTGTAGGTTTGCGTGTCGCTAAAGTAGTCCTGGAACAGCTTCTGATGACGGGAATGGAAATCACGGTCGACGTTGAGGCGTCATCCAGGATGTGACCCTCTCCGTTTCGACTCTTGTTAATCCACTGCCAAACTACAAATCAGCATTATCTGATATCGTTCTAAAAAAATGCATGCATTCACACACTTACCTTCAGCCAAACGTAAGAACAAGTATTGCGTCAGCTAACGACGCACTACTGGCATTAAACATTATTTGGTCAAACAAATCAATGGCAAAATGTTTGTGAAAAATCTGCGATCTCTGAAAAGAAAACTTCTGATCTGATGTTGAATGATCGACAGGATGACAGGTGTTGGCGGGTTTAACAATAAGAAATACAACATCGGTGCGGGAAACGCAAAGTTGGTCTATTTTAGCTAGTTCTATTCTTGTTTCGCTGGTGCAAATCAGGTATAAAGTTGATCTAAAAATAGACCGCCGCTGAAGATGCCCTTAAGAAGTAGTAATTTATTCTACGTAAACAATCCAAGCACTAACTTTGCCCAAAAAGGACCCATGAATACTATATTACTATACTTACTATATTAAATACTGCCCCACAATGGATGTAACAATGAATAAAAATAAACTATAAAAAGTATTTTTCTCACAATATCAGTAAGAATAGAGTTAAGACAAGAATGTAAAACCGGTCTGCCAATATGATTGACGACAATTAAAATAAAAATTAATTGAATTGATACACCAAAAAATGTTCAAAATGTCACACTGTATAATCAACCTTCTGAGCTTGTTTCAACCTTGCTCACGCTAACAGCATTCTAGAATTGCCCAAATCATTCAACTCGCGTCTGAAATTAACACCCCAAAATTCATGACTAAGTCGCAATATCAACCGAACCCTTTCCAGACTAACCACGTCATCTTAGAATCCAACTCTCGACACGCATCTCCTACAATATTGCTTCGCGATTTCACTCACCCATTTCGGGGGAAAATTTATGCCCACATTCAGCGAAAAGTGTTGGCCTAGCAGCGTTTGTGTCGCTTCCGCATCAGCTGAGTGCCAGTCGACGATATTTATAGTGACCCTCCATTTGACGCTGGATGAGCGGCTGACTGATGATAGCCGCAGCTGCTCAATCTGGTAGATGCGCAGCAATTATCACGTCGTCGCCGTCGACGTCGTTGGAGCTCCAAGTTCGATATTGATTCAAACCACTCTCGTGAGCTTACTAACCTCGTTTCCCAAAAACCACTTTTTTCCGTTGTGCAACAACTGCTATTAAATGTCACTTTGCGGATTGTCCGGAGAAATGATCCATCATTCGAGCTACTGCTGCTGTGGTGGTGGTGGAAAAAATTCAAATGTAAATCCCCTTCAATGGGACCTAAGCCAGAAAACGAAAAAATAACTTTGAGAAACACGAGACTCGCATGTATTCATTTCTGAGCGACATGGGCGCTTTGTTTTCATAGAAACGAGGACAAAGCCCGGCGTCCCTCGACTGCCTGCCATTCACTTTCTCGGATCCTCTTCCTCATTCAACACGTATTAGACATTCATTCGCCGCTTCATCGCTGCTGCCGGCCGCGGTGGAAGGTTTTTCCTTTGCCAGATTTCATCCAGCACCATCCGGGCCCTTGTTTTCACCCGAATCGGAATAATAGACCTGACGCGCATTGAAACACAACACAGAGCGAGCTAAGCGGATTAATAGTCATTTTTTCCTCTCCCAAGGGCCTCTCGAAGCATTGTCACTACACATCATCATGATCAACATGACTCAGGTAGTTGGTAGCGGCGTTGCTACATGGACGAAGGTGTATGATAATTTCAGTTATTTTTTTTTCATAACCCTTCCATCCTTTTGCCTGGTGAAGGTATTACTTCCTGGTCCTTATCGGCTTAGCCATACTTGTGCACTATGACAACCACTTAGCAGCCCGTGCGGGCCAGATGACCGACGAGCACCCAACGTTATTTGTGCGATTTTCCATCACGCACAGGTGACTCTGAATGCTGCTGACCCCGGTGAAAACATTTAGTTTTCAGTGAAAAGAATATTTATATACTAGAGCGGCTCATAATCTGTTATTTTTCAAAATTGAGGTTAGATGTTCCCACATATTTGAAGTCATAGGAGTGATACCGGGGTGGAACGGTTTGAAAAGTTTTTTCTGGTATTAATCGTAAGCAAACATTATTACTATGAAAAAAACCATAAATGGTCTAAACCACTAATACTCACACTCTTTTGGTATAGCAAAGGATAAATAGAGGAACATTTGACACCTGCCATAAGATTTTGTAGAGTCTTCTTGTCCACTTCATTCGCCGCAGATCGCCTTGAACTGTTTCTCGCTCAAACAGCTGTTTGAGTCTTTGTAAGGATCCGCTTGACGATGGCCCAATATTGTTCGATTGGGAGCACTGGCGTGTTAAGAGGGTTCTTATCCTTGGGCACCACTTGAACGTTGTTGGCAGCATACAACTCCATGGTCTTTTTTCCGTAATAGAAAGACTCCAAATCCGGCCAAAATAGAACGGAACAATTGTGTAGCTTCAGGAAAGGCAGTAGATGTTTTTGTAGGCACTCGCTCAGATAAATTTCCTGGTTGACGGTTCCGTTTGCAATGTAAACGTTGCTCTTCAAGCCACAGGTACAGATGGTCTGCCATACCAGATATTTCATCGCGAACTTTAACAGTTTAATGCGCTTGAATATATCTGCCAGCTTTCCTCGACTCTTTGCCGTATAAACTTCTTGTTCAAGAAGCTGTTTACATTCTACCTTGACGTAAGTTTCATCGTCCTGTACCACACAATCAAACTTCGTCAGCATCGTCGTGCACCACTTTCGTGATCGGGCTTTGGCCGACGTGTTTTGTTTATCGTCGCAATTTGGAGTCACTACTTTCTTGTAAGTCGACAGTCTAGCTCGTTTTTTAGCTCTATCCACGGTTGAAGGCGCCACTTCTAGCTTCTTTGCGACATCTCGGATGGAAAGGTTGGGGTTCAGCTCGAAACAGCGGGCAACTCTTTGCATCAAGTTTAAGTTGACCAAATTTTGATCGAAACACCCTTTAATATAGGAACAGTAACCCAAGGTTCTGGCTGTTGTAAATTGAGGCTTATGAAAAACTCCTAAAGGGAGAACGAAATTAAATTGCATCATTTTTCAATGACTGTAACTTTTGACACACTTGGTATTTTCAAATGGAATTTTGGCTAAAATTAGTTCCATGTTTGTTTTTCACACTGTATGAAAACAATTAGTTCAATCATTGCAAACATTGATGGAATCGGAAGAACAGCGCCTCGCAAGCAAATTTGGCGCACGTACCTCTTAAATCTCACGAATATGGATTTCCGGAAAAAATGACGCCGTTGATCAAAGCAAAGATGGATCGAGTGATGTGTGTCGTCCGAGTATCAGGAACGCTCTCGAGTCCCTTCGAATTTCGAAAAGGGTTACGACAAGGTGATAGATTGTCGTGTTTGTTGTTTAATATTGCACTGGAGGGAGTGATTCGAAGAGCTGGGATAGTCACGAGTGGCACGATATTCAGGAAGTCTGTCCAACTATTTGGCTTCACCGACGACGATGATATCGTAGCACGTAACTTTGAGACGGGTGCGGAAACGTTCATCAGACTTTAGGCTGAAGCTGGTAGGATTGGGCTTGTGATTAATGCGCTGAAAACAAAATATTTAAAGGGAAGAGGCTCACGAGAAGACAATGTTAGCCTCCTAGCACGAGTTCAGATCGACGGTGATGCAATCGAGGTAGTATACGAATTCGTTTATCTGGGCTCATTGGTGACCGCCGATAACGAAACCAGCAGAGAAATACAAAGGCACATTATGGGTGGCAATCGTGCCTACTTTGGACTCAGAAAGACGCTAAGATCGAACAAAGTTCGCCGAACCACAAAGTTGACCATCTACAAGACATTAATTAGACCGGTTGTTCTCTACGGCCACGAAACATGGACATTGCTAGTGGAGGACCAACGCGCTTTTGGAGTTTTTGAACGGAAAGTGCTGCGTACCATTGACGGTGGAGTGCAGATGGAAGACGGAACGTGGAGGAAGCGAATGAACCACGAATTGCACCAGTTGCTGGGAGAACCTCCCATCGTACACATCGCAAAAATCAGTCAACTACGATGGGCTGGGCATGTCGTTAGAATGTCGGACGACAGCCCTGTGAAAATGGTTCTCGAAAACGAACCGACAGGTACAAGAAGAAGAGGCACGCAACGAGCAAGGTGGATCGATCAAGTAGAAGGCGACCAGCGGACCCTCCGCAGACAACTATGTTGGCGAGTAACAGCCATGGACCGAATGGAATGGAGACCACTTCTGTGTACAGCAGAGACCACGCCGGCCTTAGTCTGATTGGTAAGGTAAGGTAACCTCGAAATTTCTTCAGCAGAAAACTGAGAATGGTACAATCTACGGTAACTCATGTTATAAATCGGCACAACGAACGTTAGACCATAGATGAGTATATAAAGAGTGTCCCACATCAAATTGCATCACGAAAAAAAAAACACTGTAAAAAACCACCTAGTTGACTGACCTCTTTCAAAATTTCAGACAGTAAAATATAACCCATTAGAAAGCTTTTGGCATATTTATTTCATTAAACTTCAAAACCATTACCGTATGCACGCACCTCTCGCTAGACTCAACTCATTAGGTTCTGTAAAACATCTGACTGCAACTTATTCTGGAAACTCACTTTTGCTTCATGTCTTCCTCGGATTTGACCTCCTTGGGATGCTTCCGTAGTGACTGCTTCATAATAGCAGTATGTTTTAGTTTTTTTGATGTGCTTCAGTTCCCCAGGGAGTGGGATCATGTCCTTGTGTAGGAAAGTGACCTCGTTGGCTTCTTACCACTCCAGGACAACATTTGAATAGTGGCACAAAGTTAGATCTGGTAGGAAGATCATAGGGCACCCGTGCTGCTTCAACAGAGGAAGCAGACGATTCTGTAGACACTCCTGGATGAGGATCTCCTCGTTGAGCAGATCGCTTGCCAAATCATGTATTTCTTGGAAAACTTGGAAACCGGAAACTACAGATTTCGACAGATTTAACTTTTTGGCCACATCCCTGCCCGAAGCATCAGGATACCGCTTAAACTCATACACGACACGCTTGTGAACATCCATTCTGACCGCATTTCGCTTTCCGTTCGATGCTCAGAGTTTCGAAGTAACGTTTAATCACACGATTCACCGTTGACTGCGCGATTCCGAGTTGTTTACCGATGTCCTGATGAGAGAGTTGAAGATTTTCCAGGTGCTTGCGGAAAATCAATTCGCGACGTTGCTTTTCGGGCGACGCGTTTTTTTTCAATTTTCTAAAAACTGCCATCGATAAAACTACGACATGAATAAAACACTCTGAACTAATTCTACCCAAATTTTCAAGAGAAAATACCCAATGTGTAATTGCAAAGCATGTAAAGGTTGTACGGAATCATATTGCTCCACTTTTAAATGGCTGTAAATTTTTACCCGTTGGGTATTTTGTATTGAAATTTTGGGTGAAATTAGTTCAATGTGTTTTTGTTTACGCTGTGTGAGTTTCATTTGCAAATATGCAATCGTTGCAAAGATGGAGTTGGTAGAACAGCAGCGGAGCATTGAAATTTTGCGCATGTACCTCGAATATCCCGATCTTTCTCATTGTGCCATCAGCGGGAAGCTGGGAATGGTACATTCTATGGTGTCTCGTGTTTTATATCGGTACCACGAACGTTTGACCATCGATCGGAAAGAAAAAAGTGGCAAAAATGGATCTCCGTAAAGTGTTAAGGATCACAAGCGGGTAGTTCAAGCTTTCAAGAGGAATCCCAACGGTTCAGTTGGAGATGTGGCGAAGAAACTTAATCTATCCGAAACTTTCGTGCAAGATGCGAAAAAACGTGAAGGACTACACACGTACAAAGTCCAAAAGGCGCCTAATCGCGATGAACGGCAGAACACGGTAGGTAAAACACGTACATGAAACCACAATGCCTCGTTATGGATGATGAGACGTATGTAAAAGCAGACTTCCGGCAGCTTCCGGGGCTCCAGTTTTTCACTGCTCATCATAAATTCGATGTCCTTGAGGACGTTAGAAAGCAGAAGATGTGAAAGTTTGCCAAAAAAATGTATGATTCGGCAAGCAATTTGCTCGAGCGGAAAGCGGAGCACCCCATTCGTGACAACTGGAACGGCCAATGGGCAGGTGTACCTAGAGGAATACCTCCGAAGCGTCTACTTCCTGTTCTGAGGTCACACGATGGTCCTACGATTTTCTGGGCGGATTTATCCTCGTGCCATTACTCGAAAGAGGTTTTGGAGTGGATCAAGGCTTAGGAAGTCAATTTCGCGCCGAAGCATTTCAACCCCCCGAACGCACCGGAACTGCGGTCAATTGAAGAGTACTGGGCCATCATGAAGCAGGTACTCCGGAAGCATCCTAAGGAAGTGAAATCTGAGGAAGCTATGAACAAAAAATGGCCGATCTCGGACAGTACTCTACGCAGAAGGATTGCTGAACACGGTATGACTAGCAGGTTTTGTAAGAAGTTGCCTTTTATTAGCAAAGTCAACAAAGCGAACCGACTCAAATTTGCTCGGGAACATGCTGATAAACCTTTAGAATATTGGAAGACTGTTTTGTGGACTGATGAGTCCAAATTCAAGTTGTTCAACAGCAAAAAACGAGCTCGTGTATGGCGTAGAACTGGAGAGGCGCTTCATGATCGACATATCCAGGTCACGGTTAAGCATGGTGGAGGGAACGTGAGGGTGTGGGGGTGTTTTTCTTGGGCGGGTGTTGGTGCTTTGGTAAAAATCGATGGTATTATGACAGCAGATTCCTACATTGACATATTGCGTGGGAATTTGGAGGTTTCTGGGCTGGAAAACAAATTTGAGTTCCAGCAAGATAATGACCCAAAACATACCGCGAAGAAGTCAAAGGCATTCTTCCGTTCCAGCCGTATTAAACCTATGGAATAGTCCTCACAGAGTCCAGATCTGAACCTAATAGAGAATCTGTGGGCCATCTTGGATTCACGAGTTGATAAGACATGAGTTACCAACAAACGTAACTATTTTCAAGCTCTTGAGAACGCCTGGGAAGATCTTGACCCACAACACTTGAAGAATCTGGTGGAGAGTAAGCCGAAACGTTTGCAAAAACTGTTGAAGGCCAGAGGAGGACACATCTACTACTGATAACCCAACAGACTGGATCTACAACTTGTTTTTTTTTAAGAAAATAAGAAGTGGGCACTTTATTTTAACATGCATAATTTCTACTATAGTTTGATCTTTCTTGAAGAAAAAAATGAACTTGCTGGACAAGTGTTTGTTTTTATGTACCAGACAAGAAAAAAAACATAAAATATGCCATCAAAAAAACAAATCTTAGAATCTTTCACTTATTTTACAGTTTGCTGCACAAAAAGGAGAAATTGGGGTAGGTGGGCACTTTTTCCCGGCGGTGACTGTGGGTCTAACAAAGATGAGCTTTTGCATACAACATTATGGACAATTTTTGGAATGTCCCAGACTTATGTGCACGTTATTGAACAGAAATGCACTTTACTTTTTCGAGCTGTGAACCTCGTATCAAGAAAACTACACAAGAGTGGGAGGATTTGTTCAACCATAGAGATCAGAAGATTCTGATCTGATTCTGATTCAAAAATTTAAATGGTCGAATTGTGGTGAAAACCATAAATCAAATTTTTGGGAGTGCAAGACTCGCAAAGCAATTTTGCAGCCACTCACTAAACGGCAGGTAGGACACAATATACGTTCCCGACCAGCTACTACCCATTTTGCAGCTGGTTACGTCGATCAACAAGGAACAAATTCATACCAAACCGTCGGTAGAAACAGCGGACAGGTTTATCGATCTGCCACTGTTAGTTCAAACGCTCAACGAGGAGCAAATACTATTTTGATGCCTGCAGGTACCAACAGGGTTCAATCCGCAAACCCTACATTCTTACCTAACCGTGTTGTTAACAATGTTCAACATGTAAATGGACCTACCTTTGCTTCCGTTGCAACGGGTAGGAACCAAAACCAAAATTCCCACGAGACTTTTGATGAATTTGATTAAGGTAGCATAACCGCTCCTAAATTAGAATTTTTACAGCAATCGTTAATCGATATGATAACCGATATGCTTAAAACTAATTCCACGTTTGATGCTACTCAAACTGGTATTAAATTTGCCAATAATATTGTCATGACATTGAAATTCGGTAATGGATTTTAAGTCATTAAATATTTTGAATTGAAATGCTCGATCCACCAGAGATAACGAGGACGAGCTATTTAATTTTGTAAAAGTTCATAACGTGCACATTGCTGTTATAACTGAGACTTATCTCAAACCTGCCCATAATGTCAAAAAAGATCCAAATTATTTTGTCTACCGCAATGATCGCCTTAATGGAGCTGGTGGTGGCGTTGTCATCATTGTCCATAGGCGAATCAAACATCACATTCTTTCTTCATTTGAAACCAAAGTTTTTGAAACTTTGGGGGTTTCAGTTGAAACAAAATTTGGCCAATTTACTTTTATAGCTGCCTATTTGCCTTTCTAATGCACTGGCCAGCGAAAGAACTGGCTCAAGGGTGACATTCAAAAACTTACCCGTCATAGGTCTAAATTCTATGTTATTGATGATTTCAATGCATAACATGGAATAATTCTCAAAGGAATGCCAATGGTAATATACTATTTGATCATTGTTCTGCAGGCCATTACACAATACAATACCCAAACAGTCCAACTTGCTTTTCTTCAGTCAGAAATCCCTCAACTACTGATTTGATCCTAACTGATTCATGTCAACTTTGTAGTCAATTGATTACCCATACTGACTTTGGTTATGATCACCTTCCAGTTACATTTGAAATATCTCAAGAAATCATTTCTAGTTCCATCAGTTCTACTTTCAACTACCATAGAGCTGATTGGGATCAATATCGAACATTTATGGAGATACAACTTTGATCCAATGTTCCATTGCAAACAAGCAATGAAAAAATAATGCTCTTGAATCTCTGGCTTTTCAATAGTTAGAGCAAGAGCTGCTTCAGTCGCCCTAAATGCGAGGTTAAATTCAATTTAGGTTATTATGGTGACGATCTTCAGCTCTTGATTCGTCTGAAACAATGTATGTAGGCGTCAATATCAACGAACACGTGATCCCGCTATGAAAGTCTTGGCAGAGATTTACAAAAGCAAATTAAGCGCTTCTCTGCCCTGAGGAACAAACATTTTGAGAAATATCATGTCAACATTAGATCCAAGTTCAAACCTTTCGGAAACTCTCTAGAATCTTGAAAAAAATCTCAAAAGCCTATACCAGCACTTAAGGAAGGTGATAAAATTTTGCTCACAAATGCGGAAAAAGCTCAAAAACTTGTTAAGCAGTTTGAGAGCTCCCATAATTTCAGTTTGGGACTTACTAGTCCTATTGAGGAATCGGTTTCCAGGGAGTATCCTGAGAGTACTTTGTGTTTCTTGGTAAAACTATTTAACAGATGTTTTCATCTGACATACTTTCCAGACAAATGGAAAAATGCAAAAGTCATACCAATTTTGAAGCCAGACAAAAATCCGGCTGCATCTTCTAGCTACCGACCGATCAGTTTGCTTTCTTCAATAAGTTAGCTTTTTGAAAAAATAATTTTGAAAAGAATGATGCCTCACATCAATTTCAAACTCAATTTTTGCTGATGAACAGTTTGGATTTCGCCATGGGCATTCAACTACGCATCAACTTTTGAGAGTATCAAATTTAATTCGTTCAAACAAAGCTGAAGGCTGCTCCACTGGAGTTGCTCTTCTAGACATATAAAAAGCATTTGACAGTGTTTGGAATGAAGGTTTAATTGCAAAAATCTTGCTTTGCTGATGACACAGGCATTTCCGATAAAAGAAAAAGTCTTCGTGTTATATCCAGGAGGCTACAAAAAAGCTTGGAAATTTTTACAGAATATTTTCAAAAATGGAAGATGTCTCCTAATGCTTCCAAAACTCAACTTATAATATTCCCACACAAGCCTAGAGCTGATACTTGACCAAAAATTAATTTTTGAAGATCACATTGAAGGCATTGAAGCCAAATGTAATAAATACATAAGATGTTTATATCCTCTTATAAACAGATAATCTTTGTTTAAAGAACAAACTTCTAATATTCAAACAAATATTTAGACCGGCCATGCTTTTGCTGTGCCAATATGGTAATGTTGTTGTGCAACTAGGAAAAAAGCACTTCAAAGGATTCAGAACAAAGTTCTGAAAATTATTTTGAAGCTGCCACCCTGGTTCAGTACTATTGAATTACATAGAATTTCAAACGTTGAGACCCTAGATGAAATGTCCAACCAAATAATTCATAATTTTAAACAAAAATTATTGCAATCTTCAAATGCAATGATCAATGATTCTCTCTATAGATAAGAACTAGTTTTAAGAAATCAACTGTTATGCTGACACACAGGCAAAATAAACCCTGTTAAATATTCTGAATAGACAAAGTAAAAAGAATATTAACACAATTACATATTAATGATAGCATATAAGGTTGAAATTTTAATTACTTAGCAGGATCACGTAGGATAATATATGAATGTAAAATAATGTAAAATTTGGAATAAAAAAAGAGTTAAAAAAAAGCAGAGCAACTGGAATTAACTCATTTTCACATACAATCTCATACAAACATTTGTTTAGTGTGACTCTAGTTAGCTCTCTTTAACTATTAAATAGACAGGCAGATTTAATATCATTGATGTTCTCGCATTCAAGAAGCATTTGAGTAGGAAAAATATGAACAAATTTTGTAATATTTGAATCAAGTATTTAATATATATCTTACCAAAATTACTCGGGCATATCGGTTCTTGAGTTGTGCTTCCCCATATGGCATTTTTCTCTTGGAATACTTTAAAATTATCCTCTGAAATGTTTTCGAGGTTCTTGAATTCTATCGCTTTTTCTGTTTCTAAGAACGTGTCCGACTTGGGCGCACAAGAAAATGTACACAATACATGAAAACAATTTCACTCGTATTTTTCAAGGCTTTTTCTTGCGTTTTATTTGCTTTCAACCTGAATTGTAAGCATTATTATCGTGTTCCCCATCAACTGAATCTATTGATTCGCATCGAAGATCTCAAATGATTGAAAAACCTAAATTTATGCAGCTCAACAATCATACAAAGCCCAGCAGTATTCCCTATGCAAAACAATCTTCTACCACTTGGTTCTCTAGAAAGGTCTCAACCCGCCCGTCATGCTGCGATCTCAAGTGGCCTAATAGCTGCATTTACACTCCCGAGCCACTCAAAACACGATCCCTCGTCTGGCCGATTGCCGTACTGCATTCGCTCAGCATCCTTGCCGAAATACATTCGAGTTTGTACCTCCGTTCCCCGTTCGCATGCTTGCCGTCTATTTTGCCCTAGTCAGTCCGTCGTCGTTGCTCAACATGCGATCTCTAGATCAAGAACAACCGAGCAAGAAGGGGAAACGGATAACAATGTAAACAATAAATAATGTTCAAGTTCATGCGGCGTTTGCCCTGGCCTGCCTGGATGGTTGTTCCTTGTTTTGCTACGAGTATTTCGTTCTTCTTCGTTGCGTGTCTACCGATGGAACCCTCCCGATTTCTTCTTCTGCTGAAAAAAAAATAGGATATCGTGGAGAAAATCCGAAAGCCGAAACATGAGCATTTATGATGCTATGCTTCGTGTTGGACTGTGAGAGAGCGAGAGAGCGGACGGCTTCAAAGGAGTTCAGCCGGCCGCAAATTGAAAACATAAACAAAGCGAACGATGCGAGGGGACACCTCACCGGCTGGGTGTTGATTCGACTCGGCAAGCATAGGATCCGACCCGACCGAGCACATGGCTTTTTCTTACCGTGAGAGAATCGTGCTTCACTTCCTTTCGTTAAGTTCTCTCGCGCTTTTTGGGCCTATAGTACGATGTTATGGCTCTTCGTGTTGGTCAGCTGTTTTAGCCGAAGCTGATCCGAACGGAATGAATCGTGCAGATGCACTTCGCTTCGAACCGATTCCTGGCATGATACAAACAACATAGGATGGGATCTCGCTGGGAAACCATCGAGCATCGCTTCCGACAGATCGGGCAGTCAGTGCAAGTTTGGTCTGTTAACGCGGTGGGTTGTGATTTTATGCTGCTCTCCGTGGCGAGAACGTTGGAGCTCTTCAGTGAAATCAGTGGGGACGCACGGTCGTTGAATTGAATGAATCGCCAGGCGGCATCTTCAGATGATGCTGGTGCATCTTGCGAGTGCGGGATTAATTGATGCGTAATCTGGGCGGCTTTCGGGTTTCCAAAAGAAAAGGGGGAAATTATCGGTCGGAACTTCTGTCTTGATGACCCTTGACGTGATGAAATGTTAATGTGCAGTTATGATTCATTCAGAACAGTGAAGTGAACGTAATTGGATTCTCGAGCAAGGGAGAATGAAAACAAAAAATCAATCAGTTTGTGAAAGGGTTAATTTCATACTCAATTGTGGAAGCCGAGATATTCAGTGCGTGCTGCAGTTCAACCGAAACCGATTGAGGAACATCATTTTGCGCAAGCATCGTTCGGCATCATCGATAGGTGCAATGAAATTGAACAAATTGTTCCAATAAGCACCCGACTCGAACGCAAGGTCGGAAATTTCAAAGTGCTGTGCGCGTGCTTTTGTGCGAAAAATAAAACCAAAAGATGAATAATTTAACGGGGAAATTGCATTCAAAATGACGTGATTGTGATTCTGGTGATGATGATAAATTCATGAAGAGCAGTGCGTTTCTCTAGTGTGTTGAAAGGTTCAGGTGGATAAGAGAGTGATCAAGAGCTACGTAGTAAGGAAAGCAATAGCAACAGCAGTGGCAGTGATTTCAATCAACGAGATAATCATCCGGAAAGAGTAATTTCATTGGAACCAATAACGGATTATCTCTCGTGGCGAATAATGGTTATTTTGCGTTCCTCATGTTACCGGTAGTGATTCAACAAGGACTCGAGAGAAAAAAACAGTTGCCAAGGTGTTGCTGCTGATGAAGACCTGCCAGAAACCGGGATTATGAGCGGAGCTTTTGCCAACATCAATTGGGTGATTACGAGAGGATTAATGTTTTTTACGTTCTGTAAGTTTTCTTATTTTCACAGTTTTTATTATTATGATCGTTGTTGGCTTCGTTGGGAGGAGAAAATGAAAATCTTCGTTTCTTGCGTCGGAGTTGGTAACAAAGGTGTGCTCAATGCCTGTAAAAAAACTCATATGGGTGGTCGAGTTGGATCAAAACAATAATACTCGCTTAAAAGTGTAGCTCAAGGATTAGATTTGCTGATTATTTAAAACGGTTTTGTCATGGTTTAAAAGCTGGAAGATTTAAAAACTGGAAAAATCTATCCACGCTGGTTCATTATTCGTCATATGCTTAAAATGTTACCTAATTCCCTTTGCTATCATATGTACGCTTGAAAACTATTCGGTGAAAGTTTTCCGGGGATGAGAAACGAAATCCCGTGCATCTTCGCACCAAAAATATACATATGTATGTACTAAGCGATAAACAATGGATAAAGCTTTTGATAATTTGTGGTTTCAAATGCATGTATGTTTGTTATGTTAACCACCGAAGAGAATAATTTTGAAAAGCAATGTTTCAGGGTCCTCCCTTAGCTCCGTTGGTTAATGGTTAGCTATAAAGCCATGATTAAGGTGCCTGGATTCGATTCCAGAGTCTTTATTTTTGCACAAAACTATAATATTGCAATAATGATGCATACTGTCATCAATATCTCTCAACTAATAACTGTGGCATTGATGGTGTGTTTTATTGAACTATAAGCTGAGAATCTTATAAGGCAGAGTTGAAACAAGCTAGTGCTGTTCAAGTTCTGCAATATTGGGGCTTTAAGATATATGTAAAATGTACGTAATTCTATTCTAACGACACTGTTGTTTATGAATCAATTCTGAACAATTTGTTTATTATTTGGAATTTTTTTCTTTAAATAAATAAAAACTAGAAGTGTACATCGGTGTTAAAATGCTTATCAGCCTCAGAAAAAATATCTAGGCAATGGATCTATTGAAATATTGATTTAATTTTCAAAGTGTGTAGGTGTAAGCGAATAAATTCTAGTATATGGGCAGCATATCAACATTTTACTCTAATCTAATCTTATCTAATCTAATTCAAACGCAAACCGTTCGAGAAAGCATCCTGGAAATAATTGGGTTGGATGACGCCCAATTATTTTTTTGTCAATATTAATGCATATCAGAGCATATCAAGCTGAACAATGCATTAGGTCCTAAGTAACATTGAGAGATTCTCTTCGTTGACTTTCTCTTTGGTTAATAGCATGTCTATTTAACGATTTGCTGACGTTTTCGACGTATTGGATCCTTAATTACACTTTATACTACCGTACTGTATGTACTTAGGACCTAATGCATTGATATCGGAGACAAAGCGTCAACGCGGTCAGTCCTACTACGTTGCATTAACCGCAAAAGATGATTCTATATAATTGGTTAGATTCAAATGAATAGATTTGAACCCCAAAACATTTTGTGAATCTTCAGGGGAGGAAGGATGCATGGAAATACCTACGCTCCGAGATAAATATAATGCAATAACATTGAAATAAATATTATTATGAGTAATGAGTAACGAGTAATGATAAAAATAGCATGGTAATAGTATTAATAACAAATATGCAGCTTCATATGGAATAGTTGATACAATTTACTGCATTTAATGTAAAATGATAATAACAACTACACATGTCTGCAAATTTAAGAAGAATTTGCGTATCCATAATGAACCTGAAAGCTTGGATAATGTATCGTAGCCACGAGATTTTTAGCGCCATTGATTTTTGAAAAAGTATGAAGAAATAGAAATACGAGGAGATCTAAATAAGCTTATCTTGGTCACAAATCCGAAAATAACCCTTGACTGACAATTACTCAGACATGTATACAGTGCTGAGCAAAATAAATCAAACGCCACATAAATTTTGTAACTTCCTTCGATATCTCAGCCGATTGAAATGGAAAAGACAAGCTTCTTCTGGGCATAGAAATTATTTTTAGTTATGCTGACATAAACAATGTAGGCATGTGCATGACTTGCTCAATATTAAAAAAAAATTAACTTAGGTGGTATTTCAAAATGGACAAAATAAATCATACATCTTTTTTTCATCAAACAGGCCGTTGACTATATTCTTTTCAATACCTAGTGGGACCCCCCTAAGCCTTCAGCACTGCTTCTAGTTAAAGCAAAATACTTGTCAAGGCAATTTTGCCAGGCTGTTTCGAGAGCTCAAAAAAGTTATTTTTTTTTATTACCGATGTCTTGGCCATTTCATCGTCCAGATAACTCCACAGATTTTTCATCGGATTCAAATCAGTGGGTTGCTTAGCCTATTGAGCATTTTGATTTGGTTCAGCTTGAAGAACGCAGTAGTTTTTTTCGCGGTGTGCTTTGAATTGTTGTTCTGTTGAAAGATGTAGTTGGTTTTCAAAAGAGACACGCCACATTTTTGCTGAGCAAGTCGATGTATAAATCCGCAGTCATAATTACTCGGATATGTACCGAACTTCCTACTCCAAACCAAGCGAACGCTCTCCAGACCATGATATTCCCACTTACATACTTCATTGTCTTCTGGATGTATCGATCGTTGGAGGCTTCACCAGAATCTTTCCAAACTTTTGAGCGCCGTTTTTGTCTGATTAGCTCAAACTTACTCCCGTCCGTCCATAAAATCTACCAACATGCCAGGGTAATTTTTAATAAACTCTAGCCGTTTCTTCTTCTTTCATTAATTGTCGTTGAGCCGTCGACAAACAGTACGTTGATCATATCATGTCAACATGTCATTTTAGTGATTCACCAATCCCTCTCGATGCGGGTTTTGCTTACCTGAACGCATACACAAAAACACAATTGAGTTCTCATTGGATGGTGGCCTCGGCTGAAAATGCCCAGTAGTTGCGATTGATTTTCTTCTGAGGTTACGAACAATATACTACGAAACAAATAGGTATGAGCTCACAAGGCGTACTCTGCAGGATGGAATGTCAAGTAATAGTTTATTTCACTCTGCGTTATCAAGCCAACAGTTCAAGAAAATTAAGTATAGGCTTCCTGCTTGCAGGAGAATTCACATTTATTTTCTGTCTATAAATAGCATAAGAACTTTCTATTCAGAACCTCATCGATGGTGTAGTGGTAAGTTTGGTTGCCTCTCATACTAGTGGGTCTGGTAAGCAAGTGGGTTCCGGGCAACGCTGTTGGCAATTTTAGGAGACGAAATATCTCTGATCATGTCTTTCTACGGAAGAATAGTAGAGCCGTTGGTCCATGTGATGATGGGTTCAATATGTAGGGTCCAGATGATGCAGTCGCCTTCCTGGCGCCTGTGGTTATCATCACGTTAGGAAATAAAGGGTGTACGGAATCAAATTTAGACATACACAAATATTCGGCAAAATTTGCCCGTTCAACCAATGATCTTCAAACTTTTAGGGAGTAAAATAAAGCATGTTAGGAATATTTTCTCATGTTTTTTTCTTATTCAATTGCAGTTCAATATTCAAATGCACGAACCTTTTTCTTTACACTGCTCATAAGGTCATGTACAACATTTGAACCAACTTGTTTAGCGTGGCAATCCATTTTTCTTCATATCTTCCTTCGATTTTACTTCCTTAGGATGCTTCCAAAGCTCCTGCATCATGTTGAGATGCTTCGGTTCGAAATTGGCTTCTTAAGCCTTGTACTACTCCAAAACCTTATTCGTGTTATGGCACTAGGCTAAATCCGGCCAGAAAAACGTAGGACCATCGTGTGACCCCGAAGAGAAAGTAGACGCTTTTGGAGGCATTCTTTTAGGTACACCTGCCCATTGACCGTTCCAGTTGTCACGAATGGGGTGCTCCGCTTTCCACACGAGCAAATCGCTTGCCAAATCATATATTTTTTTGGCAAACTTTGGCATTTTCTGCTTTCTAACGTCCTCAGGGACATCGAATTTATGATGAGCAGTGACAAACTGGAGCCCCGAAAGCTGCCGGAAGTCTGCTTTTACATACGTCTCATCATCCATAACGAGGCAATGTGGTTTCGTCAACATCTGGGAGTAGAGCTTCCGTGCAGGTGTTTTACTTACCGTATTCTGCCGTTCATCGCGATTAGGTGCCTTTGTACTTTGGACGTGTGTGTACGTGTTTTTTTCGCATCATGCAAGAAAGTTTTGGTTAGATTCAGTTTCTTCAGTTCCGAACTAAACTGTTGCGATTCCTCATGAAAGCTTGAACTACCCGTGATCCTTAACACTATACGAAGATCCATTTTTGCCACTTTTTTCTTTCCGGTCGATGGTCAAACGTTCATGGTACCGATTTAAAACACGAGACACCGTAGAATGTACCATTCTTAGCTTCCTGCTGATGGCACGATGAGAAAGATCTGGATTTTCGAGGAACGTGCTCAAAATTTCTTTGCTTCGCTGCTGTTCTTCCATCTTCACAACGATTGCACACCTGCTAGTGAAACTTACACAGCGTAAACAAATACACATTGAACTGGTGGAACTAGTTTCAACAGAAAATACCCAACGGGTAAAAAGTTACAGCCATTTAAAAATTTGATTCCGTACAACCTTTAAGCCGAAGAAAAAAATCTGGTTCTACCGATATACTCTTGGCTGACACAACCAAAAGACATGTTGTCAGAGGACAATATAGATTGGAATGTTCAATTGCCTTTAGGTTACATACTGAATAAGTCATTTTATTTTCAAAATATAATATGCGTACAACAACAAAAATTGATAACCGAACAAAATGTCGTCAAAGAATACTTTGATCCGTAAAAATGCAACAAAATTATTAGGGTAACGGGATGTAATGTTAGCCTAGCTCCTAGATTCGGCGTATGTACCAAATATGTCATTATTTCATCGATGATCAAAAAAATCATGTTGCTATCAGCATGACCGATTTATTTAAAAGCAATTGAGACTTAATTAATCAATTTATAGTTGTTCACTTCCGCGTACTTTTCGATTTCTTGAATTTTTGGGGCATCATGATTTCACTGGTTAAGGTGAATAGATAATCTACACGATCTTCGAATGATCAAAATTGGCCGAAATTGAACCTATGAACCAAATAATACAGCCAAGATGTACAGAATATAGTCGCATAATATAAACTAACAGGTCACATTGTTAAAATAGCAACGATTTAACACGCAAACGGTAGACACAATGTTAGGGACATTTTTTTTTCTATGTTCCCAACTATGGCCTGTTGTATGAAAAGCGTAGTAACAATGTTGTTATTGGTAACATTCAAGGTTGCGGCTTATCATTTTTGACTTATCCATATTCATTTGCCGATAGCTTTTCTCAGAAGCTCAATTTCAAATATATAATGTGCGATGAACTTATGGGTTGCCAAATCATGACCTTCTGAGAAGCGTAGATCATATGGCAAATGAATATGCTTGAGTCAAAAATGATAAGCCGCAACCCTGGTAACATTTACAATACAGATGTCTGAGTTCCGGTTGAATGTTGTTGATATGGCTCATTTTAATACAAATTAAAGGAACAAAATCTGTGTAGAGTGAATTATAATGTTTTGATTGTCGAATGACCGCTTAATCATATGTAAAAATCCCTTAAGTGTTTCTTAGCCGTTTAAGTATAGTTTGATTTGTAAAATTGTTTGTTGGGTAGAGCGTATACAGTGGGGAACGCCTTGAATCAGATAATCAGGAAGAAACCCGTAGGGAGATGGCATTTTATAAAAAATCAATCGAATGGGACGAATTTGCATCCATAATAAGACCCAATTTGGTACCCATAGACCGACATTACATCCATATCCCTCGAATGTTTCTGACTTTATAAAACGAGTTGGGTAGCTTTTCGTGATATATACTACCAAATGGTTTATTGAAAATATCTTAGGAAGGTAGTTAAATTTTGTTTCCAGCTCAAATACTTTATGAGTAACAATGAAAAATGTAATCTATTGTTGCATATTAGGCTGAGTCAAGGGACACATACCCTATCTTTGTTAATATTTGCTGCGTTTCAAGATTCAAGATTACACTAATGTATAAAATATAAACCGATTATAGGACAGTGGCAAAAAGTTTCGCTAGTTTCTGAAAAGATAAAGCCTTAGGTCTTCTAGATGACTTATTTGAACACCACCTGGCAGTGAAATGCGAAATGATCTGCATTCATATATCTATTCATTCAGACGTAAAGGTTGTATCGAAAAAAACTGGCTACACATTTTTTCTCGAAGCATCAAATTAAAACTCAACATAAAATTAAAAACAAGTGTATCATTAAATTAAAAGCATGAGAGCAACATTAAAAAAAGCATGAGAGCAACATTATTTCCAGAATTTCATGATTATGGGTTTGATTCTACTCATGAGATTACTTGTGCATCTTTTTCTGCAAACACTCAGAACGGTGAACTTTAGCATTTATCGTACCTTTAACGAAAAAAAATTGCCTGTCATACGAGAACTTTCTGGCCACATTTTTCTGACTCGGACGTCATTTCGGCGATGCTCACATCTTTGCCTACGACTTTGAGGTAAAATTGCGGCTTGGAAGCCTTCTGGCGTCCTCATTCATATATGTTTTGTCAACGATCAAAACGGCTGGATAGCTTTCTGGCTCTGGTTTTCGCTCAGAATTTGTGTTCAGCACTTTGTTTTGATATTTTTTGTTTCTTATAAGTCTTCAGGTTGTTTTACTTCTAGATTCTTTGTCACATTTCGACGGAGGTACCACAATCAGGTTGACTACCTTCTGGTCCGATTTTGGGTTAGTTCGACCTTGTTTTCTCCCTCTTCTTGGTAGCTTATCGAAGGAGTAGTGTTCTCCAAATTTCCAAATGAATTCCGAAATGTTTCGCTATTTTTTTGACCGAGACTTGGATTTTAGCAAGCGATAACTGTTTACCGAGAGCTCAGGAGCTGGAAGTTGTTGACAGATGAACGCTTCGAATGTAGTTAGGCTCAGACGATGATACCCCGTTTGGCAGAATGGACGTTTGGCCGAACGGATATTTGCCGAACGGACATTTAGCCGAACCGACACTTAGCTGAATGGACGTTTTTCATAGAGAAGTTTGGCCGAATGGATGTTTGGCTGAGTTGGCGAAAGTCTGAATACAAATTTGGGGAGAAGATACTTTACAATGCAGTTTTCTTGCTAGACGCCAGATTTTTTGTTTTCCACCAACCCATTCTTCTAAGAACTTTTGATTTTGAAGAGATTAAAACAATATATCTTATTTTGTTAACAATTTATATTCAATCGTGTTTAATATTTCAGGTGTCTAAAATATTTAACAACGGAAATTATCAAATATTTGTTTCTCATAAAATTTAAAAGTCGGTTCAAACTATCTCAAATTTAAATGGAAGTTTTATGATCGCTATATTTCATTGATCAGTATCCTTCCAAAGAACTGTTCATGTTTGAGAGAAGGAAAAATCTCACATAAAAGTTTTATACCGGGAAAGGGCTTGAATTAGAAGTTTGTTTTCGGATACAGGAACATGTATCATCATAAAAGGCGCATGTGTAAATAATCCAAAGAAGGTTTTTTTCGACATTGCTGCATATTTCTACAAGATTATTAAAAATAATGATTCATTCCGTCTGGCTTTTAAACTTTATTCATCCTTCCACTTAAAATCAGGAGTCTAAATTTTTTTCAAAACCTATTCATAGGGTATGTGTCCCTTGACTTAGCCTATTATGCAATGATCAATTACATTTTTTATTATAACTAATAAAGTGTTTAAGCTGTAAGCGAGATTCAACTAGTTAGACACTTGCTAAGATATGTTTGATAAGACATTTGGTAGTATGTGTCACGAAAAGTTGCACAAATCTTTTTTAAAGTCAGAAACTTTCAAAAGGATATGTCGGTCTATAAGCACCAAATTTAGTCTATTCATGGATGCAATCTCGTCTCATTCAATGGATTTATTGATAAAAACAGTCTTTGTACGGTTTTTTTCTAATTTTATGAATTAAGGCATTGCTATCTGTATTCGTTTTCAACACAAATTTAACAAACAAAAATAAAACTTCATTACATATGTAATCATATACGATTATCAACATTCAATAATGCAACCATTCACTACAATGATTTTGACTGGTATGTGTTTTCATGAGCCTGAAAACAGACAATAGCAAACTCTTCATTCCACGTAAAATTTTCAATAACAACCTTTTTACTACTTATGATCCGGATAGTTAGACATTCAAACAAATGTGCACCTATACAATGGATTCTGACCCTTCTGTAGATCACCTTTTTGTGGTGCTTGCAGGGTATCAATCTACACTGAATAGTCAGACTGACAATAGCAAACTATGCATTTCCACGTAACATATTTTGTCCATTACAATTCAACATTTATGAAAAGTGACAATAATCGTGTTTGCATACAATGCAGGCCATGAGCTTGGGAACAAGTACAAACATAATGTAGTACTTCATGTGAATTCTCATTGGTCTACTTGATTTTCTATAGTTTGAAATCATTGTTACTAGGGTTCTGCTATGGTGTATCGGAGTCATAGTTAGTTTTCTTTGCAATGCAATCTGATTTTGACTGTAAAGGGCATGCCTTTGAAGACGGCATCTACTCCTCAAAGGCTTTAAATAGATTGCAATTAAATCCGATTCATTGCCAGATAAAACAAACATTGACAGCATCATATTACCGAATTATCTCATTCAGCTCTCAATCAGTGATGAGATACATCGACATGCACTCAACAAGGATTCAGATATACAATCAGATCAAATTACTGTCTCAGTGATTTATGTCCCGAACAGACTAAAATAAGTTGATTAATATTAGGTCTACAATTGTTTCTGATTACATCGTTGTCATTTCCTATGTGAGCAATTGTTTGCATGCAACTATTTTAGAACATCGACTGCTATTGCTTTATCGATTCAATAACCGATATTTGGATCGCTTGAAGGTCGTTAACAATTATCTATTCAGCCTAACCACTGACATCCTGATGCCCCACAGTTCATGAACGATTACGCGGAAGTGAACAACTATAAGTTGATTAATATTGTCTCAATTGCTTCGGATTACATCGGTCATCCTTATAGCAATATGATTTTGTTGATTATTGCTAATTCAATAACTCATTTAATGGCCGAATGAAGGAGCTAGTCTAACATTACATCCCTTACCCTACTTCTTATGAATATGCCGATTATCAATTTCTCTTTTATAAACACAAACATTTAGTGAGTCGATATAGCTCAAACTAATCAGAATGCTTATAATGCCCACAAATGTTGATAAACTCTAAGTGTATTTAGTCTATAATATTTCATTACATTAGGATGCTACCAAATGCAGAACATATTTTTTGGTTTCTAATTTCCTTTCTTTAGATCTAACGCGTTTTTTTTTTTTTTTTTTCTTCATTCGGCCAAACATCCATTCGGCCAATCATCCATTTGGCCAAACATCCATTCAGCCAAACATCCATTCGGCCAAACATTCATTCGGCGAAACTTACATTCAGCCAATCGTCCATTCGGTCTCACGTTCATTCGGACAAACATCCAAATGCTAAAGATTTATCTGCCAATGGGTCATATGCCAAACGTCCCACTCCTACTCAGACCGCTAGTCTTGTACATGTATGTGTGAGCGAATGATAAGCATTGCCAGTTTGTTTCCGATACAATACTTCTTTCTAATACACACGGTGGACAAATTTATAGGAAAGTCGACAAGCTTGTAATGAAATCGACTACACTAAGGTTTTTTTTTGCACGTTTTTTTTTACACGGTTGTTTTCGGCGATAACTACAGAACGGAACAACTTATCGACCAAATTCAAATCACATTTTACGAGTTGGGCCAAAAGTAAGTGTTAACACTCAAAATTTTTAAAACTGTATTTTTACCATTGCATGGAAAGGTAACGCATACAAACAAAATCGAAGCAATATAAAATGTATAAGGATATGAATTTATCAACCCTACTTAGTCTTTTTTTACACGGTTCCATACTAAAAGTGGAACGTATCCCCCGTGCAAAACAAACCTTAGTGTATTGTCAAAGTGCGACTTAATAATGTGCATGGCGCTAACATTGAAGAGAACGACCGTGTGAGTCTTAAGAAACCGCAAACGCTTCATAATACATATGAACTAAAAAATCAGTAAATTTTAAATTTAAGTTTTGAAATATTTACGGACAATACGAATAACATCACGTGTAAAATCTATTAGTTTTAAGAGTGCAAGCTAAGAGAATAATTTCTACGAATCTTGTTTCAATTTCTTATTCTTGCGTACACCATGACCAAACTGTTCACACTCAGATATTTTTTTACAGAAATCTGTAAAATTTACCGAGTTCTCAACAGCTGAACGTTCGGTAATCCAATTCAACGGATTTCGGTAAAATTTTACCGAAATGCAGAATATTTTTTTACAGATACCTGTAATTTCCAATTTCCGTTCAATAGGATAACCTGAACGTTCGGTAATTGAGCGGATTCGGCTGTTGAGAATTCGGTAAAAATTTACAGATTTCTGTAACAAATCTTAATGTGTTGTTTCATTCAGTTTTAAATTCATCCAATTCAATTGAAAATAATAACTTAACTCATATTAAATAAAATATTTGTTAACTTTTTTGTTGAAGAACAACTCTAAATAGTTGGTGATTTAATAATGTCTAAAAGAAAGAATAAAGGAAAGATGTGCCTATATTAATCTCATCATTCAGAATTCACTCATCCTACTTGAAATTGAAGGTTTGCCGCGTGAGTGGAAAGATTTGTGATGTTTGTCTTTAATGTTCAACGTAATTAAATATTATTATGAAAACATACCAGTCTTTTTATTTTCCAATCGTTTAACTCAGTACCAAGGATAAATATAGAAACATGAGAACAGTTAATCTTCGAAAATTATATTCTGAAATATATTTTTAAAGATAATCGTTGTATTTTATCTGTTACTTGCATGTAAAGTTCTCGATTAAACGTTGTATTCCATGATCTTTAAACGATTTTCAAACATCTTTGCCACCTCCTACATATCTGCAACATTATCGTTCCATTAAGATAAGAATCTGCCCGGTTGCGATGACACATTGCAGTGTGTCATTGCAATTAATAGCCAGCGATATTTTCTCCTTCAGTCCAATCTAAAATCAATTAAACAAATACACGAAAACATTGCACCGTTCTTCAGTTGCCTGTCACTCGGCGGAGCGCAGAATTAAATCCTCTCAAACACCCAATAACAAGACCCATCACTGTTGGGTCTTAATTGTCGCTAATGGTGTCGCTAATTGCCGCCATAAAAGACTTAGAAGTTATTTATACGATCCAATGTTGGTTGCCTTTGTGCCTTTGTTGTTTTGCCTGTCCTCTATTGAGCTGACTATTGGCAGACGCCACCAACGACCGCTCCGTCATCTCGGCATCGCAGATATCGAAAATAGCTTGTAACTTTTTTGCTTTATTGACTCTCACTCGGCACGGCCATCGGGACTTAACGCCGTTAAAAATTTCTCACCACAAATCATCATTTTACGCGCTTGCGAGCGTGCAGAGCAATTAAATTAAAAATTCATCTTCCTTCGACGAGTGTTCGCCGGTGTAGTGTTACATATATCTCCGGTGTTCGACTTGTGAATCATGGTCAGAATTAATTTCTGATGCTGCCGCCACACAAGCGGTCCGAAATAAACCAAACTGGGTGGATCTCCACTTTTTTAATCATTGACTATTGGTCGTAAACGGAAATTTCCTCAACGCTTGCGATCATAAAGTTTGTCGATGCTCTTAACTCAGGATAGAATTAAGCTGCACATATTGGATGGGTGCAACTCATCCGTCATTGAAAAATGAGGCTCGGAGGAGAAAGAGATGTCAGTAATAAACTCCCTCTTCTCTTCCTTCAAGCTTTGGGGTTATCAAATCTAGCAGTTTCATCAAAGACAAAAGGGCATGTATGAGTGTGACTGCAGTTTGCGGTGGTCAGTCTTTTTATCGTTTAAAAACTTAAAAGGTTACCTCCGCTCCGGGAGGAGAGTCAAGATTTACGACCGTCAAATTACAGGGATTTTTATCGTTATTAAATGCACTGTCGTTTTTTGTTCGTGGATACCATAATACTCATTTATTGTGTGCTTTGATATGAATTTGAGTACCGATAACCGTCACATTAGTTATATTCAAACAGCACTTAGAGTCCACAAACATTATTGCAAAAAAGCTTGAAACTTTATGCAAAAAAGAGTGTCGATCACATAATTGCATCAAGTACAATAATTCAAAAAAAAAATTGGCCGTTTGTCATCGAATTATAAGGACATTGAATAAAACGTGTGGAATATGTTTTACACACACGTCTATGATGCTATCCTTGTTCTGTTCAATTGAATTTCCGAATCTAATGGACCGTATTTTTGCCTTAACACCACTCCTTAGATATAAAACATCTTCGGTAATGACTTTCTTTGTATATTTCTCCATGGTTTTGTCATTCTTCAACTGTTTACTTTAGGGTCTTTTCGAAGATTCTTCTCATTAACTTAAAGCCACTTCTTCCAATTACACCTTCCCATTCATAATTTACGAAAGAGGTGTGCTCCACTGACCGCTAAAGGAAGCTTGACAACTCTTGAATTTCTCAGACATCCTCGACAATTTTTGCTTTCTGAGTTTCTCTTCAACATCAATCTTGTCTTGAGCAGTGGAATATTGGTTTCCAGGAGTTTGCTTGAAGTCAATGTTTTGACGCTGAATGCTGAAGAATTGGGAATACCTATCAAATGCTAATTATTATCCCAAGTAGCACACATGGTCATAATTAGTTGCAGTAACTTGGTTTTGACTAAGCAAGTCATATTTATGTTATCTCAACCGAATGGCAACAAATGTGCTACTAGGGATAGATTGTGGATTGGTTTCATTCTACAGGCTGACTAAAAATAAATTGGCAATCAGGACATATTTGACAGTGGCTTATCTACACTTCTATAGAGAACAACTGGTGCAAGTTTGATCAAAGTAGTCGATCGCGTGCAAAAATAACGTCAAATGGAACTCGTAAGGAGAGTAAACATTGTACACAAACACCTGAAAAATCCAGAGTAGTTCGGTTCCAAGCTGGTTAAAGTGCTAAAGATGCCGAAATCAACAGTTTGTCGAATGCTCAAAACCTACATGGAAACTCTGTGTGTGGAAAGGAATCAGCCGACCTATGAAAAAACCGGAACCATGGATCCTCAGCAGCGCAGCAAGGTGTTGAGTTGCGTTATAACCAACCCCGGTCTGTCGATCCGAGATATGGCTAGAAAGTACAACGCCAACAAGTGACTCTGTGATGTGGGGGTCATTTCTTCGGCCATCTTATTGTGTATAAAAAAAAACGATTTAGATTCAAGATTGGAAACCTCTCGTTTCTAAAATAGAAAACATATGAAGCAAAAGAGCTTTTGCTTGCAACTTTTCTCGACATAGCCTTTGACAACGCGTCGCACAAATCTGTGACGAGAACACTGTAAAAACATGGTTTTGACAAATGTATCGTAACATGAATTTATAAAATGCAACAGGAAGTATCAGCAGAGTTCGGTAGTGCGTCTATATCTGTGAAAGTAGTAAAAGGTTGTCCACAATGAGGCGTTCTATCGCCTCTTCTCTGGTCATATGTGGTAGATGAACTACTGAAAAATCTAGAATCACAAGGATTTGAAGTTATAGGGTTTGGTCGTAGAAAAATGTGCCATTAAGATGCTAGAAAAACTACAAATAATGGGTAATTTGTCTACAACTGGTGCGATGCGTAGCACATCTTTAAATGCAATTGTAAATCTTCTTCTGTTGCACCGGTTCATTCTTTTGGAAGCCGAAAAAAGCGTGTTTCGTCTCAAACGGACTAAATCATTCGTTGATGGAGACAGCAGAAGACATTTAAGTATTTTAAATTGAATGTCATTTAATCCATTACTTAAAGTCAATAACGACTGAATGGAAACGCAATTCAACTTAATTCGTTTGTTCAATGTGATAGAACCAGACCAAACTGCTTGGGTGATGGGAGGACCATAAATACGTCCTGGATCTATATTATTCTATATTGATGGGTCAAAACAAAATGATCAAGTAGGAGCTGGGGTGACAGGTCCTGGAGCTAATTTTTCAGTTTCAATGGGTGAATGGCCAACCGTCTTCCAGGCTGAAATTCAAGCAATTGTGGAATGTGCTTTCCTTTGCATAAATAGGAATTATAAACATGAAAATTGAGGCATTTCCACTGATAGTCAACTGCATTGAATTCTTTAACATTTACATTAAAATTAGTATGGGAATTTCACCTTTCACTTCAACGGCTATATATCAATAATACAGTTAATCTCTACTGGGTTCCTGGACATTGTGGAATCGATGGCAATGAAAGAGCTGATGAACTAGCTAGGGCAGAATCTTCTAAGTCTTGACCCAGAGCCGTTTTGCGGAGTCTCTGCATGCGCAAACAAAATGGAATTCAGGAACTGCGAAAAGAAGATGGGGATTACAAACTGGAATACAACCACCATATCGAATATTCAAAAGCTTTTCGCTTTGTCCAAAAATGACCTGTGCACATACACAGGCCTAATTATAGGACATTGTATGGTTAAATATCATCTAAGACTAATGGAAAAAGTCAAAGATGATATTTGTCGCTTTTGTAATAAGGAATGTGAATCCTCTGAACATTGATTGTTTAACTGTACTGCAATTTTTAGCAAAAATGCAAACATTTTCGATAAGAAACTTTTAAAGCCCTT
Source organism: Aedes japonicus (assembly GCA_034211315.2). Lineage (NCBI taxonomy): Eukaryota > Metazoa > Arthropoda > Insecta > Diptera > Culicidae > Aedes > Aedes japonicus. The sequence goes on along the minus strand of JASCZW010000899.1, from coordinate 255,679 downwards.
TGAAATATGTACTCCATGTCCACGTAAGATTGTGCGTTTTGTAGTACACATTATTCCTTACTGGGATAATAACTTAAATTATACGATGATGGTTACTTCTCATAGTAGTTTATCACATTGAAATCTTTATTGTTTTTTTAATTTCCAAAATTTTCTAGCGGTGATGCAAATAGATCCAAATGTTTTCCAATTATGGATACTATTAATTAGCACCTTAAAGCTGAAGAAACCTTGTCAATCTGTAGTAAACTCATTAAGGAATTCAAAAACTTTGGAAAACTCAATCAATTTACGTAAAAATTGAGGAACTTTATATATTATTCAAGAAAAACTAAGTCGTATATGTTCTTCTATAGTTACCTTACAATTACAAAGCTCAAATATAACTCATGAAAAACTTGGAGAATTAAACAATTGTGAAAATTAATTGAAAGTTGAAAAGAGTTGATGAAACTTCTTAGAATCAGAATTATATTTCAAGAATCACAAATAGAGGATACTGTTTCGAGATTGCCCACATGATTATTTTTGATGGTACTAAATATCCCTTGAGAATTATCAGATGTTCCCCCATATTTGATCTTTATTAAACTACTGGTACTCACACACAAAATTGCCAAAAAGTACTGATCAAAATACGTCGTTGAGAAGCTTGGAAGAACAAAAGAAGTTCATAATGGCTTTGAAAAATGTAGACTAATTGATTTAACAACACTAGTCTACAAATGAAATTCATTTTAATATGGATTGGATGTTAAAATAATGTGGATATTTAAACACATTAAAACCAAAAAAATGAGCTTTTAGTGGATGAAATCGGTTGAAAATTGTCGAAGTTATGAGTATTTTTGTAAAACACTTAAGAATGTTGCTGAAATAAAACAGCTTTAGAGTTCCAGTACTAGGTGTCGCTGTAAACATTCAAACATGGTATGTAATGTTTTCGTGAGATTTTTTTTCTCTACTAATAAATTTTAATGAAGCACACCAGGATCCAAAACCGAGTTGATACAGAATAAAATTATGCGGGTATTATTAAAAAAAAGTTAAGAATCGAATGACTTAGTCTTCGATGTTCCGAACTTGTTTTTCTAATCAGAATCCAACAATAGTCACCCATCTTCGCTTCATCCCAAAACCCTTGATAACGAAGCTCCATCATCTTCATTTGTTAGTAAAAACGTTCGCCGTGCTCATCACTTTTATCACCAAGATTTTCCAGGAAAAAAGCCACACCTGTGAAATAAAAGAATATGTAATTAGTTATAAAAAACAAGTATTTTTTAATTAATAACTAATAAAACTATAACTATCATAATTTTTGAGCAATTCATCGACGGTTTCCTCATAATCAGGAAATCCGATATTTCTTAAAAAAGTTTGTTACAACACGCTGGAACGATTTCCGCGAGTTTTCCGCAACTGGTGTCAAAACTGTATTAAATGCGGAATATTTGAGCAGATTTTTGAATTTTATGTCAACACATCCTTTATCTTAGCTTAGCTTAGCTTGACTGACTGCACGTATCGATGGTTGCTACTCCGTGATTGATCAGAATCAGTGAAATTGCACAATGAATCAACTGAATGGGGCTGGGAGTAACCGACCATTCTCACTGTACACGTTTCAGTGACTCAATTTCTTTAATAATCAATAACGGCGCCGGCCACGTCCTTGCAATCAGTTGGGAATAGGGAAGGAAAGTTAGTGTGACCTTTGCTGATTAGGGACCGTGTTTACCTCTGCATCCCCACAAAGGTCACAGGAAGGAGGTTTTTCTATGTTAGTAGGGTAGGGCTCGATGGATCAGGATTCACCTTGATAAGTGATGTGATCATATATATACATATATATATATATATATATATATATATATATATATATATATATATATATATATATATATATATATATATATATATATATATATATATATATATATATATATATATATATATATATATATATATATATATATATATATATATATATATATATATATATATATATATATTATGCATTATAAAATTAAAAAGAACATTCACACATACATACACATGTATACATACACAAACATACACATACACTCAGTAGCAGAAAAAAAAGGCGAGCAAAACCCTACCTCCAAAAACTACGTTGTGCAACCTCCCGTCCCCCCGCCAACCATCAATACTTCCAAACGAAAATCCGACAACCCAACAAACAATGTATAGACCCTATGCGATCAAAACCTCATGCCGACAAAACCCACAGACCCGAAGCTATCACAACATATGTGAAAAAAGCCATCCCTGGACACAGCAACCCCAAAAATCCGCACCCCTGTGAACCTCCCCACAGCCTACAAAAACACAGAAAACAATATGGACAAAACTCGAACTACCTCCACAAAGTGGTTCGGACCACAGCTGGCGTCAAAGTTGACACACCAACACGCGCACCCCCCCCCCCCTCACCCGATACTGACCCCGCTGAAACATCGGTGCAAAAAAAAAAAAAAGCCGAGGTGAATTCATCTTATTAATACACATGATTTGTTACGCGTGAAATATCCCAAACAACTAGTGTAACCCACGAAGAACTTTGAATATATGGCATTCAGTATGAATTGGTTTGTGAAAACTACGTATACAGTGTTATACAGTATCAGCATCAGGGTGAAAAAGGGATATGCCCATGTTGGTACGTCAACCCCGACGCAGCTGCAGTCCAAACCACTCTATGGAAACAACTCAAATCCCGCCCACACAATCCTCTGCACCCCTACAAGCCCTGAAGAAACCTCCAATATGCCACCCAAACCCCTCACAAAAGGACGGACACTTGAAATCTTCACGTCCAAAAATGACTTCCCTCACACATGCCACGACAACCCCAAATCTATAAACCCTATCAACATGAAACCCTGATCACACCAGGTTCACACATCCCGCATAACGTTGTCAAACCTTCATCCAAAAACACCGACAATTGACAAAGCCACAGGAGGCTGAACATGGAGTCTTCTGCCAACAAAACCCTGCTCGGCCTCTCCCATGCCACTGAGTGTACATACACATACATATACATACATATCGAAACAAAAAATATTGGAATGGGACACAAAAGGAGAAAATGGAAAGAGCTCACCCGGGTTTCCAGAACATTCCATTGCTGTGGTTGTAACATCGAGCAACCAGAGCAGGTCCGCGTACCCTCCAGATAACATTCTGTTCTTAAGGAGATGGTCGACCATGAACGCTCCACGACCATTAACCAAACATCTCCGAGTGAGGCGGGTGTACTCGAGGTCCTCCTGTCGCCGCAAGGCTGTATGTTCGGGGTTCCGTCTGCATCGGGGACACTTTGTTTTTACACCAGTCGAAAGCCTCGCGTTGGACCGCAATCAACTCTTTAGTGAACGAATCATTATCAAGATGAAAAGTTCAACACTACACAATAATTTACACTAAATATCTAATTTTCTCGAAAATTTGCAGATAAAACAAGCAGCGAAGCACAAACACGTCAGTCCCGGAGCGTGACCTACTTCGATCTGTCAACACATCCTTTATCTTCACGTCAAAAAGTATTTGGAAATACACCGTGTCCAATATATTCTCATACAAAATAAACTCTCTAAAACTGGTGAACTGGGCCTATTCATTCTTGTCCAAAAAGTCGGTCAAATTGTCTCGGCACCAGCCCTGAACGAGATTTGCAGTATGCAATCCGTCCTGCTGAAACACATAGTGATCATCTCCAAACATCTCTTGTACATACGGCATTCACTTTAACGCCTTTTTCGATGAAAACCAGTGGTATTTAATTTGAATTCAAATTCCTCCCCAAACTATCACTAACGCAGCACTTTGAAACCGTGGAATATTCTTATCACACTTGAAGAGAGCGAGCCCACAATCTGTCGTTCTGGACATTGGGGGATTGTTGCAAGACGAATAACTTTTCATCGGAAAAGATAAATTCTTCCCCACCGTGCCGCGACAAAAGCAGACTTGCTCTTTCGAATTGTTTTTGCTTGGAAGGTTCCGAAACTCCGTGAACCTTACGTTTCTTGTAATCCGTACCCTGACCACTTTAACAACTCGTGCAGTCCGCACCATACGAGTACGACCGGATCTCTTCCGGTCATCCAACAAGCAGGTGTCACGGTACCTTCGGATGGTTGAGTACACAAAATCCCGCTCCATTCCGAGGTTTTTCAAATTTCTGAAAATTGCACCCGGGCACTAACCTTTCAAAAACATTTTTATCACCATAGCACGAAACTCCTTCATCGCTGGTAAAAGATAAACACCGAATGAAAACAATCGGACATAACCTAGAAGCGACATAGGGGGGTGACCCCGGCGTAGTGGTTAACATCCATACCTCTCACGGCAAAGTCACGAGTTCGAATCTCACCCCTGGACAAGTTACAAAAATACCCAAAAAGGTATTTGAGTGACTACGACGGCTGAAAATCTCGATAATGAAGAGAAAAAAAACCTCGAAGCGTTTGTATAAACATAGTGCAAAACTACACCAACACATACGTGAAGCATGTTGAGTAGTTGCACGACACCAATGCAAGGAAAAAGTGTATGAGAATATATTGGATACGGTGTAATGTTTCCAAGTACTGGAATGCTGATCCTTTTTTTGCAACGCTTTGACGAAATTCTTGAACAGCCCAAGCTTTATGTATAGTGGTTGAAGTATTATGCGCTTTATTTCCACGAAAGGATTAGTGGATAAGCCGTTTTCGTCATGGCAACAACATGCTTTGTCTTTTGGTGAATAATATTTGTCAAATTTCTAGTAACATTTTCTGTGATAAGACATTTTAACTTCCTTTCTCAGCATGTTGTGTTCTAATTCATTGATGCAGATATTAGTAACAGTAGTAAAATAGTTTGTATAATGCTGTTGTAGATATTCAAACTTTACGAATATAGGCTTCGAGCATCGGCTGTGAACGGTTATGTTGAAGCTTTATTGCGCACTTTTTTGTTATTGGACCTGGCACGTTTCGTAGTGTTTGGGTTATCTATTGTTCGGTGGCGGGATTCAAAAATTAACGACCAATTTAAGCTTAAGCTGCCTAATTTTGGATGTTTAATCTTGATAGTCACAGACCAAGCAACCCATTTCAGAATGTTTAGAGAGTCACGTCCATTTGAGATTTTATATATTCTATAATGCGTCGGTTTATAATGAATATAATTTGAATAAGAGTACTGTTATACATTTTACGTTTACACGGGAAATATTTTGTTCTTTGAAATGAGAAAAACAAGTCATGATTTCATGAATATTTTGTGTTTTCGTGTTATGAATACACACAATGAACAAATTCCTGATATCATGAACTTTTTCTCCCACCACAACGAAATCATGAACAAATCGGGTGAAAACTATGAGCTGAATTCCTGATACTAAAAACTTTATTAAAGAATCTAGAAAATCTACTGTATCGACACTGAATGTGAAAAAATATCTACGGTTCAGATTTGGAAAGCTGTTCTAGTACTTGGAAGATATACTTACTACCCTAAAGTTATTATTGAAAAGACACTTGACTAATGCAGCTGATGACACAATTTTAGATAAGAGGCAAATAAGACGTCCTTAGTTCATGACACACATCTGTCTATTCAATAATGAAACTATGAATAAGAATCATGAATTTATATAATAAAATGAGTGTTTCATGATTTGTTAATCATGAAAACAGAAATGCGTTTGTTTCCGTGTAATAAGGTTTTAACCTGGCACATATTTCTTATTCTATAACATTATGACGCTCTATTCAACGAGACTTTGCCGGCTCTCAACTTGGTATCCTAGAAGCACCTCCACAGTTATTATTTAAGAGCTTTCTGCGCCAAACACCAACGCATTTATTCGTATATTGTACAGCGAGCTCAATGATACCCTATGCCAAGGAAAGTCGAGAAATTCGCAGCTCTCTACCGGAACGGGAATACAACCTATCAACTTCGGACTAGTAAACCGTACTTTTATCAACAAAATTATTTGTGGCCAAATTTCGTATTCAATAACCCAAAGTTCGTTTTTAATAGTTAAGTATCGCTAGCTTGTTCAATCATTAAAAGAGAAAAATGACATTGATTTGTTTTTGATTATTTGCGCTTGCGATGAAGTAAATACAATCTATCTTTACATAAAATTAACGGTGTTAACGGCCATACAGGTGTCAAAAAAAACAGCTTACTTCGTGGTGAGTGTGCGCTTATTTGTAATCCGTGTCCAAGCTCTCACGCGTCTCTGCGTTTTAGTTTCAGTACAGACAAACAGACATAACACTTACAGTTCCTTCATTGATCACGCATATAACGGTCAATTCAATTCTTAGTTGGCAGATTTGCCACTGGTGGTGCGCATAGTTAATTCCCGTAAATTTGACGTTAGCACACTACCGCCATCTGTTCATATTTATCACCCATCAGAGTGTGCTCAACAGATGGCGATAGTGTTTTAGTGACGATGATTTATAGTCGAAAATGATCAATGTGTTAGGTCTGTTTGTCCATGGTTTTAGCGCAGACAGACGTTCAAGCACGAACAAAACTATTCAAATTTGTTGTGTACAATTTCAAATCCAATTACGTTGGGATTACCTAGCACAGTAGCGCTGCTTGGTCAAGTTATTGCTACATTACATCTGACAGTCTGACTGGCAACTCATTTTTCCCTTACCAATAAAAACAAATCTGTGGCATCGGTTAGTTTATTGCTACTTGATATCTTGAGGGAAGCCATTTTTTATACAGGTAAATGAGATGAATTAAAATGTCTGTTTGCGATTTTAGTATACATTTAGTTATAGGGAATGTGACCCTTGAGTCAGCGTAAAATTAAACGATCGATAACATTTTTTATTATAACTCATGAAATATTTTAGCTGTAAGCAATTTGTAGTTAGTTATATACTTACTTACACGTTTAATACAACGTCTGGTATTATGTTTAACAAAAAGTTAAACAACGATTTTTATAAAGTCAAAAACTTTCGAAGGATGCAACTTCGCCCCATTCGATCGATTTTTTTTATCAAATGCAGTCTTCGTATGCTTTTCTGTTCCTGATTTATCGATTTAAGACACTGCCAGCTGCATTCACGTTTTACAAATTAAAATTTCACGAAACAAATTAAGCTAAATCTGCTTTGAAACACTTAAATGATTGTTACATATGATTTATGGACCGTTTGTTAATGAGAACATAATAATTCAGTCTGCACAGAGTTTGTTCTTTTGGTTTATGTTTAGATGAGCCATTTGGAAAATGTACAACTGAAACTCATACATTTCCATTGAAAATTTTACCAATAACAGCATTTTTACTAAGTTATTTAAACAATATGCCATTGTTGGATATAAAGAAACAAAATACGTAGCTAACATTGGATACACGGATTTTTTGTTATATCATTTTTATTTCATTTATTTGAAAAGTAGGTTTATAACGTATTACTATTTTCTGTACATCTAAGCTGCACTATTTGGTATATCAGTTCAATTTAGCCAACTTTTGATCACTCGAAGATCACGGAGACAATCAGTTCAGCAGTTAAGAATACCGGAAATAACACGGAAGTGAACAACAGTCAATTGATTAAGAATGTTTGAATTGATGTGAATTAAATCGGTCATTTTGATAACAACATAATTTTGTTGATAATCGTTGGTTGGTTGGTTGGTACATAGGCCGAATGAAGGAGCTAGGCTAACATAAAAGCCCCTTACCCTAGTAAATGACAACGAGATGAAATATTCCAATTTTTTGCTAAAATCAACGATTAAAATTATTCGATTTTATTTATTAAAAGTGTGAAGTATAAAATGAATCCAAGCGAAAATCTTCCACAGGAAAATATGTTTAAACACTGACACTCTCTAACAGGCTATTCCCAAACAAACCGACCTGACCTAGTCTTCATAAGCATTCTTACGAAACCATCCATCGTAAACCCATGCACCCATCTAGCAACAACAACAACAACAACAACAACAACAGGAGCAGCAAAAACCACATGCTGAAGATTCCTCCTTGAAGATGCACCCTGATGGGCGCTCCGATATGCAGTCCATTGTTATGACTTTTTCATTTACAACCTTTGCCTCTGATTTTCACACCACACACACGGCTCGGCAGCTGAGTTATGTACCTACTACTTGAGCACACACCCGGAGATTTTGAGCTGAAAACAAGATTCTCTTCCTCAGCTCAGCCATTATTATGACTTGTTGAAGAGTCTTCATGCTGCAGCAGCTCTAGACGTTGAGGGTTGCAGTGTTGCTGTCCCTGGCCACAACTACATCAGCAGCGTAATCTATCCTCTCTGGAAACACTTCCCAACTGTCAACTACTTCATTGGATCCGACTGAGCAGCGAGGAGCTGGGAACTCTAGTTGTGAAGTTGAAGTAAGTCACAGAGTCAAACAGATACCTACAGACAGAGAATGCGATGCGTTTGAACAAGAGAGGATGTCGGGTGTCGTCTTACAACAATGCAAGTGCATGTGTGTGTCTTCGGTCGTTGCTTGGACGGATGGCCAATGAACAGCCGGGATGACATAATTCTAATTTATGATTTTCTGAATGCACTGCCTCTCCCTCCGCTCGCTCCCGGGATCTTCCAGGGTGGGTTTTCTAGTCTGTTCTGTTGTGTCTTGTCGTCTTACGACGTAACGTTCATCAACCGTCGGCGTCAAGTACAATGGAGCAGATGCATTATCATAGAAACCAATTTCCTGGACGGCTTTCTCACTTGTATTTATTTCTGGATTCTTGGTTTTTTTTTTCATTCAGTTTGGATTTCTCTTTTGCTGTGCACTTGGACAATAGATTGATATAAATTGTGAGCGGTTAATGGTCATACGGTTGGGAAAAATAGTTCGAGCTGGGAATCGTAAGCTGGCAATAATTCACTGGATTTTCTATATTTCTGGTGAGAGTGCTCAAAACATTTAAGGAATTTGTTATGGCTTTAAAACTTGAATTCCTGAAATTTTATTGGGGTCCATTTAATCAAGCATTGAGTTGATGTGAACAGCTTTATAAACAAGTCTGTATTCAAATTCCTTTTAAATACTACACAAGTTCAACTTTGTAGCATTTCTCGGAATCAAACCACCCAACTGGTCGCAAATTAATCATTCCGCAACATTCCCACCTGCCACCCACCAAATCACACGCGGCGTAGAACGAGTAGGTATGCAAATGATGACTATGCTCACGATATTATAACGACAGCTCGTAAGCGACATTTTCGCGGCTTCTCGCATGTCGACAATTAAAAACAGGGACGTGCCTTCCCTGTTCTCCCTTCCCGGGCACTGACCGTTCCCTCGAAATTTCACACACTTCATATCAAGATTGCCACCCAAACAAAATCAGAAACGGCAGCCCGCTAATGATATTCCCACCACCAACAACCGCAACTGTCGTCGTCTTCGCCATCGTCGTCGTCACGATCGGTGTCGTTTAGCGGAGCCATGAAAACAAAATAAACCAATTTCGTGCCGCCCTCAACTCGCAAAAAAAGAAAAAAAACTTCCGTCAACTCGACAAGTATATAGGACTCATCATCGCCATCACGAGCCGTCCGGTTTTCGGTTGCAGGAAGATAATTTTAATTTCTTTGCTAAATTAGTTCCTGACTTCCTTCTTGCTAGTCAGGAAAATTCGGAATCTGAACCGAACGCGGCTCCTTCACTCTAGCCGCCCCCCCCACCTGTTTTTTTCATTCAGGTGAAGTTGTTCAACGCACTTATAAGCTCTTCCGGGGTGGAAAGTTTCAGGATCGCGTGATGGGGAGTGAGAAAACAAAAATTCACGATGACTCGCCATGACGATGTATGTATGGTGATACGTTTTAAGCGAAAATGGGGTTCTGGTATTCGAATCGTCGTCAATTGAGTGGTTTATTTTGAAAATTGAACGGGAAGCGAATAAGGCAAAATAAGTTCGGTCCACTTACATTGTTCGACAAATCATATGCAACCAAAACGATTTTTAAATTGTACGGTATTATTTTGATAATTTAACATAAAGAAATTATTTTTCCGAATGAAACAATATTTATTCACAAATAATGATATCAAATAAATTAAACAAGAAATTATCCTCCTGGGCAAAACAAAGCTGCTTCGTATATATTCGTATATTACCAGATTGTGTTCGGCTTTCGATACTTCGATGCGAATCCATTATTGTCGGTGATACAGCCTTTTACCTTTGAAGCATGATTTGGATCCGGTTGTTATTTATTAGTCAACATCTTCAACTACACAGTTAAATTTTTTTTTCTAATTTTCAATCTATTTTCATGCACATAAAAAGAGCACGCAAATTACTTCATACTCATGACTTACTTCAGATGATGATCGAATAATTGTCTATCTATCTAAACATGTAAGCCATGGGTGCCAAGTGACGTGAAGAATCGTAACTAGTTAACAATATCAATTTCAAAATTATACGACATTAATTTCTCTAAAAACAAAAACACATAGGCCGTGACTGCGGTTCATACTTTCAACATTATAAAGGGTTTTCAAATGCGATCTTAAAATCTAGTAAGTTTCATTCAACATGATTTTACATTCGTCTTCATATTATAAAAAGATTCAGGTTGCTGCGATGGGCGAATTCGAATAAGTATCAGTGAACACACCGAATTTTAACAAGCGCGAAAATCCCATCGTTTCGTTACACGCCAAAGAAAGAGTAAACACCGAAATTGTTTGCAATATTTCATGCGCCATACAACAATGTTGGCAAACTTTCGAACAACAGGCTAGATTCTGGAGTTATCTGGCTTTAATTTCCATTTATTTCCATTTATTTCTCTTAGTGAAGGAAAAGCCGTTGGAGTGAAGCTCCTTTTAAGCCTCTTCTTCAACAGGCACAAAACCTTCAATCTTTTAAAATTTTTATTACAATACATGTACTTTGCAGTGAGCTTAATTGCTCTGTTAAGGAAGTGCGGTGGCAGCTATAAACTACTTAATTATTAATATTTATAATCTACTAGCTGAACCCGGAGCGTGCGCTGCTACGCTTGCAACTAAATGAAGGAAAATTTAATGTAACTGGCACTTTTATGGTTTTTTTTCGGAATGAGTTTTTTTTTCTTGAATAAGAAGGGGTTCAAACTTTTATCAAAACATGCTTCTTACCCGAGAAATACACGGTTTGTGTTTAAATATCCTGGATAATTCTCAGTTTTGGTAGATATTTGTGTTTCATTTGTATGGGAGCCCTCTTTTCCAGAGTGGGTGGTTTCACATACCACCATACAATGATTGTTTTCAAAACCCCCCACATGCCAAATTTGACTCGATTTGCTTGATTAGTTCTCGAGATATGAAGAAATTTGTGTCTCATATGTATCAGAGCCCCCTTCCTGAGAGCGTAGGGTTCTCAAACAATCATAAGAACCTTCCCCAGCCCCAAAAACCCTTCCTATCAATTTTCATTGCTCAGTTCAGAAATTTCCGAGTCTATAAGGGCTGACAGGCAAACAGATAGACAGAAATTCATTTTTATGTATACAGAAATCTACTTTCCAAAAACCTCCACATGCCAATTTTGGTTCCATTAACTTAATAAGTTCTCGAGTTATTCAGAAATTTGTGTTTCATCTGTATATGAGCCCTCGTTTCAGATAAGGAAGGGGCTCGAGTGAAGTTAGAAATATTTATTGCCTTCGAAAACCTCCACATGCCAAATTTGGTTCCATTAACCTGATAAAGTTCTCGAGTTATTCAGAAATTTGTGTTTCATTTGTATGAAAACCCCCCCTCCCGCCCCCTTCCAGATGGCGGAGGAGTCTTAAACTTCCATAGAAACCTTTATCTCCTCCAAAAACCTCCACATGCCAAATTGGGTTCCATATGCTTGATTAGTTCTCGAGTTATGCACAAATTTGTGTTTCATTTGTATGAGAGCCTCCCTCTTACAGAAGGCGGAGGGGTCTCGATATACCTTAGAAACATTTCTTGCCTTCAAAAACCTCTACCTGCCTGATTTGGCTCCATTTACTTGATTAGCTCTCGAGCTATGTAGAAGCTTTTGTGACATTTGTATGGGAGCACCGCCCCCTAACCTAACAGAGAGAGAGAGGAGGGGTCTCGAACTATCGTAGAAACATTTTTTGTCTTTAAAATCCCCGCATGCCAAATTTGGTTCCAATTGCTTTATTAGATCTAGAGTTATGAAGAAATTACAGTTTCATTTGTATGACAGCACCCCGTTTAGGAGAGAGGAGGGGTCTCAAACCACCATAAAAACATTTTTCACCTCCATAAAACCCCACATGCCAAATTTGGTTCCATTTGCTTGATTAGTTCTTGAGATATGCAGAAACTTCTGTTTCATTTGTACGAGAGCCTCCCTTTCTAGAGAGGGAAGGGGTCTCTGACTACCATAGAAACATTGCTTGCCTCCAAAAACTTCCGCATGCTAATTTTGGGTTCCTTTGCTTGATCAGTTCTCGAGTTATGCAGAAATTTGTGCTTCACTTGTATGAGAGCCCCCCTTTCCAGAGAAGGGTAGGGTTTCAAACCATCAAAAGAAGACGAATCCAACAAAGCAAAAATCTTGCCAAACGGTCCTTCCGCTCGCGAATTAAATCGTGACAAAGGAAACCCCAACGTATTTTTATTTATATAGAAGATAGATATTCAGCTTAAGGTCGTAGGAGGGGATGATGAGGCATGTACAGCAACCAGAGTAGCCCGAGTGCATGTTTCCGAGAACCACGAGGACAGCCAGATGACCAAGTTTGATGAGGATGTATGTTTTGAGTCCTAGAGCAAAAAGTTTGCCATCCTGGTCCGAACACGTAGATTTTAGTAAAGTAGTAGTAAAATATGCTTTTATTTATCAGTTTTGTCGTATAAACTAATTTAACAGATCAAGTGTTTCAGCCCAATGGGCTCTTCAGCTTTGTTAATGAATTGTTTGTGTTTGGTGTTTTTAGTGTGTTTATGTTTAACATGAAATTGTCAGTGCAGCCCTCAGGGCATTGTTTGTTAAATTTGATAACCTACCTAATCTACAACTAAAACTACAATTTGAAAATCCTAGGGTGGGAACCAGATTCCGGATGATCTGGTGATCCGATGTCGAGCAGCGTGCCCTGTACCGATTGATAGACTCACTAAAGCGTATCGTCGAGCATTTTTATCTCGGCCAGACGGTGGACCTCAGATGTTCTTGTCCTCGGAGGGTGTTCATTATCATCCTGAGGAACTTGTTTTGTTACTCTCTGAAGTTTCAGGTGATGTGTTTTTGCACACTCTCCCAGATTGGCATGCATACTCGATGACCGGAAGTATAATTTGCTTGTAGACAGCAAGCTTATTTTAGGGATAATGTAGACCTTCTGTTGATCAATGGGTACAGTAGTTTCAACAGAGTATTACATTTTGTGACAGTTTTATCAACCTGATCCCTGAAAATAAGCTTGCTGTCTAGAATGACACCAAGATAGACAGCTGATTTGGTCCATTCCACCGTTGTGTTGTTCAGGCTTATTTTGCAATTCTCAGGCGGGACAAGTCTGGGAGAATTAGAGTGTGGAAACAGGATGACCTGGGTTTTCGCTGCGTTGATACAAATCTTCCATTCAGTGAAGTATTCTGACAGAACATTCAGGCTTCGCTGCAGTTTCGCGAGCAAGCGCTCTTATTACCTACCATTGTGGACGACTGCGGTATCATCGGCGAACAACGACAGAGATCCATTTCAGGAGCGGGGTATGTCCGAGGTGAATAGATTGAACGAAGTGGACCTAATATACTTCCCTGCGGAACACCGGCGGAGAATCTCTGACTACCGGAAACTGCACCATGCAACGAAACACGGAATGTCCTGTCAGATAGATGGTTTTCAATAATCTTCACCAGGAAGATTGGAAGATTGTGTCGCTTGAGCTTGTGCACGCAAGCCATCATGCCGACATTATCGAAGGCCTTCTCGATATCGAGAAGGGCCATAGCGGATGTTTTCGAAACAGACTTGTTCCGCCTGAGGATGTTCATGACTCGATTAAGTTGATGGACTGTTGAGCGACCATGCCGGAAACCGAACTGCTCATCCAACAGGATATTGAGCTCGTCAGCAGATGTTAGAAGCCGACGGTGGATCGCTTTCTCAAACAGTTTAGATAGACCTGAGAGAAGGCTGATTGGTCTGTAGCTTCTGGAACATGAAGGATCTTCCCAGGTTTCCGAATGGGGATGACTTTGGCTGACTTCCAGCACGATGGGAAGTAGCCAAGACGGAAGGCATTGGTTAAACACCACCGCCAGATGGTTGTAGAACTGGGGCTCAATTGCTTGAGCTCCAAGTTAAAAATATTGTCGAAACCGGGGCCTTCATGTTCTTAGAGGTCTTGATATAAGTCAACAATTCGTCAGCTGAGATCTCCAAATCTTCGGAGAAGTCGTTAGGACTTTGGTCGATGTTAGTTATAAGCGCGCTAACGGCAGCTTCGTGTGGACTGACGATGTTTTGACCGAGATTGTGGGAGCTGACGAAGTGTTGACTATCTCATCAGCCTTCTCTGCAGGTGTTATCAACCGATCCCTAGAGTCATTGACGTCTAGTGGGATCAACGGTGGAATGGGCCTTGGCTTAGTTTTTAAAATTTTTGTCATCTTCCAGAACGGCTTAGCACAATCTGGGAGAGGCGAATTTTGTCAGCGAAATCATTATTTCTAAGGTCCACCATTCTGGCCTTAATAATTTTAGACACTTGATTGCAGTGACGTTTTAGAGTTGGCAAACCAGTTCGCTGGTATTGCCTCCGTATGGCGTTGCGTAATTGTATCAAATCTTTAGTGGGTCTATCAATGGGTACAGAGTTGCTCACCTGTTCAATCGCTGGAATGTGTTGCTCCCGGGCCTGGAGATCGCCTGCTTCGATGGACTGCAGTTGTTGATCGATGTCATCGACCGACTCGAGGTGCACGTTGAAATCGACGGTGTTGTCGACGTGTTGTCTGAACCTCTCCCATCTGGCGCGATGATAGTTCCGTCTGGTGATTCGATGCCGGTTGACCGAGGACCAACTTCGACCACCACCGGATAGTGGTCCAGAACTGAGCTCCTGGTGCACTACCGGCTGGGCGATGTTGTTCCCCATGTTGGTGAGGAAGATGTCGATTGTCGAATGGATCCCGGATCCAGCTCAACCGGGTGGGAGTATCGGGCCCAGGACGGTGTAATGTCCCTCTTCCGGGTCTTCCTGTAGAATAATTCCGTTCCGATTCCGCCGGGTGTTTCCCCATGTTTCGGTTGTTTCGCATTAATGTCGCCAGCGATGATGAACTGCCCCTGCCTCGAGTTAGCTTACGGATGTCGTTTCGTAGGGCCGTTGTTGTTCCGTTGTTGGTACTGGCTTGCTTGGGACAATAGGCCGCGATGATGGTGATTGGGCCGACGGCAGTTTCGACTTCGACTCGATGGCTTCGATAGTCTGCAGCTGAAGCTCGGAAGCAGATGGCAGTTGATGTTGTAGCGCAGGGCAATCGCAACTCCTCCTCCACTAGAGCCGCTACGATCAGTCGCACAATCCGGTATCCAGGGATGAATATACTGATTTCCGGTTTGAGGTGTGTCTCGGTGACGATGGCGATGTCGATGGCCTTCCTGTTAAGGAAGTCACCCGAGCTCTACTGTTTTGTTCCGGATGGAACAAGCATTCCAATTGAGGATGTTTATGGTGTGTTTACGGTCCATACTTAGTAATGAACGTCATCGTCACGGATGTGGCGGCTTTGAAGCTGTTCCTCCCTGGAGCGGCAGGAACGTAGTTGGCGATAGAGCTCTTGCACGAACTCCACCATTTGCTCCGAGTTGTAGCGCTGTTCATCGACGGGTGGTTGCGTGAAGGTACTGCGACTCGCATTGCCCCAGCCTGAGAGGAGTCGGGTTGGGGGCGGCGGCGGCTCGCCGCGAAACGATGATGGACCGAAGCTGACGGGCGGTTTGCTTGGCGGTGATTCAATGGGATCGGCGGTAGGTTTGGCACCTGATACCGAAGCGACGGGAAATTCTCCTCGTTCATCGGAGGTGGTGGACGGCGTTGAGCAGGCCGAGACTTGGTAGATGACTTCTTGCGGATCGCCAAAATTCAGCACGTTTGGGGCAGGTACGATTGCTGCTCTCATGGTTTGCGCCACAATTTGCGCACTTCAGTACCGCACCTTCTTCCATCGGGGCACAATCGTTGGTACTGTGGGCTCCGGCACACTTGCCACATCGCGGCTTCATGTAGCGGTTGCGAGTTCCATGGCCGAACGCAAGGCGGTTGCCACATTGCGTCACGTCGTGCTGTCGCGGACGATACCGCTCCCACTCGACGATGATGTCGAAAAGGGCCCGTGTTTTCATTAGTTCCGCCATCGTGACGGAACCCTTCTCAATGTGGACCAGATAGAGTTGGTCCCGGTAGTTTCCATGTTGTTGGCGCCTGATGGGAAACACCTTTTGAGGTTTCAGTGCCACCGCTTGCAGCTCGGCGAAGATTGACTCCGGTGTGAGTTCTGGAAGGCCACGCAGAATCACCTTAATTGGCTTGCTTCCGGGCGCGTCGTGAGTGTAGAACTCGTGTTTCTTCGCGACTAGGTGAGCGCCGACAGCACGGTAGTCAGCCTCCGTCGAGCACATCACCTTAATTCCATTACTGCACAGCTTGTACAGCGGATGGATTTTGATAGCTGCAAGCTCGGTCCTGAGTGCAGCAATGTCCTTTGACGTCGTGAAGAGCGGGGGAACCTTCACCTTCTTCGGCACCTCCTGGATCGGAAGCACGGCGAATTGATTGCTCGCTAGTAGACGAGCGTTGCGATCCACTGGATCGGCGTCATCGTGGCGCAGCCGCTTGGAGCTGCCCGGTTGCGGTAATGATTCGGGAGCAGATGTCACCGTTGGTCGATTTTTTCGACCCATTGCCAAGGCAAAAGGTCGAGCGGGAAATGTTTCCGAACTTTGCAACACTTTTTTCTGCTTTGCCACCACCAGGAGATGAGCAAGCGCAGGCGATAGGTTGCGAACCGAACACGCAATCGCGAGAAAGCGGGCGAGGGGGAAAAACGGGAGAAAAAACTTTTACTGCGAGGGAGCGAAAAACACGACCGATCGTGTCGCTTGGAACACGTAGATTTACTATATCTTTGAATTTTATACCAACACGCTCAGATTTCAAATCCAGTGGAAGGGAATTGAAACGTGTTTTACTGTAATGAGCAACGGATTTTTTGCCCATTTCCGTTTTTTGATGACTAATAACGAATATTGCTGGATTTCTTAGCTGATATATATGTGACGTTTGAAGTAGGGTTTGGTTGTGATGAGTTCGTGGATCACAAAGACTGGACTTCACGCAGATCTGCATTTGGCAGGATGGATCCAAGGTAGAATACAAGTGAGGTTTTTTGTACACCACTTGTACACCACCTATTTTGCGTAGCTTTTAGTGGTTTTAATCGTGTCTTTGCAGCAACATCCCAAAAAGACACCATAGTTTCTAAAGCCTTCCGCGGCAAAAACTTAGAGACTCTCCACATTGCTCCACATGTTGAGCTTACACATTTTCGTAGCTCTGCGATGTGTTGATTCCAACACAACATGGCATCCAAGTTTAGGCCCAAGTACTTGTAACATTCTACTTCGTCTATTCTGGTTGAAGAAACTACAACATCCGAGTGAGGTAGAACTCTCAGACGTGAGGAGTGGAACATAACATACTTCGTTTTCAATAAATTTAGAGACAATAGAATCTCTGCGAAAAATCCTTGAAGTTTTTCTATATTTTCTGTCATTTGGCAAACGATTTCCCCAGCATCTTTGTCTTCATATGATAAGGACTTGTCATCAGTGAACAGCCTCGGCTTCCCATGTAAAGCGATCTTTGCAAGATCGTTGATATAAATTAGGAACAGTAAAGGTCCAAATTACTGCCCTGAGGAATGGTTTTTGTAAACTGAAAACACCATTCACCCAAGTATATTGAGTTCTGTGACTTAGATAGCTTTGAATTGAATCATTTGCAACTCCTTTAATTCTACAGACGTCGAGTTTCTGGAGCATGTATCTGGTGATCAAAAGTATCAAATGCTTTTTTTTGCCTTATTAGGTCTAGAAAAAGCACTCCAACCAATTTTGGGAATCCATTGCCTTGTATATGTAATCAACAAGTTCACTCGTGCTGTCAGCGTACTTGATCCTGCACGAAATCCATACTGATGGTTGTACAAAACCTTATGCTCATGTAAAAAGTGTGATAGTCTGGATACCAGCAACTTTTCCAGTATTTTACTGAGTACAACGCCGATATTGGTCTTTAATTATTTACGTCTGTCTTACTGCCTGCCTTGAAAATGGGTGTCACTCGGGCCACTTTGAGTACATTAGGAAAACTCCCCGTGCGGATACATTCATTGAATACATCTTTTAACAGGACTGAAAACATATAATGATGATCTTTAATGAATGAAGCTGGAATACCATCTGGGCAGCTGGATTTTCTGGGATCAAGATCCTTTATTTGGAGTTTTACTTCTTGGACCAACGACAGGGTCGCAGAAGAACTGAGGCATTCAAAGGACTAAGTGTATTGTACTTGTTTATGTCCTTGTTGATACGAATAGTTGATGCAAGCAGGGGTCCAACCGAGCTGAAGAACTCGACGAATGAATTGGAAACAGCCGATCCATTGGTTGTTGGCTGTCCATTTATTGTTAGTTCGATTTTACCAAAATCCCCTTTTGTTCGTCCCATAACTTGATTAACGTTTTTCCAATTGAATTGGCCTCACAAAACAGACTTTCATAATACCACTTCTTGCATTCATTTTTAGCGTGCTGGACTTTCTTTGAGATGTGAAGCAGGAGTTCTCGTGGTAGGCTATCCAACGGTCGTCGTCTACAACTTGCTAAAACGTTGTGTTTTATATGGATCAGCTTCCACAGGTCAAACGTCATCCATGGACCTTTAGTTTTAGCGTTAACATACACCTTCTTAGAATATTTATTCTTTAGTGTGTTGTACAAATCTATCACATATGCTAAACGATCTACTGCAGGTCCTTGTGGAATACTTTGCAAAGCAATCTCTAACGCTATTTTTGTTTACTATAACCATTTCCGAATTTCAAAGGGTTTCTCCAATTTGAACGTTGACAAAATCATCCTATGATCGCTCATATTGCGATGGTCTCATTTACAACATGAATTACAGACTCGGAGCAGATAACATGGTCCAATAAATTATTGCTAACTGGCCTTGTGGCAAACCGTAAAATTGTAACAGTTCAAGAGGTCTATATATTTTGCAAGAAATATCCCATTATTTTCTGCCAAACCTACCATTTCCGTTTTGGGGATCTGGCATATAATCTGGCAATAATAATAAAAAAAAATCCCCTTATGTACATAAGATAACGCAGAAAATTCATTGTTTCTTTTTATTTGTGCAGCTCAAAACACATTGGATTCTGAAACAATATTAAAATCTGCTTCACAGGATTCGGCAATAGTTACTTTGTATATTTACTGTTCACTTTTCAACTAGTAACCGAAAATTAACTGCTTCAGATGTTAAAAATGTACTCTTTTGTCCTGCGTGCTTGAACGCCGAATGACAGCTGAACGAAAGAAGCAGCACGGAAACTTTTTCGAAAAAAAAATCACTTTGAGTGAGTGAAGTTCCAGAAAGATGACAGATTGGCCTTCACATCATCCTGAATTCGAAACACATACTCACGGAAAGAAGAAGCATCATCAGCGTTGTATTCAGTCTCTAGCCTTTGGAGAAGAATCCGGTTTGATAAAGTTCTGTGCCGAAAAAAGAAGAGCTTTCCGAAGAATATCCCGGCGATGTCGTAAATCAGCATTCCACCATACTTGTCTGTAAGACCAACGGATAGAAGTTCTTTTAACGGGAGTGTGTCGGCTTATAGAATCAAATATCTCGTCGTAAAAAACAGAGATCGCTAGATTAACGTTGGTTCCGTTGAAAAGATGTCCTGAGTTTTTCGAGCTCAATTCAACTCAAACAGCATTGTAATCACAACGGTTAAAATCGTAGTCCTGTTCATGGGCTATCGATGGCTGGGGATCCTCAAATCGACGTATGTCTAACCGTAGGACGAATGGGTTATGATGGCGATCAGGTTTTAAAATGGTTGAAGGGGCTTCAATCACTACCACACTGCTGCCATTATTCACGAAGGCCAAATCAAGCAATCTTTCGTTGATGTTACGGATGTGCTGAAGCCCTTTGGCCACCATGCTCTCAGTTAGCGCAAGCTCTTGCTCAGAATAAGCGTTTGTTGGTAAGTAACCTCCGATATCTTCGTTGAAAGATCACGACAAATGTGGAAGGTTGTAGTCGCCAACAATTACAACAGTATCACTCACAGCGGCAGCATTTAAAATCTGTAAGGCATCTTCGGAATGGTTGATGTAGCATTCGGGTTTGCTGTTAAGTCTCTGCTGCTAAGTCTGTTAAGTCTGATCTGCAAGAGACACTTTCACAGCGATCTGCTCGAGTGACTCGCCTCCATTAAGTCGAATGGGAACACTTTGTAAACAGGATTTAACTGCCATGAGAACCCCTCCGCCTCGTTGATGTTGACTGATAGCGGGGCTGCGGTCACAGCGGTAAATGTTGTAATTCGTAGCCAATTCGGAATTGCTAACGTCACAGCGCAGCCAGGTTTCTGTTAGCATAATAACGTCGTAATCACTAGATGCTGCTGCCAAGAAAAAGTCTCTGGTCTTCGTACGCATATAACCTACGTTTTGATAGAACACAAGGAATGGATTATGATGTTAGCCTGTTACCGGGAGTCACGCGCTACTTTCTGTGCATGTAAAGCCCGATTCAAAGTAAATTTGGACGCATTCAAGTGATGATAACTTAAACAACATACGCGGTTGATGCGCAGTGCAGAGGTTGGCGATTGATAGCTGTTTGGCAACTCGCTGCAGGAAGAGTTTGAACTTGTGACGTAGGCACGGAGCAGTTGGTGAGAGCGATTTCAGGATTCACCTCTTGTGGTCTGGAACCGCAGACGGCGTCTCGCTTCCAGCAGGCGTGTTCAACGTTATTTGTGCTGGTCTCCAAGAAAAACTGCTTTTAATGGCCACGTTTCAGTAGACAAGGCAGCTGGGAATTTTGTACGACACAAAGGTTAGGAATCTAACATCTTTACTACGTGGAACAAGCTTGGCCACCTTCAAGTCATCGGTTTTTAAGCCTTCAGCTGGGCTAAATCGATCACTTTGGTCTCAGGAACATCCGGCACAATACCTGACAAGTATTACCAAAATTTGTCGAAATCTTGTTTAGATGGCCGAGAGGCTGCCATACTTGGGTTCACCATGCTTGTTCCGACTCCACAAAGTGCTTTGATCATGCGTTGAGAAACAATTTCATCATAACCGTCGTTGATGCGACGGCTTTTTGATCTAGAAGCCGGTGCCAACGCAGTATGACAAGGTGGTGCAGGAGTAGACGGAACAGATTCGATCAACGATTTGAAGTTCGATCGAATTTCAGTTTTGATGTCCCCCAAAATGCTGTCGCGAATCTCAGCTTTTATTGTTTCGGTGACGGATTCGTTGACTCAGGTCAGGTTAAGGTCGGACCAGGTTGTTAGTAATGATTTGTGGGATCGGTTTTTGGATTCGCTCAAACAGATGATCCTTACAGCGCACGCTTTTGCGATTGATTTTTCGATTTGCGATCTCCCAAAGGAAACATTCAATCAAGTGTTTTTTTTTTGTGCAATTTCATTTATTTACTTGTGAAATTATCGACCAAAAATCGATTGAAATTTACATATGCGAAAAATAAGAATTTCTGGCAGCAATATTGAGAAGAAGGTACTGTTAACGAGATTTTTTCCTTCATTCCTTGGGGCAAGTAGAACAAACTGGTATCCGCAATACATTCTTTCCATAACACGTCGATCGAAGCCTTCTGAAACTCAATAAACTGTTTGAAGATCAAGGACACTCTTCAAGTGCCTTCAATAGCTTGACTTGCTCAGGTTCCAAAGAATCAGATTGAATGTTGGCCGCATTTGAAGGAATAAACAGATGGTTGGCAGTGGCCGGAAGTGAAGTCCAACGCAACAGGGTTCCATGGATAAATTTCCCTTTTTCTGAATGCATTCCTGATCGTTGTTTCCTTTCCCGTAAATGCATCTAGTGCTTGCTTCATTATTGGACAAATTGATGCTTTAGGGAACCTGTCTGAACTCCACGCCTACTGTGTTTTTCGAGAATTGTATCTTTCCAGTACTTCTATAGTAATTCGAAAAAGCTAACTTCCAGGGGTTGAGTAAGCTGCCTAGAATTTGGATGCAAAGCAATCTGCACAAATTAGTTCTGCAGAAATCAGTTAGCATTAGAGTCGCGTGGCTAGTATGCCCATCGACAAACAACAGAACACTTTACTTACTTATGCTGGTCCAACGTTCTATTAGGACCTGCGTCAAGATATTTCTCCATAAAACTCAATTGAGGGCTACTTGTTTCCAGCTCCTCAAATGTACCACACTTCCAAGGTCTTGCTCCACTTTGTCTTGCCACCACCTAGCTCACTGCGCTCCTCTGCGTTTTGTACCGGTCGGATGCTTGTCTCATGCTCGTAGAGAACTACCGGTCTTATCAGCATTTCGTACATGGTACACATTGCGCGGGGATGAAGTCTACCAGACCTGAAGATCTGGTGGAGTCTATAGTAGGCACGACTTCCGTGTTTCTCTGCTGCAGTTATTATCCAACGTAACCAATGATCCGAGGTACATAAACTCATCCATCACCTCGAACTCATCTCCATCCATTGTCACAGTTCTGCCTATGCGAGCTCTATCACGTTCGGTTCCTCCATCATCCACCTTCAATCCAACCTATTCCAAGCTTCACGTTTCAGCTTGGTGTACTGATCATCTACCACCGGGAGCTTTCAGCCGACAATATCCACGTCGTCAGCGAAGGAGATGAACTGGCGGGATTCATTGAAAATCGTACCTCGCATGTTGAAGTCCGCTCGTTTCATAACACCTTCTAGCGCAATGTCGAACAGAAGGCAGGAAAGACCATCGCCTTGTCAATGTCCTATGCGTGTTTCGAACGAGTCCGATAACGCACCGGATATCTTCACGTAACACTGTACACTATCCATCGTAGCCTTGATCATTCCGGTCAGTTTCCCGGGAAAAAGGTTCTCATCCATAATCTTCCATAGCTCTTCACGACCAATAGTATCGTATGCGGTCTTGAAGTCGATGATCAGGTGGTGTGTAGGAACTCGATATTCGCAAGATTTTTGGAGGATCTGCTGCAACGTAAAGATTTGGTCAGTTGTCGATCACAAAAACGGCTTGATAACTTCCCACAAATGTGCTTGCTAGCGGTGATAGACGACGGAAAATAATTTGGGACAGTACTTTGAAGGCTAGGTTGAGAATAGTGATCGCTTGATAATTATCGCATTCCAGCCTGTCACTCTTCTTGTATATTGGGCATACAACTCTTTCTCCTTCATCAGTAGCTGTTTGGTATCCCGAATACTGACTATTAATCGGCGCAGACTGTTCACCAACTTCCTGGGCCTGTTTTCTAGAAATAACAGTCCGATACTATCCGCCCCAGCTGAATTGTTATTCTTAAGCTGTTTGATAGCAGCCTTAATTTCACTTATCGTGGGAGTTGGCACGTCACCCTCGTCCACCATACCGATAAAACCATCCCTCCTGCTGTTTTAGTATTCCTATTTTGCTGCTTCCACCTTTCAATCACCTTGATGGATGAACGTCAAGATACCTCCATCTTTATCCCGACACATTTCGACTCACGGAACGAAGCTTTTACGAGATACGTTGAACTTCTTTGAACTTCTTCTGAATTTACGCGTATCTTGAAAACGATACAGCTGCTCCATTTCTTCGCACTCAAACTCCTCCAGGTGACGCTTCTTATCCCGGAAGAGATGAGTTTGCTGCCTTCGCTTCTGTCTGTATTGCTCCACATTTTGACGAGTTGCCTGCTGCAGCAGAAATCGACGGAACGATTGGTTCGACGATGAGTGTCAAACGGTTCTAGATGAGAAGAATGAAGCGCGTTGTTTGATGGCTACTTTGACGGTACTCCAGCAGTCCTCATGAGGGGCTTCAATTAGCTCGCCTTCTTCCGGCAACGCTGCTTTAAGGCTTTGCGCGTAATTAGTTGCGGCTTCGGGTAGTTGCAACTTCGGGTAGTCGCTCCAGATT
This sequence comes from Aedes japonicus, assembly GCA_034211315.2. Classification (NCBI taxonomy): domain Eukaryota; kingdom Metazoa; phylum Arthropoda; class Insecta; order Diptera; family Culicidae; genus Aedes; species Aedes japonicus. The sequence continues at coordinate 231,374 of JASCZW010000899.1, read as the reverse complement.
ATAACGTCGTGGGCGCCGGTATCGAATTTTGTTCACAATGGAAAGTCTTTGGCGCACTTTGATAATTACCAGGTAGTGCCAGGTAGTTGATGTTGGCGACGCGATAGGTCTTGACGTCGATCATATCCGAGAAGTATCTTCCGTCAATCAAAACGTGATGGATTTGCGATTCGGTCTGTTGTGGTGATCTCCAGGTGTACCGATATGGAAGTCTATGCTGGAAGCAGGTACTACGTATGAATATGTTCTTGTGGGCGGTGTAGTCGATGAGTCGTTTTCGTTCGTAAGCTGGTGGGCGCTGAACTTTCTTACAACTGGTCTGAATTCCTCCTCCTGACCAACCTTAGCTTTGAGATCTCCGATTACGATTTTGACGGCATGGTTTGGGCAGCTGTTATATTCCTGTTCAAGCTGCGCATAAAAAGCGCCCTTATCGTCATCGTCACTTTCTAGGCGAGGGCGTTGATTATGCTGACATTGGAGAAACGGCCTTCGATTCTCAACTTGCACATTCTGTTGCCGATTGGCCACCAAGCAATCACGCGCTTTTGCATTTCGCCCATCACTATTAAAGCTGTACTCATCTCGCGTGTATTTCCGCAGCACTGGTAGACGGCATAAACATCCCTATGCGTCTGTACCATTGATTCTTTCCAGCAAACCTCCTGCAGCGCTACAATGTCGAATTTGCGGATCCTCAGTAAGTTGGAAACAACGCTGGTACTTTCCAGGAAATTGAGGGCCTTACAGTTCCAGGTTCCGTGTTTCTAATCGTTAGTTTGTTTACGTTGCGTGGGTCTCTGCCGATTGTTTTGGTTCGTATTTACATCGTGTGCTTCCATCACTATTATTTTTTACAGCTGGCTTGTAGGGCTTGCACCAATCCCCTGTCTCGCCGGAGGATTTTCTTGCACAGCTCTGCTTAGAGTCCCACGCTGGCACGGGGACGATGATCAGCCGCCCCTAACATGGAGAACAGACGGTGTTTTGAGCCGCCTCTGACATGGAAAACAGATGCTCAGGTTGATGAAGGGATAGAACTTTAACCCTTACAGCGGGGTGACCTGCTTTGGCAGGGCTGCTTTCGGATATTTGTGGGATTTTGGAAGAAACTCAACAGAACCCAGCAACTTCTAAGCACTGCCTCCCCCCCACATCCTAGGCAGCCCCTGCTGTTGTCCGGGGCATTGATTGCATCTAATCTACATATCTAGAGGCCGTTCATGATCCGCAACCTACGACCTGCCGGGTGGCTTGCAGCTCAGCTCCGCCAGTTTTCACCTACTGAGCGGATTGCCGGTACTTAGTAATTATTAACACAACAGGAATATCAATCAACAGAACAGGAAACTGGAATTTCTTTTTTTGTGGCCAGAGATGAAACAGATTTTTCAAAAAAAGTGAAAATATTCTCCTGTCATCCAACCACTCTATTTAATCACAACACCATATTTCTAATAACTTCGAGCAATTTCTTCCGGGAGCCGACTTTTGAAAACAATATAAAAGCAAGAAGTGGCCAAAGTTGAGCAAAATTTAAATTTATGTATTTTTTTTGCTTATAAGTGAATTTTTTTTAAAAAAGACTTTTCAAAAAATCTAAATGAGTTTTTTGAAATTCGGTTGTTCAACAAAAATGCCTCAAATATGTTCATCCTTCGTCACAGGGTTCCTTTGTTTATTTTTTCCGGCTACCCTATCTCAGCATACGCATTGTCCAATTTCATGGTCTGGTAGATTTTGGAGGATTAATGTACTTTCGAGTTCGAAAATCCCGGCTTCATTTACTGCTCTTGTGTGTCCCGTATCGATGAGGACAAGGAACGACGACGATGGTGGTGATCCCGGGACAGGCGGAACGGACGATCGAAAACAGCATGAAAAGAAAAACACACACAAAAATGTTCGATTTTTCTCCACTTTCACTCTGTAATGCCAGCTTTGGAAGGTTAGGTTCAAACGGATAAAAAAACAACAATCAGCATCATCCTCCTGGTATTTGCCGGCGCGTACCGCACAGCTGTGTGATATTTTACGGTCCGTTTTGCACGCCACCAACCAACACAGATAGATGGACGAGCGAATTTACTGGCAGCAGTCGGCTCGTGTCGGCTTGATTCAAGAATAGCAACACGCTCTGGGAACACGAATGATGCTGCGAGGATCTCGGTGAAGGAAAAATAAATTAGTCATCAAGCGGAAAAGAGTGGCAAAAAAAAATAACAAACTTTCACTCTTTGATCCATCGGTGAAAACCGAACGTTCTCTGAAGGGATTATTTCCGATCGCTTTGAGGCAATGCAATGGTTCATCCAACTTGAGGGACCGAAAATAGCACTGTCACTAGTATCTACTGTTAGGTAAAAAAGTGACTAATCGGGCTATTTTCTGCTCGTAGCGTCCTTCGCGCAATGGAACTACTACAAAGAAGTTTACTTCAGTTAGGTCCTCGTAGCTATAGGGAAGAGACCCAAAGTAAGCTCTTTTCCACGGATTGCAGTAGCGTGCATTTTTATCTTTCGTTTTCCCGTTCGTTACCCTGATCCGCCTAATATTCTCACCGACATCAAGCGAAGGAGGTAGTAGGAGGAGACGAACCGACATAATGCCATCCCCAGAGTGAGTGCTTCCAGTCAGTAGAAGCAAGCAACGTGCAATGATGAAGAAGTTCCATTCATAAAATAACAAAAGAAGCCGAAATGTCTGTATGTAGGTATGTAGGATTGTAGGGAACTCTTCTCAGATCATACGAACGAAAGGTATATGTACTCACGCCGCGGTGGACGTCTAGAATGGATGCCTGCCTGACTGAAGCCGTTATGCCGGTTGGCAATGGGAAGGAGCTGCTGTCTCTCACGCAACTCCCGACAGCCGGCCGGTGGTGGGAAGGAACTTCAAAGAGAAGCATATCATATTTTCATGCGTTCGTTCCCGAACATGATCTATGACGAGATGAAGTTGTTGGGCGGTAAGGAAATAACTTACACGCGCTTGCAGGATTCTCGTTTCTCGCGAGACTTGCTACGAACCTGCACAATGCAAAACAGATGGCAATTGCGGTTTGTTAACGGGGAAAAGAAGGAGAAACTTGATAAAAACTTCAAACTGACTTATTGTCGGTAGATTGCCATCATAATTATGTGTGTAATCTTGTGATGTTTAGGTCACGACGTGCTTTCAATTCTTTAAATGCAAACTAATAACCATCTTGTTCAGATACAAACGACTGGTGAAGCATATGGTGGATATTCAGTGCACGAATTTAACACTATTAGGTATGATGCCATCAAATGTTTTATTTTTTTTAATATGATAATTTGATGTCATTCTCACATCCACACGTCCAGATTGAGTCTACCTATGTTGTTGTTATATTGTGATACTGTCTTTTTAGAGAAAAGAAGGTCTTTGTGCGCCATAAACACGGGTTTAAAATTGCGTTACGTTATATTTGTCGCATCGATTCAGCAAGATGGCAAGCGGAAAAATAGTTGAGTGATTCGGAGCAGGCACTTATTCGTGAACTCAAGAAGCGCGATAAAGGTATCCGTTAAATAGCTCGAAGAATTCACTGATTCGAAGTAGTGATCAGAAACAAACTGAATAGAGGAGAAACATATGGTATTAAACTTAAAACAAGAGGAAATTCTATGACATCCAACCCAAGTAACAATTTTGGTTTTAAGAGGGTTCTGAGGACCATGATTTTGCCTTTAAGTGTGCTTTAAAACCATAATAAAACTTGAATTGTTACTTGGGAACGGTGACCGGCACTTATACGTTTCCACAGGGATATAAAGAATATCCTTCCAACAACAAGATTGAACAAATGGCCAAAAGAGCAAACTATCTAACATGAGGATGCAAAATGGACGGGTTGAAGAGCCCGCCCTCATTCACAAACTGTTAGCAATGGGGAGTAGGCATTCTCAGTGTCCTCATCCAGAGTGCTTCAATCGGGTGACCTGATGGTCTCTTCAATTCCCATGAAATATTTATATAATAGTGTATATATTTATGTATATGAAAAATACTACAGAATTTATGTAGAAGGAGATGTTCGCTCATCACAATGAGGCACCAAGAGTGAACATTAATGTTTTTGGCTAGAATGAAAGATGTGAAGAGAAAGTGTTGAAAGTTTCGTCAGAGTGCGGCAGGTAGGAAATCTAACAGATGTTTTTTGAAAATTGAGCGAAAGGGCATGTATCCAATGGTACTGAACCATGGACGTCAATTTTTGCCTAATATCCCACTGTGGGTAGGTTGTAGCAACGGAACAAGTCCGCCACGTTCAACAGGCAAAAATTGACGCATGGAAAGACGCTCATGTACCACTGTGGCTTGTATAGTTGTTCTAGCGATCTATTGTGTGCACTCTGTTTATTGATGCGCACATGGAAGAGGAACTCTATCCCTTTTGGGTTTGTTTTGATTCGCACCGACTGACGATCACTACAGAATTGCAATGCAAGGAATGTTGTAAATGTTAATGTGTAGAGTGGGTAATACGCTTATGTACGTTTTTGTTCGTTTTCAGCGATAGCAGCAATTCACCAAATACGTGATTTTAGGTATTCTGAAGAAGTTTGTTAAATCTGTGAAATTCTTACAGAACTAGCATTTATACATTTTGATTTACTGTTGACATGTTCACTATTTCCTGCTAGATGTTGATTTTATAACAGCAATCCATTTTTATTTTTGCTGACCCAATAATTATTGCTCCTGAGTTAGAAGTTGCTCCTGAAGGAAAGATTCAGTTGAAAGGGAATAAAAGACAAATGGACATAACAAACAATAAGTAATGACATAGAAGGAGATTTCCGCTCATCACCATGGGGCACCAAGAGTGGACAGTAATGTTTTTGCTAGAATGAAAGATACGAAGAGAAAGTTTTGAAAGTTTCATCAGTGTACGGCAGGTTGGAAATAGAACAGATGTTTGAAAATTGAGCGAAAGGGCGGTCTAGTGTTGAAGTTCCACTGATAATCGAAGAAGTTAAGGAAATGGAAAACTAAATAATGCAAAAGCCGGGTTTACAAAATATAACTATTCAAGTACTCAAATTTGACTGTTGAATAAAAAATCATACGTTTTGAAATTTGTTTTAATCTTTTCATTCGAAAAAAAAAAATTATTGAAAGATTCTTCTCATAAAAAAAGCGTTTTTTTTGTCAATTCAACAAAAAAAAATATTGTATCGATAATCAACATTCAGAAAATAAATTTAAGTTTCGATTTGAAAGCTTTTATCCCAGTGTATATTTCAGCCTACTGTTAAAATGGATCATGCAGAAAGTAGCGTATTTTGCTGAATATCGTTAAAAATTGTCATAATCTGTTAAAGTGCCAGAATAGGAGATGTGTTTATTGAAATTATGCGTTTATTTTGCCAATCTGTTAGTTCATAGACAAAGAAACGTTAAATAATTAATGCATAAAAGAAATTTGGAGATAATGAAGACGGTGTTGCATCCATATTGTGGGTATCATCTTGATTGCAAAAGAGATGAAGGGTGTCCATTGAACTGATGTAAATTTTGCAATTTCCGCTCCCCCATGCATATGTTTGGTGCGAAACTACACAGAAAGAAAGATTTAATTTTCTGAGTTATCTAATGCACACAAAGGGAATGCTAAATTTGGCAAAAATTGAAGGGATATCCCATGTAAAATTTTAGCCAGATAACGCCCTTAATCTAGCTTATAGTATGAAAAATTGTAAACATTGTTGTATGGCGCATGAAAATTTGCAAACAATTTCGTTGTTTACGCCTTCTTTGGATTGGAATCGAACGAGGAGAAATTCTACGCGCCTGTCAAAATTTATTATTTTTTTTCTGTGTAAGTTCTCGCTGTTTGTCAGTAGATGGCTCGCTCTAATAGTAAGAGCGGATCAATTTCGATATCAAAACGTGATGAATTAAGGTTAAACATACGGTAAACAAAGCTTTGTGACACATAAGTGCACATTTTTGCATTGTATACTTCTGGTTGCATGAAAAAGTCTAATTTTGTGCCAAAAAATCGTCATTTGCGGAAAGTGTTCTTCCATTCGAAGAAAACGGCGGCTCAAGCGCACCGAGAGCTTCAAAAAGTGTACTGTTCCGTAGCTTTAAAAATTGTGATTTTGATGTTGACGACTAGCCACGTGAAGGAAGTTTGGGCCTTCCTCCATCGGAGACACTAAATTGGGGCAACTGCACGATGAAGATTCATGCCAAACACAAGAAGATCTTCAGCATTAGGACTTACCCGCTAAGCCATTTCTAAGCGATTGCATGCGTTGAGAACGATTACGAAGCAAGGAACTTGGATTCCTTAGGGCATCTTCAGCGGTGGTCTATTTTTGCAATAACTTCATACTTGTTATCGAGTTATCGAGTTATCAGCTAAAATAGACCAACTTTGTGTTCCCTGCACCGGTGTTGTATTTATTGTTGTTAAGCCCGCCAACACCTGTCATCCTGTGAATCATTCAACATAAGAGATCAGAAGTTTTTTTTTATCAGAGATCGCAGGTTTTTCATAAACTTTTTGCCTTGGGATTGTGTGACCAAATAATTTTTACTGCCAGTAGCGCGTCGTTAGCAGCGCTTACTTCCCCTACCAAGGAAGTGAACTCCGAGGTGAAGTTCATTTCACACACCAAGTTCCCAAAGAAGGTGCTGCTATGGCTAACAATCAGCGAGGAGGGGATGACAAAGCCGCTCTTCTTTCTCTCCGGACTGGCCGTGAACGGGGAAATGTATAGTACGAAATGCCTGCCGGAAGTTGCGTCGTTTATCAAGAAATACCATAAGGGTGAAGACGCGATGTTGTGCAATGGATCTGGCGTCGGCTTACTACTCAATGCGATCGTTGAAGGAGATGAAGCGCATCTACACGCATGTTTTTGTCCGCCATGGTGAATGTTTCGGTTAACTGTCAGAAGTAAGCTTAAGGAATTACCTTCCATGAAAAATTTATCAGAAGCAATAATCAGGCTTAGAATTTTTTTTATCACCCTCCGAAAAAAGTCCATTTTTTTAATGCAAACTTTATTTTGCAGTTAACATGATAGGGTATGTGTCCCTTGACTCAGTCTATTATGCAACCATCGATTACATTTTTTATTATAACTCATAAAGTTTTTAAGCTGTAAGCGAGGTTCAACTAGTAAAACACTTGCAAAGACAAGTTTGATAAGACATTTGGTAGAATGTATCAAGAAAAGTTACACAACTCTTTTTATAAAGTAAGAAACATTCGAGGGATATGGATTTAATGTCGGTCTATTGGCGCCAAATTGGGTCTATTCAAGGATGCAACTTCATCCCATTCGATGGATTTATTACTAAATGCAGTCTTAGTACGATTTTTTTTTCTAGTTTTATGAATTAAGGCATTGCTAGCTGTATTTGACTTACTTAATACAACATTCCACAAAACAAACTCAAGTAAAACTACTTCCATACACTTAAGTGATGCTCATGTATGATTTATTAGCCATTCAATAATGAAAACATTATAATTCACTATACAACCATTTTGTTCCTTCGGTTTGTGTTAAGATGAGGCACTTGAATATAAACAACCGCAAACTCATGCATTTCCACTTGACATTTTCCAATAACAACCTTTTTACTACGTTATTGATACAACAGGCCATAATTGGGAACATACAAAAAAATATGTCCCCAACATTGGGTCTACGATTTTCTTGTAAAATCATTGTTATTTTAGCTATGTGAACAGTTAGTTTGTAACGTGTAACTATTTTCTGCACATCCAGACTGCATTGCTTGCTTTATCGACTCAATTAAGCCAAATTTAGATCACTTAAAGATCGTGTAGATCATCTGTTCAGCTTAACCAGTGAAATCATGATGCCCCAAAAGTGCAAGAAATCGAAAATTACGCGAAAGTGAACAACTATAAGTTGATTGATATTGTCTCAATTGCTTTGGATATCATCGGTCATCCTAATAGCAACGTGATTTTGTTGATTATCGCTAAATTAATGACACATTTGGTACATAGGCCGAATGAAGGAACTAGGCTAACATTACATCCCCTTACCCTATCTCAGAGAACAGACGTTCATCTTCGATCTACTACTTGTGTAAAATTTTAAACCAACATTTCAAATGTATGTCGTTATGCTCCTGGTAGGCGGCGCTGCAGTTGTGCGATAACTGCTCTATCCATGTTTATCAATACAAAGCCTAGCACATAACCTGAAAAGTTTTGTTTGTTTTTCTCTGCACTTGCTTTTAATACCGGCTGCCCATATTAACTTTTACACACGTTTCTTAACCCTTACGTGATCGACAGGGTACCCGGGTACCTTTTCATGTTTTACATTACGAATTTTCATGGTTTATTTTAAACCCGGAAGCTGAAATTCAGTGACATCTTAAAAATAGTTGGAAGGCAACTTTTTGCATTAAAATATTTCGTATAGTAGCAAGGGTGGCCGAAGGGGGACTTCGATTTTTTTACCCCTTAAGTGATCGACAGGGTACCCGGGTACCCACCGAATTCAAATGATTATAACTCTGGCTTTATTGACCGATTTTAAGGAGTGTATCGAAAAGTAGTTATAAACTTCCAAATAATAAAATTGGCATGAAAACATGGTTAAAATTAACATACTATTTCAGTTTATTATAGCTTAACATGTTTACAAAAGATCCAAACGGAAAAACTAGTCATCATGTTCATTTTTGTAGAATGCCCGTACCTTTGATTTGACACCTGCCATCAAATTCTGCACAGTGACCTTTGTGCACTTCCTGGATGCCGCTGCCCAATTTTTCTTAAAATCGGTCATGTTTTGGGACACTGTACCATCCTTCTTAAATATACGCTTGACTATTGCCCAATAGCGTTCGATCGGTCGCAACTGGACAGTTTGGTGGGTTGATGTCTTTTTCTACGAACTTGATGTTATTCTCCGTCAGCCACTGTAGAGTGGATTTGGCGTAATGTGCCGATGCCAAATCTGGCCAGAAGAGAGGAGGGGACTGGTGCTTTCTATACAATGGTAGCAACCTGTTCTTCAAACATTCCTCTTGATAAATCTCAGCATTTATAGTTCCTTTTGTATAGAAAATTGAAGAACGCAAACCACATGTGCAAATAGCTTGCCAAATGAGCACCTTCTGACCGAATTTCTCCATCGCAACAGTCGTATCTGCGGTTGGCACTCGTTCCCCAACAGATTTAGTATAAAACTGCGGCCCAGTAGCGTTCTTGAATCTTCTTTAACGTATGTTTCGTCATCCATCAAAATGCACTGGTCGACATTGTCCAAAAATGCAGCTGTACAGCTTTCGAGCCCTGGTTTTGGCACGAGACTTTTGTTCCGGAGTTTGTTTGGGCACTTTCTGCTTTTTGTACGTCTTCAAGTCATTCCTGCGCTTGATTCGTTGAATCATTCCGATGCTGGTCCTGAACTTCTTGGCTAGATCGCGAGTAGAGGCAGATTTGTTCCGTTGAATATAATCCACAACTTTTTGGTCCAAATCGGGGTTGCTGGAGCCGGGTTTCCGGCCACTTCTTGGTAAATCCTTGAGAGAGCACTCCTTACCAAACTTTTCGATGATGCGTTTTACACTTGCCGGGTGAACATTTACTCTTTTCGCAATCTGGTTGTAAGTAACACCCTTTTCGGTGCACCAAGTGTGCAGAATTTTCTTTTTAGTCTCAAATTCAATTCGCGACATTTTGAATACAACTATATCAACGGAAATGAATGAACCGAATAATCATTTTTGACATGTAAACAAAGCAAATGGCGCTTACACGCTAAAAATATATACAGTAGTTTATGCGTAATAACGCATCGAATGTTTATAACTACTTTTCGATACACTCCTTAAATCTTTTGGCACCGTTAGATTCCAAAACTCATTTGCTTCAGGGACATGATCGGCAATGAGCATTTGAATTCATCTGGTTCCCGTAAATCCAGGTTACCGTGGATGTGTTCCGGTACGGAGACACAATATCGAAAAATATATTGAATTTGCAGAAATGTTCATCAGAATGTTTGGAATAATTCCAAGAAACTATTTCAATCCTAAATGCCAACATGTTCCTGGAACGACCATTCCGTGGACCCTAGAGTGGCCATAAACATATTTAAAATGAAATCCGGGCAATATGAGTATCAAAATTCATGAAATTTCTCCAGTAGGATATTTCTCGACGTTTTGTGGCCATCTGATGATTTGTCCTCGTACCGGTCAATTCGGAACAGGTTTCCGTGGGGCTTCGAGTGGCTATGAACATTTTTAAAAGAAAATACTGGCAATATGGGTATCAAAATTCATGAAATTTGTCCAGTAGGATATTTCTCAGCGTTTTGAAGCTATCTGATGATTTGTACTTGGACTTGGAAATTATTCTTGGCCACTCGAGACCCCCCGGGAACCTGTTTCGGAATTGATCGGTCCGACGACGAATCATCAGATAGCCACAAAACGTTTGCAAAGTATCCTACTGGAGAGAACCCATGAGTTTTCAGAACTCCATGTTGCCAGGGTTTGCTTTTGAGAATATGTTCATGGCCACTCTGATTTGAGGGATTATCTGTTTACAGAATGACGTTGCCGAGATTTATGTTGGCGTGATGGCGCTTTCAACAGAATGAACATAGTTTCTAGGAATTCTACCAAAGATCTTGGCTTCCATTCGGAAATTTAATAGAAGTTTCCAAATAGTGCCTCCGTACTGGACCACAGCCCCAGTAGCCCGGATTAACGGGAATCAGATGCTTTTTAACGGTCATTGCTGATTGTTTCCTGAAAGCCAATGAGTTTTTGAATCTAACGGAGTCAAGAGAATTAAAATCGGCCAATAATAGCCAGAGTTATAACCATTTGAATTCGGTGGGTACCCGGGTCCCCTTCGATCACTTAAAGGTGTTTTTTGTCGAACACATAAGGGTTAAGAAATAGTGTATGGACATCAATGTCTGTTCTCTGTGATGATATGCCCAACCAATTTTTGAAATGTGAATACAGATCTATTATTTTTCGATATGGATCGACCCTACTAAATATGACGAAATTCTGAGAAATCGTCTATCTGTTTAACTGCGTTTATTAATCTTGGTGCCTATTCAGACCAAGAACGGCCCCATCTTTTGATTTCTGTTGCTTAGCACAAATAGCAAAATAACTCGTCAAAAACCTCCTTAGTCAATTACCTATCATATTATATTTCAAACCAATCTTAACTATGATGATTAATCTATACTATTCTTTATTATTCCATAGCAAATTAAAAACTAATTATCACCGGATGAAAATAGGACCATGCTGTCTTCTGCAAAGTTTTTGCCGGGAAACTTTGTTTTCATCTTTTCAATGAATTAATTGAATGAAAGTAATTAAAAGTCATAATTAGCATACAAAATCCATCGTTTTTTGAATCCAATTAATGTAACCAAAAATGACCATAGCACAAGTCATGGAAAATGCCAAACAATGCAAGGATTATGTATTACTAATTTTCAACTAATATACTTATATATGCAAAATGGATTTTTTTTTAATCTCGTAGGGGTAACATATTCCAGAGTTTTCGTGATAGAAAACCTATTTTTGTTTCTCATGCCCTCAGCTATCATTTGTACGGTGAGCCCTCACGTTTTTCTGTCAAAGTGCAATTTTCGGACACCCTACTATAAAGTAAGGATACTCAGATAGGTAAAAGCTAAACAAAAATATGCTCTATAATCGTTTTTTAACAACCCACAAAAAAATAAAAAGATTTTGATTGAATTAAGACATTTCATTATCTCTTGACAGATTCATGTATTTGCAGGAAGCTTGCCAGTAGAAGATGAAATACGTTGTCGAATAGTTGAATTCATCAATTCAATGCCATATGTCATATGTTTTACTTAATTTTCTCAAAATTCTGTTCTAGCACTGTCTATGGTATATCATAATTTCTAAGAATAAAATGAGTAAAATACTTCGTCAAATCGGCAACTGAACAAAAAACAGGCCTGCACTTCGATTCCCATTACACTGCGGAAATTAACTGACAACACGATCCGAAATCATCGATCTATGACACCAGCGCAATGTTCCATTATTCCCGGGTCAGTTCCACATCCCATTAAAGATTGCCTCAATCGTAAACAAGAATCGGCGATCCGTGTGCAGGTATCAAGTATTTAGCACACAAACACCGGCTGCCTCGCGTGAAATACCGGCACAGAAATCCCATCCGTTGTCATCCATCACTCAGAACATGGACGAAGAGCCACTCGTCTTGGTCGGTTCATTAAACTTCCTTCATTTCGCCATCAATTTGCGCTCACTTTACGATGTCGAAAAGGCCACGTCCAACGCATCTATCTTGCCGAAATAATAGCTCTCATCAGCTCTAGCCTAGCGCGCACAGTAGAATCATCTGTTGTATGCATTCTGATCGTGTGCGAGTATATCTACAGGAGGTACAAAACAGCAGGAAAAGTGCTCCCACTTGTCGTCATCACCATCGGTCGACGGTCGTCGGGGTATTCAAGAAGTTTTGACTTGTGCACTAATATGTTCGCACATTACACGGATCTGACAATCACCGCCATCAAGCTCACCGAACAGTAGCGCAGCGCTCCAGCAACAACAAATCAGATGGGACCGCGCTGGAACTGACTTGATATGAAAATATGTACTTTCGATGCACCCGTGTCCCTCCCAGAGATGGAGATGCTGTCACTATAGACGCTGAGCGACGTTACGGACAAGAAACAACAACCGAGGAAATTCCGATTATTCGTCTCTCGGTCCGGTCTAGGAACTCGAAATTATACGCAAAGTGGAGAAAGTGGATGAGTCAATAAAAAAGAAGGAAAAATGAACACGATCCGCATATTTTGAATACTCCATTCAGTCATTGCTAATGTACGTCGTCTATAAAGTCTGCGCCAGCCCCGGCCAGAAGCGACACTCTGCTCTGGGATGGCAAATCTTGTTGCGCTTCTGGGGGATTTTTCGACGTTCTGTTTTGTTGTCGTCGTCGTCGTCTTTTTGACACTGGCGGCATGCCTGAGAGTGCGGTGGAGATCATGTACGACAAGCAATTCACGCGTTTTCTCTCTGTTCTTGGTGGTCTTCCATCATTCCCCAGCCGGGGTGTGTATCACACATATGCTGTCTGCGCGTTAGTATGTCTATTATTGCGGCCGACTTCTCCGGCGCGTTGAATTCGAGAAAAGCGCCTGCCTACTGCATGTTTATTTGCTAATTGACGATAAAATGACAGTGGGGAAGTCGTTTGGGAAAAAATATGTTTGCATAAAGGGTGCGGTGTTATTTTGGCATATTCTACTTCATTTCGGCAAAGTCGTTTAAAAGCAAACCCCTCGCGTAAGTTTTCAATAGCTCCAAAGCCACAAATAAAAAGAAACTAAAGTTTCTCTATCGGGCATCGTTATTCACGTTATTGAGGATATCATGCAACAACACGCATCTGTATTTTAGCATTAGCATTAGCATTGACGGTTGTTCACCTCGTGGATGGAGCTACGATGAGGAGTAGTTCGTTGAAGACCTTGCGTACCACCATGAAACAGAGCCAGTTTCGATACGTTTCTTCACGCAACAATCACCACGAAAACACTCCTCGATCGCTCACCTGGCCACGTCCATGCAACCCGTTGGTGATAGGGAGGGATTTGGTATCACCTTAAGAGGACACGGGGAACCCACACAGATAAAAAGAAACACTGAATTTTCTGCGTTATCTAATGCACATAAAGGGAATGCTAGATTTGGCCGAAAATAATGGGATATTTCATGTAAATTTAAGCCAGATAACGCCTGAATCAAGCCTGTTGTATGAAAGATTGCAAACAATATCGTTGTTTACGCTCCTCTGGCTTGTAATTACACGAGCGGAAATTTTACGCGCTTGTTAAAATTAATTATTTTTTTCTGTGCACGTAGCCTTCATTAGATATCAAAGGAAAAGGGAAATGAATAGTCGGAGAGAATAGTTGAACAGAATGCCCTGTTTGGTGTACAGAACAAAAATTTATTCAAAAATGGTCGTTGGGAGCATCTAGTCTAAGAAGGTTAAGTGATGCTCCATTTCTCTTCAAACGGTTGGGACTTTAGCATTAACTATAGTCCTAGCTCCCTATGGCTTATGGTTATAGCGCCATTACTCGCTCTCTGAAAAGAAAGAAGAAAGCGCCGACCCAAAATCATATGTCCCCCCCCCTCATATATCTCTCTCCACTTTCGATGTAACTTCCTGCCCGGCCACTAATCCAACATACTTACGGCTAAAATATTTACCTGCACTTAGTAATTCAGAAAAAGCACCAAAAAATGAAAAAAGTGCCACTAAATTATTAAGGCCTGTGCCAACAAATAATGTCTGATCAGCATTAAAAAATTAGGAATGAGCAATAAAAGATGAGAAAAGATCTTCGGATAATCTAATTGTGACCGGTAAATCTATCAAATAAAGCAACAGCTATTAGTATATGTGCAATTAAATATGGCAGTATTTCCGCCAAATTATGTAATTTGAGCACTAAACTATTCGCATATGTCTTTTAATTTTGTTGGATTTTCCCATAAAAACAGTAAAATGAGCAATGGATAATTATTTATCCATTGCTCATTTTCTGTTTTTATGGGAAAATCTAACAAGAATTAAAGACATATGCGAATGGTTTGGTGCTCAAATTACGTAATTTGGCGGAATACTGCCATATTTAATTGCACATATACTAATAGCTGTTGCTGATTGATGATTTACCGGTCTGATTGTATCGAATCTTTTCTCATCTTTATTGCTCATTCTAATTTTTGTGCTGATCACACTGATTGTTGGCGCAGCCTATAATAATTAGTGCACTTTTTCATTTTTATTGCTCAAATCTCTCTTTTAATTGATGATTAATTATGCTGCCCATACCTTACCGCAAGGATTATACATATCGAACAGCAAAAACGCACAAAACAATTAGTAGAGACAGATAGAGAGAAAAGAGAGACAGACAGAAGAAGGAAAAGACGATAAGATGCACGTCTGGATATGCAGCGCATTTGATCCCAGGATTGAAAATGACAAATACAAATTCTAACTGCATGTTCACAAATCACCTAAGAGAAACTCCTGTTAATCAACTTGCGAGTGCTCATTCGTTTTCAGAACAAAACACTCGGTTAGTGTGTTGGTAGCATCACATAAACGTCCCCACGGCGGTATTGGTGCCGTCTAGCTGCCAATCGTTGGTCGCGCAAAGAAGCAACATCGTACAGGAGAACGACAGTAAAGAAGCCATCTTAAAGAAATAACCTCCACAGGAAGATTCAATTCCCGAAAATTCCACTAACCACTGCACCGGTTATAGCACTTCACTTTTTCGCCACTGCCGAACTGGTTAAAATTAATTTTGTTCAAATTTAGTGAAAACTTGCGAAAAAAAACTGACAGCAGAGAAAACAAGTCTGCAACAACACGCATCTGTATTGGCAAGCATAAAATCAAAATGTTCAAACTGTCTTATGTTTATTTTACAAAGTTTTAACAAATCATGATATTTTATATCCTATCTAATGTATATCAATGGGATGCTAGATTAATCATAAATTTATGAGACATTTCGTGTTAATCTAAGCTCGGTATTGCCTCAATTGTCTGTTGTATAAAAGATTGCCAACAATTTCATAGTGTTTATTCCTCATTTCTGGATTATCGAGATTTACAGCCTCGGGCTGGTTCATCTCCCGTCGTAGTCACCCAAACACCTGTTTTGGGTGTTTTCGTTACTTCACCGGGGATAAGACTCAAACTCATGACTTTGGCGTGAAAGGTATGGATGGTAACCACTACATATTTAGATTTTTTACAGAAATCTGTAAAATTTCACCAAATTCTAAACAGCTCTGTAATTTGATCTAATGGATTTCAGTAGAATTAAACAAATTGCTGTTAAACTTTTAAAGGTAACTGTAACATCTCACTTTAATCATTTAAATCGGATGACCGAACGTTGTTGAGTTGTTGAGAATTCGGTTAAAAAATTCAGATTTCTGTAAAAAAAATCTAAGTATGCACTAAAAGATTATCGTGAGAAATGATGCTCAAGTCCTTGCAACTTTGCCATTTAGTAGAGACGTTAATAACTGAGTCTAATCGATTTGTTGATCTAATGTGCTGCGGGGTAGCGTTCGAGTTACGGGGTAGCGTATACAGAAAAAATATGAATTCAAACAGTCGCGTAAAATTTCTTCTCGTTCAATTTCAAGCCAAAGAGAGCGTAAACACATTGTTTACAATCTCTCATACAAAAGATCTGATTCTTTCGATATCTGACTGAAATTTACATGAAATATTTCATAAATTAATGCTGAATGTAGCATTCCTTGTACATTAAGGTCTTTTTTTAACACGTTTTTTAGACGGTTTGTTTTCGGGGATAACTCCATAACGGAACAACTTATCGACCTCATTTGAATCACATTTTCTGTTTTGGGCAAATGGTAATCATATGGCAGTTTTTCAAAAAAATCACAATTTTTGGTGAATATACTCAAAATTTCAAAAACTGTGTTTTGACCATTGCATCAAAAGGTTACACATGCAAGCAAAAGCAAAGTAATTTAAAATATTTATGCAGTTTTATTGATAAACTCTATTTATTATATCTATCATATCTATTATTTTTACTCTATCTTTTACTCTTTTTATTTATCTATTTTTTTTTTAAACAGTTTCATAGTATCATTGGAATGTATCCTCCGTGTAAACAAAAACCTTTGTTTATAGGGTAGGACTTCCTAAAGGGGGACTGTTTTAATCAGTTCTTAAGAAATTGTTCTAAAACTCTTACGTTTTTCTATATTATTTAACATTTAATGACTCGAACATAAACTCTATCACTTTTCGATGCATAAATCATGATTGATCATCATTAAATTACTGAAATTTTAAAGGTTGAAAATAAATAATCCAAAAAACCATCAGTTTCCTACCTGCTGAAGGAAGTTTATTCAAATTTTGCCTTTGCGTATTTTGCATTTGTTCAATAACTTCATCAGCTCCTTCTCACATCTAGGCTTGTTGCCAGAATGTGATGTTGAACATTGAGTTAAATATATTTCATATTTAGACGATCTAAAATCATTATTTACTCAATGTTTCTGTCAGTCATTTGAGGTTGATCAAGGCTTATGATTATATTTTCCATCATCTTTGATCATATGATATCATATGATGCAAAGAAAAAATATGTTTCGGAGCTGCCCAACAGTACTAAACGATAAATATTGCTTCGCTGTTGAGCGGCAGCTATGGCATCACTGTTGTTTTTAAGAGAGACCATGTTTTCTCTCTTTTTTGTATACCCTGGCTATAGTGGGTGTACCGTTTAAAATCCGCACACACTCATATTGCTCTAACTTTTGACCCGTTGCATCACTTTTGTGGCCACAGTCGTTTTGTCTAAAATTTCCGTGAGAGTATATGAAATATGAACTACCATTGCCATCCTAAAGCTCAAATGAAAAACTAAAAGTTTGTCGGTGTATGTTTGTCTCATAACCTGCTAGTAGACGAGTTTGTGATCATAGCAATCGACATGTTTTGGTTGGAAAACTAGGTAAATCTAAATCAACACTTCACTTTTCCTAGAACAATAAAAAACTGAAACACTTTTTTAAACCATCACTAGTAAACGGGAGCAAATTCTGTTTAATTTCATTAAAGAATGCTTATCTTTTGACAGATAGGCCTATTTTGTCAGTGACCTACAGACTTTTTCAGTGTCCAGTGCTCGACTGATGTTTTGGTTGATTGTTTTCGGGAGCGGATGGGTGAAACGAAGGAGCGGGTTGAGGGAATTGACTTTTGCTGCCAATCGTGAACTAAAGGGTGTCCACGATGAAATTGCCACACTATGAAATTGCTCTAAATTTTTAACCGTTGGGTAGAATTTAATGAAAATTTGGGTGGATTTAGTTCATAGTGGGTCATCCTGCAAGTTTTAAAGTCAAAACTGTGAGTCAAAACTCGCGGAAATGAAGTCGAAAGAACAGCTCGTGCGTGATAAAATCTTGCGCATTCATCACGAGAACAAGGATCTCTCGCATCGTTCCATCGCTAAAACGTTGAGAATCGCGAATTCCGCGGTGTCGCGAGTGATTAAGCGGTTCGAGGAACGGTTGACCACCGATCGGAAGCCCAGAAGTGAAGGAAAAAGTATTCCGTAAAACACCAAAAATCACAACCGCGTAGTTGGGGCCTTCAACCGAAATCCGAACGCCTCCGTTCGGGATGTGGCTAAGAAGCTGCACCTAAGCCGAAGTTTTGTCCAGAAGGCCAAAACTAAGGCTGGGCTTTGAACGTTCAAGGTACAAAAGGCCCCTAATCGCGACGAGAAGCAGAACAAGTCCGCCAAAACCCGTGCCAGGAAGTTGTACCTCAACATGCTGACGAAAGTTGAATGCTGCATCATGGACGACGAAACATATGTGAAGGCCGACTTCAAACAGATCCCCGGCAACCTGTTTTTCACGGCCAAGGATAAGTTCAGCGTTCCGGAGCATGTCCGCACTCAGAAGATGTCCAAATTTGCGAAGAAATTCCTGGTTTGGCAAGCCATCTGCACGTGCGGGAAGCGGAGTGCACCTTTCGTGACCCAGGACACGATGAACGGACAGGTGTACATAAAAGAGTGCCTCAAGAAGCGGCTGCTTCCTCTCCTGAAGGCCCACAACGTCCCAACAATCTTCTGGCCGGATTTGGCCTCATGCCACTACTCCAAGGACGTGCTGAAGTGGTATGCGGACAATAAGGTCAATTTCGTGCCGAAAATGTTCAACCCTTTCAACACTCCGGAGCTCCACCCCATCGAGAAATACTGGGCGATTATGAAGCAGCACCTTCTTAAATGACCTAAGGTAGTGAAGACAGTCGAGGAACTGAAGAAAGTATGAGTTTACATGCAAAAAACGGTTGATTCACAGGTTGTGCAGAATCTTATGGCCGGGGTTTAGGCCAAGGTGCGGGCATTTGCGTATGGACTGTAAATAAAATACGAGTAAAATGGTAAAATGAAGTTTAATAGTTATTTTTCAATCCCTGAAAATTTGATGGCAATCGGATGAAAACTCGAATTTTGCGAATCAATTTTGTGTGTGGCAATTTCATCGTGGACACCCTTTAGCCTTTTTCATATTGCCTTCTCACACATGCATGAAATTGCACTCATACAATATTGCTAGTTTACAGGGTGCGGCAGAAAATAATGCGAAAATGTTCAAACTTGAGTATTGGCTTAATTCGTGTAGCCAGTGACTAATTTCTGTCGCAAGTGTATTTGTTTATGTTAACTTTCAAGTGGTGCATCCAAACATTCTATTTGTTTTATTGCAAATTCGTCAAAATGTTCGCGAAAGAAGTGATCACCAGTTTGTTGCTCGCCCAGAACAAGCCGAAAGAGATTGGCAAGGTGGTAGGGTGCCATTTGGCAACAGATTACTGCATAAAAAAGTCCCTGCAGGATGGTCCTCAGCAGCGAAGGCCGGGAAGTGGGTGTCCGCGCTTTGCACGCACGCCGAACGTGATCAAATCGGTCCGTGCAAAAATTGCTCGCAACCTGGTGCGTTCTTTAAGAAAACTTACAAAGGAAGCCAATATTTCAGAGAAAAAAAAATCATTAACAAAAAAACAATTGTCATGTACAAAAAAATCTTAAACATAGTTTAAACTTAGTTTTGTCGACATCAAAATTATTTTCATGAATCAGGTTCATACTATGGACTTCAAGATTACTAGATCGGTGTTCTTACTCGACCATTAGTATAGACAGAAGTGATCCTCTTAAACCTTACCAGCATCATATTTGGTATGATTTAAGTGGATTCAGGCAAGGGGTATTGGTATAAATTAAAAGCATTTGCAAAAGCAATTAATTGTTCGTTTGCACTGACGTTTTCCAGAATAAAAGGAGGTATACAACTAATTTCATCAATCTCGATGTTCGATCATGTAAGCAATTGGCAACTGAAATTTTCAATACTTCATTCTAGCATAACTGAATTAGATTCTTTTATGCGTCAGTGCCAAATGAGTACGTAACATAAAGACATATTTGATATATATTTATCTAGTGTCAAAGTTCAAAGACTGTCATTTTCCTTTTAATACGGCACTAACAAAACATACCTAACTACTTTTGTTGACTGTTGGCCTTTCTTCCATTTGTTTGTTTCTTGAAATGCGGAAGACTAACGTTGATACAGTTATGAAACAAAATGTGCGAACAGGATTTTGCCAGAAGAAGTTCTTAGTGTGGCAGGCGAGCTGTGGGTGTGGCAAATTCAGCAAGCCGTATATAACGACCGGCACCATCAACGGCCAATTATATAAAGAAGAATGTCTCGAGAAGCGCCTGCTGCCCTTCCTTCGGTCCCACGAAGGTGACAGGAATTTTTTTTTGGCTATATCTGGCATAGTGCCATTACGCGTAACCGGTGATAGAAAGGTACGAAGCCAAAGATGTGTGCCGAAGGAGGCAAATCCGTCAAACTCGCCAGTACTTCGAACAATAGAAAAAATCTGGGCGATTATGAAAGGCAAGCTCCGGGAAACAGGTCTTAAAAATCAACAAGGATTTGAAGAAAGAGTGGATGGCGCAAGTGGTGCACAGGATTTAATAGGTACTGCTAAGTTGAAGGTGCGAGCATTTAGCCTAAGAGAGAAGGTTGGATAAACCAAGTTCGCAAAAACATAGTTAATATATGTTTATATTTTCACCGAGAGCTTCAAAAATATCTGACTTAAAATGAATTTTTGGTGATAATTTTTGTCTGTTGCATTTTCTTCGATTACAGTCTTTATCCTTCGCACAGATTGGCCGATGTTACTGCACCACTTCTGAGTACGGTTGGTGTTGTGGTACGAAGCCCCATTATGTCTTCTGGACTTCATTTTTTTGCCGTCGGAAGCCATCAATCCAAACACCATAACGAATGCTTGGTCAGATACACGTTTCTATGCTCGTCTGCCACGTTTTTAACTGGGAAAGAACTAATATAGCAATCTGTTTTGGAATTTGATACGGAATCGACGTTAAACATGCTTTCTTCGGTAAACAGGATTAACGAATTTGTTGTCTTGCAGAACTTGAAGATTTTCTTACATCGCTCAACTCGTAGCTCCAGAATGCGGTTGGCCGTGGAATGTGCCGTGTCCTCGAATTCGCTCGCAATCTTCCATTACGATCTTTCGTGCTAAAGTTGCTGATCCCTTGTTGCTTCGCCATTTTCCTCATTGAACGCACTGGATTCGTCCGAATCTTGCTTTTACCTCGGAATCCGAGCTCACCTCTGAGGAATTGTGGCAACCTTTGCGGATAATTGTCCCTTCATTTCTCGGTCCAAGACCCTCTTCACGGTTTACTCCCACGGGACACTCCCACGGCGATTGAATTGTCTATTGAGATATTTGGGCGTGGGACAAACCACGAATACGCTGCCACATTCCACCAACGATAAACGAATACATACTCGTGTGCTTTTCAGAAATCGCAAACGTAATTTGTGATTGACCCTCGGTTACTTTCATTTCATGTATCATGATTTTTTAACACATCTTGACTTGTTCAAAATGTCAAGATTGACAAAGAGAAATGTCAGTATGATGTCTGTTTCCAACGTATATAAAGTACAAGGCCTTATATTTGCTGCAATGTTTATGTGGTAGTACGGAAAAGAAAAAAGCAAAAAATAAATATGAAACTAAGCAAAACAATGAATTAGGTCCTAAGTAACATTGAGAGACTCTCTTTGTCGACTTCCTCTTTGGGTTCCTACGGCTATGTAAAAACATGTTCAACTATTTTCAACATACATTACGGTAGTATAAAGTGTGATTAGTGATCCAATACGTTGAAAACACCAGCAAATCGTTTAATAGACAAGCTATTAACCAAAGAGAAATGCATTGTTTTGCTTGAAATGTCTTCAGAAATGCATGAAATTCAAGCAATTTTGATTCAAAAGTCAGCCGCAAGTTTTTTGATTGAATTTTTTCTAGGTATTAAGTAACTCTTGTACGTTACTTAAGTATTCAACTTGATTGGAGGAATACGTCATTACTGAATATTTTTGAGCCAATAAGCGCTAATATTTGAGCTGTGCAATAATGATTGTTTCCCAAATTAGAACGCCACAATTATTCAGGCATTTTTCTGATTAGTTTTACGAAAAAGATTAATATATAAAAAAAAGTTAAGGTAGACCAATTTTATTAGTTTAATGATATCTGCATGGGTAATGCAAAAAAATATGAATTTAATTTATACGTTTAGAGGCATGCCGTTTGATAATGCACGCGCTAGCGTGTTAAAAAATAGCTCGGTGTGCAGTGTAGTGTTTGTACATAGCTGACTGCCGTTATGAAATCATCTTAAGTTTTCCCTACTTTTCAACTGCATACAAGGTAATAAATCCCGACAGACAAAACATTTCTTAACCATTACTTATCCTATGCTAATGCACTTTGCGTTTGAGCTGCATACTGACCTAATCCAACAAATTTTCCTCTACTGTTTTGCACAAAAAAATTTACGGTTACATCTTGTTCCGAATGCTTAAAAAAATTTCATTACTGTTTGGAAAAAATAATACTATGAACCGTTAAGAATTTTTGAATTTAGTGAGGTTTATTTTTGTTGGGGCGTAGAACCACTGCGTCCACTGAGTTGAACTTTTGTGGTAAAATTAAGTGAGATTCGTGAACATCGGAAAACTTCAATTGGCGTTTTCTAGAAAAACTGGCTACCTTGAATATAATTTTTTTTTGTTCATTTATCGATAAACTCTACGAGTGGACAATGTTTCCTAACAGTCTGAGACCCTTCGGACCAACCCTGTTCGCCCGTATAAAAATAACCATACAATTAATCAACAATACAATCAATAGTAATTGACTCAAATTTGTTCGGAAATGATTTTTTTTCTATAGTGTATCTTTACACTAACAACCCCGCTTTTCTATTGTAGATGTATCAATTATTATATTATCCAAAGATTCTTCTTTGGAAACAATAACACTTATTGTAATCTTTTCGTTGTGAACAACACTATTAGTTGTAGTGTTTCGAAAATGTTTGGTTTTTCTGTAATGTAATATACTGATTTATCTGTAATGTAACACACTATTGAAAATCAACAAATCCCTGTCAACAGATTAGCTTTATTGAGATACGTTTCGGCATCTACAATGGCTGCTATCTGCTCTAAGATGCCATTGGTTATTAATTTTCAAATACGATTTAAGGGTCAAAAATTGAAATAAACACATTAATGAAATATGATTGCTCAGCGTTTGACGTTTTAGATATATTTATAAAATTGAGTAAAAGTTACTCAACATAACGCAAGATCGAGTGAGCGTATAGGTGGGAACAATGTGACAGCCGGCAATATGCTTTACCTTGTAATCTATGTTCTTTGGTCTTTGTTTGCGCATCGAGGGATCGGCATAAGCATAACAAAATCTGTCAACCCGTTAATTGGGGAGTGCTCATTCCGCAATGCAAAGAACCGCAATTGATTTTTTAAAGAGGACATTGATATGAGAAAAATATTTCAACCAACTGTTCCATTTTTACATTCTTCTTTGCTGCCCTGGGATGCATAGTTGACGTAAGCGCCAAGACGACCAAAGTTCACTTTTTTGTTTTTTTGCATTCTTTACCCTATAATACATTGCCTCCAAGTCAAAACAAAAAAAGTTTCTTCGAAAAATTGCGTGATAAATTGAAAAGAACGGTTTGGCGTAAGCACCATTTGGTCGCATGAATGACGTCTCTCCACATCACCGGTGGTTGTAAGCGAAGTTTAATGCACCAGGGAAAGCAGATTAGAGATTACATACATACTTGCCATCTATTGACCTCTGAAAAACACCTGGCCGGTTCCTTACGATCAGAGATACTGTATCCCTCATACTGCCTTTATAGGTATCTGTAGTTGAAAATGGGATAGAATTGATGGATATTTTTTTTACTTGGCGAGAAAGTGAAAAGGGATGAGCCTGGAATTCTGATATATAATCAAAACCACAGCTAGTAAAATTGTATAAGGAACTAGCAAGTGGGTGTTGAAATTGACGTCATCATTTATTGTACACTATCCGCCCAGCAATCGCTCGTCCATGATCCTTCCAATTAAAACACAACTCGCATTGAACTTCGTTCGTTCTTGATACTCCCTGATCAGTATCATCAGCTTTAGCAGAGTGCCCTGTCTGCTTTTTGTGAACAAGATGGGCTTGACAACGTTCGCACTCTTCATGCCCCAGTTGGGTTAATTTTATGTTCAGGTCTCTCAACACCTTACAGTAGAAACTGTAACTACAACATTTTACAAACTGACGCTCTTTGAAAGAGTCGAACATTTTCTGGACTGATAAGTCCGATGGTAGAAATCGCCAAAATCAAATGGGAGCTTTGCTGGGTGAAACTTTTCGTTGGTATTCGTGAAGCCAATCGGTGAGAGCCTAATTTACGACATATTATTCAAAACAGAGCAGCCTGGTTTTTACGCCAAACTATGAGAATAAACGTTCAGTAATATGCCTGTTTATTCGCATAAGTTGGCGTATGCATTTTAAAGATGATAAAAAAATGAAACTATTCTAATTATCTTGCTGGCCCACTTTTATTCGTAGAACTTCATCAAATGGACAGAACATTTGTCCATAATTGTTGGTATATACTGCATTTCAGCTTAAACCCGGAAAACGCGTTTCCTCAAAAATCATACCGATGGTGGTTACGTCAACTATGCATCCCAGGGCAGTTTGGTGCAACTGTCAAACTAAGTAAATAAGATACTTTTACCCGCAGCTTACTATGATATGAAAAATTGTTGATTTGTTCATCGCCCATTTTTTTTCACAAGTTCTCTACTCTCTAGACTGAATCATTTTACTCAATTTTGTAAATGCGTCTCAACATCAAGCAATTATTTTTCAACTCCTTTCCGTAGACCACGTGTTTCCTTTCAATCATCGGTACGTCGACCGCGCTGAAGGAATTCCAACCCCTTGTTGTGTTTCAACCAAAAAGCCGATTACCATACTAATGAGCCATTAGCCTACAAATAGTCCTTTCAAAATGTACATCAACAATGTTTATTGCTCACGCCATCTGTCACTGGGTTTCCACTTCTACGCATCCCTGTCAATTCCTTGAAGACACATTCCAGCAGTAAAATTTAAACTTTCTCTCCCGGAAACCCACAAACGAAGCGTTTCTCAACACAATCATAAAGTCTCACCGTTTCATCTGCCTACCTTGTGTTAATGTTATCCCTCGATCTTTTCTTCCGTGTTATTTCAGGAATCAACCGGCACGAGTCCTTTTCCTAAAAGGGAATCCATATGGTAACGATGATGCACACCGAAAGAACAACAACACCCAACGGAAACGGAGACTGGGTCGGCTGCTGAAAATAGTCCTCTCCCCAGAGGATGAACTGAAAGTCGTAAATTTGGCAGAAGATGTAAAAACGTGTTTTTCTAAATCGTTTCAACTTTGCCGTGTTGCAGTTCAGCCATAAACTAATTACATAATTGAAGAAATCTTGCCAGGGAAGAAGTGTTAAAGGATTTCGTGTAATTTAGTGAAAGCAGTAGGAATAAATATACTTCCCTCGGAACAAGGAAGAAGTCAAACAGCGGGAAGCAACTCATGCAAATCGGTGCCGGCGGTAAACTATCGAAAAGAGTTTACAAGAAAGCGACGTGAAAGCAATTGGACCTGATAGAACGGAGGACGAGCACGTGCTCGGATGCTCTGCATTCAAAAGGGGAAACAAAAAAATCTCCAAATTGAGAATTATGTGAATCGTTGTTATTGAACCTTGAGACAAAAACGGCTACAACGAACAAAGACAACCCGACGACGACGTCGGATGCACTTGAGGAAATTGAAAACAGTGATTTGACCTTTTCGGGGTCGACCGTAGACAATGGGCATTCCGAAGAGTAAATAGCGAAAGTGATTAATTTTTGATCGCGCGGAATACGAACGACATGTTCGAGGAAGTGGAAAATTGAAATCGAAGATTCGTAGACAGGAGAAAATCGAGCTAGTGAGAGAGGGGCAAGTGCTGATTCGTGTAAATATTTGAAAAACACCGTAGACTCGAACAAGATGACAACGATCAGGATGAAACTATGGCTGGCATTGTACTTTATCGCAACGGTGACAATCTGTCGATCGAAAGGTAAGTTTTGTAGTAGCAGGTTATTCTGATTCAAAGCTCCGTTCGCGTTCGATAGCAAGGGGGAGGGGGTTATTCATGCGCCTTGTTCGTTGCCGATGGGAAGATAATTCCTGCGAAAGACGGAACCACCTCGGCTTCCAATCTTCGCACGGATGGTCGACGATGGCTGAATGACGCGGACAGGTCCTTTTCATAATGGATGGAAAAATAATCCTTCAATCAATTACCGGACGGATATCCTTTTACTGCTACCGGCAAGGGTCCGCCGTCTTGCCCGTTCACTGGCCGGGGGTGAGAGCTCCGCCAGTGGGTTGAGATTTTAAAGATCGGTCGTGGATGGTAGCGGTTATGGCAGGAAGTATTTGTCTGTTGTTTTCGTTACCTGTATTTTTTCCCCTATAGAATAATTCTTTAAGGGCAATGATGGGTCATGTCAGAATGCTATCGACAGGTTCTATTGTGATAGATTGAATATGAATTATTCAGGATTTGTTAATAGTCGTGGCTTTTATTAACTGTCTTAAGGTTGTTAAAGGGTTAATTTAAAGAGGAAACAATTTAAGAAAAGAACGTTTCATACAGAGACGGAATTTTTCAAAAATCTAAGAAGTGAACTCTTTTGCAAAAGTGTAGCTAAGTTAATTGATTTTCCTCAGTGCTTTTATAACGAAACTTTGGATTGGGACCGTTATTGATAACTTAGTTTTATACTATATTTAGTCTTCTTAGAATCCAGACATATAAGGAAAGGTGCATTAATTATGTCACGCAGTAATGCGGGAGGGGAGGGGGGGGGGGTAACGTTACAGTTCATACAAAAAAATTGAAGGTCCATACAAAAAACGTGACTAGAGGGGGGAGGGGGTTTTGAAAAGTCACTTTTTGCGTGACATAATCAATGGATGTTCCCTAAAACTTGTTTTTTTTGCATCGATTTGACATAAAAAGATGTATTTCAGTCAAAATTAAGGTATTTTATATAACTTCCACGAAAATAAATGCTTTATTACTGCGACGTTTATGAATTTCTGGCACCATCTACAACAAATTATATTGATAAACTTCTATGAAAATGTTTTGTCAGTATCAACCATTTTTTTCAGTACTCAGTATTATTATTTATTATATGTACTCAGTATTGGTCTTATTTCTTATTACTTCTAGTCTTTAACTTATGGTTAGTATAATTGTTCAGTATTATCCTGGCGGAAATCCACTTTATTCAGGAGCCATTGCACCGATGGTTGTTATCACAGTAGTAATTCTTAATTACTGTTTTCCACACGGGGGATAACCAAATAAGCACCAACTGAAATTTTTGGAAGAAAAATGGCAGAACGTTTTTGAACATCTATCTTAGCTTGCAAATTGGAAATAAACAGTTTTTTTGCATTTATGATCGGATATAATTTAAACGATGATCTAGACTCCACAAGGCAGAGCTTGACGCAAGCATAGAACATGAAACAAGAGACGCGAAAGACAAAAAAGGTTCTGTGTGGCGAAGATATTATATAAAATAATTTAATTGAATTTGTATTTTCAATTCAAACTATTAATCTAACATTGATTATTATAAGTATTATTATCACATTTGTTTTGTTGATTATTGGTTTAATTAATATATAAGGAAGGAAAATATTTTTATATACAATTGATATAACTTTTTAAAATATTACGTAAACAAATATTAGGAAATTAACTAATATGTATATTATTTCTTTCAAAAAAAAGTTTAACAAAATGATTTTTTTAATTGTTCAAAATGATTTACACAGAGAAAATTTGAAATCTCGATTATGTTACAAGATTTATTTATTTTATAATAAGAAAAAAGAATAAAATAAAACAACAAACAAACGAATTTTACATATAACTAATTTGAATACTGGGAATTTGTATGAAATAAATTGGTTTGATAAATAGACATTAAAATGTCATGTTTATAATTGATCATTAATAATACTTTTTACATTAGAAGAAATAAATTAGTTTGAAATTATTTATTTTAATTAAATTATTTTCAACGATTTTTCATGTGAAATTAATTGTTCAAGAAGGGAAAGCTATATAATATATTAAAGTTAGTTTATTAACTTATAAATAATTTATTAGTTGTATTAGATTCAAAATAATGTGCGTAATTTTAATACTTATGACTTTTTGAAATAAAAATATTTAATATAAAATAAACTAAAATTATTTTTCTATTAAATATATAAGCTTAACTAAATGAATATTGTGAATAAATCAAATTTATGATAATGATTACGAATAAAAACAATTTGTGTAGAAAAAATTGAATATGACTATAAATTATTTTTTCAAAAACTGATAATTTTTATTATATAAAAAATAAATTTAACGAAATTTTTTGTATATATTTCTATGCAAGAGAAAAACAAATCTGTTAGAAAATAATTTGTTTTAATTTTTTTTTCAACGAATATATATGTTAAATAAATTGTTCAATTAGGGGTTGCTATTTTAAATATTTAATAACCAACTGGAAATAGTTCTGTTGTTTACAATTCGTTTGTTACAAGTCATTAGTAAGAAAATTTAAATTAACTGGTTATTCTTTACTTTTCTCAATAATAAGTATCAATTATTTGATTTATCTCTATTAGGGCGCTTTTCATCCAAAGCAGGTTTTGCTCCATTATTTATAAATAATAGACACAAATGATTATCTTTAAATAAAAGTTTATATTATTGAAACTCTTAAATTAATTACAATTATTACTAGGATCGAATCACTCTTGTTTGGGGACACTCTTAAGGGGAGATATACTGTTAGAATTACCAAACTATTAAATTTTTTTGTTGCATGAAAAGTTGGTAAATTTCTTTGAAAATTTCTCCTGAAACCCTTTTTTTGAAATATGAACTCCAAGTGTACACACTTAGATATTATGAATTTTACACGAGACCTAATCCATGTTTGTCAATAGTCCGGGAACGTAAAGTCGGGGAATGTAATAGTCGGGGAACGTAGAGAAAGATTTCGTGTAAAATTATGTCTCCTGAAACTGAAACATACGCAATTCGACAAAAGATGTGTTCG
The DNA here is from genome assembly GCA_034211315.2 of Aedes japonicus. Taxonomy (NCBI): domain Eukaryota; kingdom Metazoa; phylum Arthropoda; class Insecta; order Diptera; family Culicidae; genus Aedes; species Aedes japonicus. The sequence continues at coordinate 202,042 of JASCZW010000899.1, read as the reverse complement.
GTTGAATTTATTTTCTCATCTCTTTCAACACATTCTTATGCGCTAAAGGACGCTTGCATGTGTCGGTCTCAGGGACAGAAGTTTAAACGAGATTTTGGTAGTGTGTATCTTTTCATCGTTTTTCGTTTTTCAAGACGCTTTACCGAGAAGACCTATTTTCTAATGAGTGTTGCTCAAAACCGCATTTTCAGAGTTTATAACGGTGATTACTCGAAATGTTACGCCGAAGGAGCAAATGTTTTTTTTTTTTCAATTTATCTACTAACTGTAAATGTAATTAATGTATATTTTTGGGTTAGCAGGTTAAGATCAAAACTGCGACCAGGAGAGCCGGTATAAGCAAAATACAACGACTTTTTCAACGCACTCTAACGGCGGTCATTTTGTAGGAGAAAATTAAAAAAAAATTGTATACTAAATGGATACACTTATAATTGTAGAAAGTTTCAATTAATTTGAGTAAAAACATCGCCTTGATTTTTTGTTTTTCAAAAATGAATTTTTTCTTCTCGTTTTAACTGTGTATCTCTCTCAAAAATTAAGAATATTACGAGTGATTAAATCTTTGTTGAACGTTAATACTTAGAGATTTAAACATAAATATGACCCTTAAAATTGTTCCGTATGATGTCTTATTAGACTTTTATTTGAAACCTAAAATAACAAATACTGTAAGACTCAAAATCACGTTCTGAATGCTTCATTAACAACAACTTTAAGAATATAACCTCAAATCAAAACCAATACAGCGTTGGATATAAGCCACTAAACTTTACACTGGGATTTGAAAGCCTTAAATTTACATGATCATTGATTTTGGTGTTAATCCAATATCAGACCTTTTTTTTAACACAGTTGGTTTCTCGCGTCATGGAAAGTTACAAGTTCAGTTCGTGCTCCTCCGTGATAGATTATAGAACTATTACTTAATGATATATAAAAGGCATAACAGATAGAATTACATAACTCGTAAATTTAACGCTTCAAAATCACAGGTGGACATGGTTTATGAAACCCAATTACGCAGCATAACACAAGGTATTCTAATGATATGAAATTATAAATATCTTCCCATCTTCATGGGATCCCAGTAGTGACCAGCAATTTCTGTTAGAACCAAAGATGTGAAGAGAAAGTATTGATAGATCCCGATAGCGTTTGGCAAGCTGTAAATTTGGATAGAATTAGTTTTTGATCGATCGTAGGGCTTTTGTTTAGCAGTATTTCGAATCAAACAAACAAAATTTTGCCTCCAAGGCAGGAATGAATCCGCCATCTTTACTGGCAAAAGAGTGCGCGTTTGATCGTGCTCAAATACCGCCAATGGCACACAATTGATCTAACGGTGTGAAATTTCTGTTTTACACTTTCTTTAGACCACATATGATGGAAATCAACTTCCAATTAAAAGATTTGAAAACACAACTTCTAGGTATTCATGACCTTATTATATTCATTAATCTACATATGCCGATTATTTCTAGCATCCATATTTTTGACGAAGGTTAACATTTGGAGATGAAGGAAGCTGTTTTTTTTTTAAATGCAGGCTCAGACACTGCCCATAACATCACAATTGTGATGGGTAAACTGATCTGCTAAATCAAATGGGTCATACCACAATATTCCTCTAATTAGTCGTAGTGGTTTTCACAGCTCTACAAAAAAGCTGTTTTTTTCCACTAGTATCCATCGCTTGAATAACTATTTTTTTTTACAAAATTTGAATCAAGAATCTAGTCTTGAACTACCCCGCATTGGGGATGTAAGGCAAAGAAATGTGTTCTTGGTTTGAGTACTATACCATCTGCCTTCGCTCAGTTTTCAAATACCTCTATTCAATTTTCAACAGCCTGCCATACACTGACGGAATTATCAACACTTTCTCTTCATATCTTTAGTTCTAGTAAAACTTGATATCCACTCTTGGGGGCCTCATGGTGATGAGAGAAATATTTACTTCTACATCAGTAAATTATAGCCAAAATCCGTGCAAGTAAGCGTGATGGATGACAAAATATAAAGAGTGTACAGAATCAAATTACATCAATAGAAAAGACTCGGAAAACTCACTCATTCAACCGATCGTATTTAAACTTTCAGAGAATAAGACAAAAAATACTAGGTTGTCTGAAAAGTCCCTTTAATATCAAACACGCAGACATTTTTTTTCTGCCAAATTCGGTTTTATTTCTCAACATACTCTCCTTTTAGGTCGATACAGCGAGTCCAGTGATTTCATTTTTTTTTTTATCCCATCCGAATAGTACTCCTTCGGAAGTCCTAAAGTCACTGGGGGCCAAGTCTGGTGAATACGGTGGATGGGAAACCAATTGATACCGAATTTCATTCAATTTTTCTTGAGCAATTGAGGAGGATGGAGCGTACTTTTTCTTTGAAAATGCGACCGTTTTTTCTGGACTTCATTCTTCAAACGATCCATAGTATGCGCCTGTTATGCTTTTACCTTTGTCAAGATAGTCGATGAATATTACACCTTGCGCATCTCAAAACACGGAGGCCATAACCTTTTCCGCCGATTGTTGCGTTTTCGGGCGCACATTTCATCCATGGTTATGAATCGGCACACAAACTCCTTCGGATTGCGTGTAGACTTGCTCAAATTCTCCTGAGAGGTTGTAACACGAATGCGGTTTTGGTCCATTGTAAGCAAACGAGGCACCCATCGCGCTCAGAGCTTCTTCATACCCAAAACGGAATGCATGATGTTGCCAACTCGTCCCATTGAAATGCCTAAAGCCTTAGCTAGCTCTCTTAATTTCACTTTTGGATTCTCCAATACTATATCATGGATTTTATCGACGTTCTCTGTTGTAGTGACCTCATTTGGGCGTCCATTTCAGACCGCTTAGTATCATTTAACTTTCCCTATGTTCCCTTTATTCAATTTTATTACCATACCCAAATACACCAACCTTCATTTTAACGCTTCTCATACAATCTTTTACAACATTTGTACCGATTGTTGTTTGTGCTGAAATCCAGTTTTTCGTCATATCTTCCTCTGATTTCAGGCTCTTAGTCCCGACGTGTTCTGGGGATTGAGAAGCTTCGGCTTTGTACCAATCCAGAACATCTTTCAAGTAATGGCATGACGCGAAATTCCCATGAGGAAGACGCTTTTGGAAAATGCAGCAGACGCTTTTAGAGGCATTCCTTAGGCACCTGCACATTGACCACCCTGTTCCGCTTTCAACATAAGCAAATTGCTTGCCAAATCATGTACTTTTTGGCAAACTTTGACATCTTCTGCTTCCTACGATGATTAGTAGTAAAGAACAGGAGCCTCGAATGTTGTCGGAAGTCCATAACGAGGCAACGCGGTTCGGTCAACAGCTGGGTGTAGAGGTTCCGTGCATGTTATTTTCCCACTGTATTCTGCTGTTCATCGCGATTTTTCGCCTTTTGGACTTGGTGTTCTTCTCATCTTGCACGAAAGTTTGGCATTGTGTCCTATAGGTAGGAAAAGATTGGAAACACCCTCACTTCGTCAACTTCCTCTTTCGGAACTAGTTTGTTTATTAAACGATTTTTTGATGTTTTCGAGACATCCGTGCAATGATCTGGTAGCCTGTGTAGAAATGCATATCATAACTTCAACACTTATTTTGTGACAAGTTGTTTGTTTTTAATGTAGAAGTTAACTCAAACTTAGATGTGGTTGGGTAACTCAATGGTTACTTGTTCTGCTTACTGAGCAGATGGTGGGGAGTTTCCCCTCGTTTAATTTCAAGCCAAATGAAGCGTAAACAACGCAATTGGTTGTAGTCCTTGGTGCGCCATACAATAATGTTTGCAATCTTTCATATAACAGGCTTGAATTTACATAAAATATCCCATTATTTTCTGCCAAATCTAGCATTCCCTTTATGTGCATTAGATAACGCAGAAAATTCAATGTTTCTTTTTATATGTGTATAAACAGCCTGCTTCACTGACACAAATCTATCCTTCCCTTGACAATTGCGGAGACGCAGAGGTAAACACGGTCTCTAACCAACGAATGTCAAACTAATCATCCTTCTCCTCTCCTCAAAGACCGTGAGGACGTGGCCGGCGTCGTTACTGATCTATAAATAGAATGACTTAATGGAATTGTACATTGAAGATGATAAAAGCTACTCCCAAGCTCCTTCTATGTGGTTCTCTGTGCAATTATAGTAGCTCTGATTGGTAACGGAGTAGCAGCTACAAAATAGACGGTCTTTTCTTAAAAAAAGAATAGAGCGGTTAACTTAAACTTGGTTTAATTATAATGTTTGAGGCCATTTTTTTGACGTTCCAACAAAAGAAAAAGGTAGTTTCAAAAAAGAATTGATGCCATTTCTTTTCTTATTTTGTAATTTTATTTACTAATAACTACTAATAATCATCGGTTTCTGAAATATGAAAATACGGTAAGAATTATTCTTTTATAGATGTAGATGTAGAAATGATCCCCAATCCAGTCACTGTCTGTGTTATCCGATTGATCTTGATCGTAGATTTCTGAGAGCTTTTTCTTGAACTGGTCATTATCTGTAGCCCGTTCATTCAACTTATTTTTAATAGGTGTAAAACTTATTTTTAATAGGTATGTGGGTTGAATTGGTTGAACCGGTTGTGCCAATACTTTGTTCCGCAGTATTTTGTTATCGAGCGAAGCGGTTTGTCGATTGTTTCGGTTGTCTATTGTCTGTTGCGCGAGTGATCGAGTGAGCAGGAGAAGTCGTGGTTCACCGTGTAAGATCTGTGGTGAGGTACACAGAAAAAAAAATCTGAATTTTCATTGTGATGTAAACATCAGAGCATATAAAATTGTACTTTATTTCACACGAAGGAGCAACTTGCATGAAAGAGTTCTAACAAAGATGAGCTTTTGCATACAAAATTATCGACAATATATGGAATGTCCCAGAACTTTACCCGATTTATAATTTAAATGTGTATGTTTTGTGACGCTCCATTTATGTGCATGATATTGAACAGAATTTCACACTACTTTTTCGAGCTGTGTACATAGGTAATTGTGATTCAAATTATTCGTTCGCCATGCTCGTCGGGCCACCCTATCTTGGAATGAAAAAAACCACTATCACAACCTGTAAGTGGTCCCAATAGCATCCTTACTGTTGGTATAAATCGGTCCAAACCTGCTTTCCAGAGTTATAAAACATTTCCTAGTTTCCCGATAAATAACCACTATCACATTTTGTGAGTGGCCCCAATAGCATCCTCAATGTTGGTTTAAATTGGTTCAAATCGGCTTTGCAGCATTATAAAACATCTTTTAGTCTCCCAATGAAAAATCACTATTACATTTTGCAAGTGGCCCCAATAGCATCCTCACTGTTGGTTGATAACGGTCAAAATCGGCCTTTCAGCGTTATTCAAAATCACTTTGTTTTCCCTATGCAAAACCACAATCACACTTTGTGAGTGGCCCCAAATAGCATCCTTTTTGTTGGTTCAAATCGATTCAAATCGGAAATCGGTACTTATTTTTAAATATATCACTTGACAGCTATCGTTAACCAAAACGAACCCTGCTGCCACCAAATTCTGTTATCTAAAATCCCAGTGATTTCAGGTGCAATGGACTTCGCGGCTCCCAACAAAGCGAGTACCACGTTAACATATTCCTACACTTTCCTTTTTTGCCGTGCATTCGGGTGGGGCCAGTGCCGGTATTGCCTTAGTTTGGGATCATCAGTTTTTACACATTGAAGATGTATGTTTGTCTCAATCATCATCTGTTGGTTCTCTGTGTAATTATAGTTGATCTGGCAACAACGGAGTAGCAACCTCGGGTTGTCAATCCAGCTCATTCTCATGCTCTTGCATGAAAGTTTCACTTAAATGCAGTTTTTTTGCCTCATCTCGAACTGAACTGTTTATATTCCTCCAGGAAGCTTTCACTATCCATTTTTGCCAAACTTTTTCTTTTGATCAATGGCCAAACGTTCCTTCAACCGGTTTTAAACACGAGTGACCTTAGATTGTACTATTCTCAGCTTACTACAGATGGCACAATGATACGAAAAAGGATTTTCGAGGTACGTGCGCCAATTTTTGTGCAACGATTGCACAGCTACAAATGTTACTGATACAGTGTAAACAATACACATTGAACAAATTTGTGTCTTGACAGGATTTTAACACCGGGAAAGATAAATTAAAAGTGGATGATTTGTCAAACCAGGCTCCAGGGTGAAGTTTACAATACTGAATGTCGCCAAAAACGTTGAATGCGATTTTTCGGAGCAGTACAATCAAATTTACTTCAGCTTCATGCCACTATTCTAAAAGCGTGCTAGAATAGTGTGAGACTATTTCGGTGCATTTTGTCTCCAAGGACATGAAGCCACTGAACTGCCCTGAACAACGTTCAATCGAAACTTATTGGGTCATGAGCGGGAACTCAGAAAGACCAAGGAGAAATTAATGATGTAAGTGACATGCATAGGAAGTGCATAGGATTATCCTATCGTATTATTTGACTTTCGTATTATTTGAAACTTTTGGTTTTTTAGGGCGGCTTGTTAACTGATCAGAGTTCCAGGCTGCAACGATGACGATGATCAGCCGCGCCTAACATGGAACACAGACACTGTTTTGAGCTGCCCCTTACATGGAGAAAAGACGCTCACAGCACCTTCAAAGAGGCAGCCACTCCTTCTCTGTCAGCATATTACCAAGATCCATCGGGGTTGGTTACCCGATCTTCTCGATGGTTATTCATATGCACCACGGGGAGGTAGGGAGAGGAGTTACGGCGGTCCCTTCGCAGACTGCGAGGCTAGTAACGTGTAGCAATGTACCGGATAGAAGTGAAACAACTTCTGCACATCAGAGGCCACCCCGGCCTTAGTTTGACTGGTGAGGACAGGTGAAGAAATGGATCAAAAATGAGAATGTTATCAAACAACCTATGTATTTTAACTAAGCTTAAAACATGCATAAAACTGTCCGTTAAATAAGAACTGATGGTAAATTAACCACGTTGCAATAATTTCATGTTCACCCTTTATCGTCCCACTCCTAAACGTTGCTGAAAATGCCGGGTAAGGCTCACGAAAATTACTCTGATAACACTGAAAACGCTCACACCCACGATCATTTCGCTTTTCGCATCGATTTCAATTATGTTGTGAACATTATTTCAATAAACTACACACACCTTTCCAGCAGTGTCACACTGGAAACGTTGGAATGGGAAAATGTGGATGTCGACATACTGAATGGAAATTTGAATCCCTTTCGGTGCTGCACTGGTGAAACTTTGGCAAGACAAAACCGGCGACAGTTTTTCATTTCGGAATTTTGCCTCCATTTTAAGAGGATAACATTTTCCCATCAAAAATGCGATGAAGTCCGTTTTTGTTTGGGCCAGACAGGACGAAGAGAATATATGTATATGTTTGATAAAGGATGGCACGGCCAGTGGTTTGGTTGATTTCCATGATAGAGAGTTCCATGTTTGTCGAGTCGGGTGGCAGTATTGAATGACGATTGCCATAGTAATGAATGGTGTACAAAGTTAATGAAAGGGAAAATTCCCCCGCAAAATGCTCGCACCGAGAGCCTGGGCAAATTTGTCTGTCGATCACGTTCTATGCTGAGTGATGAAATATGACGAGTCTGACGTGTGGACTGCTGCGTTGATTGTAACTTAAAGAGGAGATTATTAAAATTTCATACCTCGTTTGCTCTATTTTTGGTAAGCTTAAAGCGAGTTGTCATGATTTCATGATCTTGACTAGGGTGAAGATCAAAACGATCCCACTGAAGCACATGATTCCGTCCATCAAACATGGCAACCACTAAATCACCGTCCTACCAACAACTCCAACGGCGTCCCTTTCGAAAGGATGATGCTGGTGATGATTATAACCAATCAACATGCCAGCAAATCCCCTTTCCGGATGGCTTGTTGAGTGCGGTTTCCCTTCCATCAATAACGACTCTAACACCTGGCCAGATTCCAGCATGTTCCCGTTGCTCTAACATCGCTCAGCCCACCCCTCGAACCAGGGGCTTTTATTAGTTCGCGCGAACCCAAAGTACTCGACTTTGAAATATTTTCCAATAATTTCAATTCGACTCATCAAATGATGCGTACGCTCCCGGGACATACGCACTCACACAGCCCACTGCACAACTGGGTAATGGATAGTTTATGATATATGATCGCCTCCCTTCGTTTATGTTTTACGAATATCGATTTTTTTTCTTCTCATTTGGGTGCGACGAATTTCCGAGCTTGGTTGGTCCCAGCTGAAACACATTGCTGGGGTTCCGAATGACAGTTGTGCACTAATTCCATCGCCAGGAAGGATATGCGGAGATTTGAAAGCTATAAAAATTAAAACTACGCACACAAACCACTAGGGAAATGGGAGGGTAGGATGTTTTTCAATTCTTCGTGCGTCTCGTGCCGTTTTTGGGTAGAATTTTGCCATCTCGGAAATTATTACCCATATAGGAAAACGGAGCTTTTGTTTGCGTTGACATTTTTGAGATAGATTAGATGTAGCAACTAAACATGTCGGACGGAGTTAAAGGAGGAGAGGGGGAAGATCCCGAACCGTAATAACGGCTACAGGCATGCTGAAGAATATTTGCAAAGGGATGAGGGATAATGGTTTTGTGTGGAAATGGCACTAGTTTTGCGATGACAGTAGAGGAAAATAACGAAAAGTGCTGCAAGGGATTTGAGTCGCAATTCTCGGATTGTTGTGACTGGTTCATATCAGGAGATTTTTTTTTGGGATTCGTCATCCGATAGCAGTTTGGTTCTTGCGGTGGCCTTGTTTTAGTTGCACAACAGTTTTAATAGAAAAGACACTATTAAATTATTTTGGTCCTCATTTGAAACCGGATCCGAGAAGGAACGAACATTTTGCTGCCTCTAAGTTATTTGTATTAGCAAATAAAAAAGGGTAACGATATCATTAACGGGTGTCCACTAAAAAATGAGAATGATTTCAATACTTTTCCATCAGAACAAAAACGGCCGCATAGAAATGTCACTTTAGATGAATGAATCGTTGCACTCTCCAGAAAATTTTCATACACTCTTATTTCACTCTAACATGTTCAGTCGTGTTCAGCATGCCGTCGAAACAGGAAGAACTGCGCGCGCGCGTTGTACAATTCTTTTAAGCGAACGAAGATCGTGGAAAAAAATACACGGTGGACCATTTTTGTCGTGAAAAAGTTCCGGTATCCACCGTATACCGTATCCTGGCATGCATGAGAGTAACCCGGAAGAAAGGTTGCGGCCGTCCAGCGAAAATAATGAATGAGAAAACGCTCCGCTCGCTGCGCAGCATGTTCAACAACAAGGATTCGGTAAGTCAACGGGAAGCAGCCCGAAAGTTCCATTGTTCGAAGTCACTCATCTGCAAGACGCTATGGTAGGTCAACACCACAAGAACGAGTAGTGTTCTTCAATGTTGATGATAGATTTTATGCTGTCACGATGAATTCCGAACGGTTCCGCTATTTTGTTCATAGAAACATCCTTCTCACGAAGACATGTGTCCACCACTTGAATTTTAGCACTCTTTTCAATTCGGGGCATCTCAAAAACGATCACTGTTTACCGTAAGTTCAGAAGCTGATCAAGTTGAACTGTTGAACGTGTTGAATGTAGGTATGCTCAGACCGATAGTCCTATGCGTGTATGTGTGAGTGCATTTTAAGCGATGCCAGTTTATTTTTTTGCAGTATTTGTTCTCTCATTTCAGCTTGGCAAAAAAAGGACACAATAAAAAATGTAGGCAATAAATCAAAATTGATTCATCCTTAGTACTTTGTTTGGCCTCCTTTGGCACTAATTACCACTTCCACACGACTGCAAGCAGCATACCGTCCAAGAGGTTTTGCCAGTAATGCTTGTCAAGTGATTCTCATGATACCTGCACAGCTTCAAAGAGCAAATTGTTATTGGCTACGTTGGTTTTGTCTGTTGGTGCGAATCCAGTACCGACTTTAACCATGGCTTTAACTCGCCCGCATCGCTGTCTGCGGAGGGTCCGCAGGTTGCCTTCTACTTGATCGATCCACCTTGCTCGTTACGCGCCTCTTCTTCTTGTACTGGTTGGTTCGTTTTCGAGAACCATTTTAACAGAGCTGTCGTCTGACATTCTTACGACATGACCAGCCCATCGTAGTCGACCGATTTTAACGATGTGTACGATAGGAGGTTCTGCCACCAACTGAAGCAACTCGTGGTTCATTCGCCTCCTTTACGTTTCGTCTTCCACCTGCACTCCACCGTAGATGGTACGCAGCACCTTCCGTTCAAAGACTCCAAGGGCGCGTTGGTCCTCCACTAGCAATGTCCATGTTTCGTGGCTGTAGAGAACAACCGGTCTAATTAATGTCTTGTAGATGGTCAACTTTGTTGTTCGGCGTCCTTCGGAGTCCATAGTAGGCACGATTGCCAGCCATAATGTGCCTTTGTATCTCTTTACTGGTGTCGTTATCAGCGGTCACCAATGAGCCCAGATACACGAGTTCGTCTACTACCTCGATTTCATCACCGTCGATCTGAACTCGTGGTATGAGGCTAACATTGTCTTCTCGTGAGTCTCTTCCCTTCATGTATTTAATTTTCAACACATTAATCACAAGCTCAATCCTACCAGCTTCACCCTTCAGTCTGATGTACGTGTCCGCCATCGTTTTAAGGTCCTTTGGGAGACATCGTTGCTCTAAGAACGGTGTGACACGCACTAAATCAGAACTGGGATTTCTGGCATAGAACACGATGAAATACGTCAAGAGCAGTCAGACTTGAAATGATGACGATGTGAGTGTTCTCCTTTTGAGTTCTCCTTATACGACTACAATGCACAGTCGTTGAATATACACACATTAACATACCAACAAACGTTCAGATGCACGTGACTGGTTGATTCCAGTGTTGGCATTAAATTTTAAACAGTCCAGGCATTAATTTTTATATATTCAAGTGTTTGAAACCAACAATTTTTTATATTGATATCTACGCGTAGTAAATCTTCAAATCGATTGGTGCAAATATTTTCGAAATCGATCTTGAAATGACTGAGTTATTAACGTTCAAAATCTACCGATATTTTGTGACGCTCCTACATTTCGTACTTGCAACGTGTAACTCAGTATTGAAAAAAAAGACGAAATCATACGTCGAAAAAACATTAAAGTTAGTCTGACGGTGAAAAAGCACCGTGTGAATTACAGAAGCATTTTTCTTTTATAGTGTGCTGAAAGCTTTCAAATAGCAAAAGATCTTCCCTTTGTCATCCCTTTTGACTTAAGGAGCAACTCTACAATCAAAAACCATAAGTCAAGATTATTGTTTTAATCAAGCGTCCACTACAAGATATTTTGCGTTTTTGTTTGAATGTTTTCGCGAAGCAAAGTGGTTGATGGTTACGTTTACTGATTCATTAAGAGGTGTGAAACGCGATGGATTCACTAGCCTTTCAGCCACGTCTAAGCGGTTTAAGGTTTTCATGAGCGGTAAAAATTCTGGAGCAAGGAAAGTGTTACATTTCTGCCGATTAGCATGCATATTTGAATACAAACGAAATACACTGAGTTAAATGTCATGTCCAAAATCGGAAACTATGAATTCGTAACAGTGATGCAATGTTATAAAAAAAACCCTTGAAATTGCAAGTAGCCCTGCCTAAGGTCTGTATCCGCAATAATCCGGACACCTCAAAACATGAATTACACATAAATTTTGCATTATATTTCCGTCGTAGTTATTTATTTCAGATTCATGGGATGTGTTTTAACAATTCGTGAAGACAAAACATAGTTTGCACCTAACTCGGTCCATTAGGGTTTGTACAGACTCTTCAGAAATCGTAGAGGCCGTCTTTGTCCAAATTTGCTGGAAGTGTTTGATGTCTTTGATTTCTTGCTTCTTTCTAAAAAGCTTCCGATTCATCAGAGCCCAATATCTCTCGATTGGTCTTAGCTCTGGGCAATTTGGCGGGTTAGAGGTTTTTGGTGCAATGTTCTCTTAATTTGCTTGGTCCACTCCATCACAGTTTTAGCATAGTTGCATGATGCTAAATCCGGCCAAAACAAAGGTTTTTCTTTGTGACTTTTGATGAAGGGTAGCAGAGAGAGAGAAAGAGAGAGAAAGGAGAGAGAGAGAGAGAGAGAGAGAGAGAGAGAGAGAGAGAGAGAGGGAGGTGGGACTCTGTTATTCGACAAATGTATGCAGATAAGTCTACGTTTAGAGAGGGGCAGAGGTGGTTTGAAATTTTCAAAAATCAGACTGCGTGGTTTATGAACCGCCGCTAATGTTGTAACATATTTCATAGAGCAACAAAAAACCTCTTGAGGTAAAGGGTCAAATCTTGAAATCTCTGAAATTCATAGAACTTTACAAAACTTTAATCAAGTTGGAAATGAACCAGAATTTCAGCTTTACAAACCTCGGATACCAAGAAAAAAAAATTGAAAAAAAAGTAAACAAAACTTTACAAAAGTTTGTTGGAATCAAGTTAAGTTTACAGAGCTGCAGCTAAATTAATAGAACATTAGTGAACTACTGACCTGTTCGCAAACCCCGCAGATCAAAATTTACACTTTTAACCCCGCTTCCTCTTCTGTTGACTCTTGAGTAGAATTTTATCTACATTCCTTCTTTCCCTATAGAGCAAAAACGAAGAAGAAAAAGCTTTGCATAAATTTTTACATACCCCCTCCCTATTTGTAGACAACCGTAAACCTCCTGGTTAAAGAAAATGACACAAGCTCACCCAGCCTGTTTGATTCTTCGTAACTATATATATAGGACATACAAAAAATCAACTCTGATAAACCATAATTAGGATAAATAGAATTAATAACTGCTTCAGCTCATTGCATTGTATTGCTTTTTTGAAATGAATAATACGGTACTTTGATGAGCACGATAATGACCAATAGTTCAAACCCTCATGGGGTAAACAATTCGCAATAAGTCAAAAAAAAAATCTGTTCTTGAAATATCCTGAAGGTAAGTTATTCTCAAAGGATGTACTAATTTGATTTGATTATTTGATTAGGAGAAATATAGTAGGTGTAGGAACTTCTTGGCCCAACCATAACGGGCCGGTGAGATAGTATCAAATATATTTATGACCTCAACGTTAACAATTCAAATACTCGTTTGGGGCAATACTTTAGTTCAAGAGTCACAACATGACGTCTTAAACGATATTTATGAATTCTTTATTTTGTAAATCAAAGGCAAAATGAGATCTGAAAGTTTGAAAAATATCTCTGCAGAGTGTAATTCTTGATCTAAAAAAAAATCTTAAATATCATGGTTTGAAAACCTACAGGCAAGAATTACCATCAATTACGCAAATACTGAAAGTCGTCGAGCATTGGCTCTGAAAACTTCAAATACCGTTACCTTACACTTTACGGGATCATACAATCTAGTAATCCTTAAGAGTACAGAGATATGCGGAAGCGGCCATCTTGAGCCAATCGAGCAGCGAGACCTGTCAAAGTCTGAGCAACGCGAGCATTTTTACTGATATGTCTCGATTGTATTGCAACGGAGTTAAAATAAATTATTTATAATTATTGAACTTCAAAAGTCACAAAATAAACATTCGTATTCTGCAGACATCGTGGTGCTAATAAAATAATGTAATATTTTATTATTCTCTGTGTTCGATAATGATTCTTGTGATGCTGAGATGAAAATTCGGCGAAATTTGTACAGTAGGCCATTTTCAACTTAAGTCAATTCACTTCGCTGGTGCCGTGTTCGTAAGATAGCAAAGACTATAGCTATGTTTCTGCTCTGACACAGTTTCCAACGTCAGTATTTTAAAGAGAATTTTGCTCCAGTGTCTTATTGTGTCTGTTTGTTTGGTTCGCAGATCCCCTCCTAGCCGTTCAACAATCGAATCGACAAATCTGATGTCAACATTAGGAATCACCTAGTAATCCTCAGAATCCTCGATGACTTTATACCTCCGCGATTGGTCCAAAACTTTGTATTACACGTCATAGTTGAACATTTTATAAATACTCATATGAAATCTCTTGTACGTTTTAAATGTAAACAACAATGGGAGCTGGCAACGAAGGAGTCACGCACAAAGCTCTAACATTTTATTCTGCGGAAGTGTTGGCAGCCTTTGTTAACAAATCGAACACCGTTGCCGAACCGTCGGATTAAATTTCTGCAGATCTCTGTACTCTGAGGATTGCTAATTCAATCTAGGAATGGATGCCTTATTTTTACCGGGAAATGGGTCACTTTGGAAGGGATGGTCTTTGAACGAATGATACTCCGGGTAACGGCAGAGAACTACAAGCACACATCATGACTGTATATGAAAAATGGCAAATTGCATTTGACTGGCAAATTCTGGCCAATTGCATTTAACAATTTCACAATTCAGTACACTGCCGGAAATGGTTAAGCCCAACAAAAAATCAGAATTTCATTTTGGTTACTTCAAAACCGTGAAATTTCGGAAGATGCAGTGAAATTCACTGTTTTCGTCCTTTCCACACTTCACTTTCCACTTTACTATTCACAAAAAACACTTATTCCATTTGACTAGTCTATCGAATTGCCGTTGTTGTTATTGAAAACCAGTTTTTTTTTCAGCTGTCAAAAAAATTAGAATGGCCTGAATTCCGCACGGTAAGAATCAAAAACCCAAAATTTTAAAAAAATCACTCATTTCCTTAAAGAGGGAGTCAACCCTTTAAATGGGTAAACTTGACTTACCCATTTATGGGTATAGAGCATAAACGTCAAGAAACGGTGATTATCCATCTTTGGATTTTTTTTTTGAATATGGGTAAAAAACACCCACTTTTTTACATTGACGTGATAAACTTCATAATGGGTATCTTTTTTGTAAAAAGAGTAAAAAAATACCCACTTATAAGCCACACAATTTACATATTATGGTCATATTAAACATGAGTTTATAGCTCACCAACATAACTTTAGAAGGAGGCTGTCCAGTGTCCGGCTGCGATCCTTCAGACGTGCAATATGAAGAATTATTCGAATACCGTACATATTTAGATCACCTAGTCCTACTTACTCTGAAGCCTCTCAAGTGATGCATAGTGGGATATTATACGAACTTTTGAAAATTGGGGCAAAAAAGAGGTCAATCCATAGTCAATCACTTTGAACTGAAACTGAATGAGTGGAAAATTGATGAGAGGTAAGATGAATGGTGGATGGCTGGGCCTAACAAAAGAAAATTTTAAACATGCCCATTTCTTTTTTGAATAACAAATTATACAAATGGGTAATGTTTTACTCATTTTCATGTTTTTTTATCAACCAATTTTTTGACAGGTTTAAAATATGGGTGAAATTTTACCAAGTAATGGCTATTCGATTCCTACCGTGCGTTACAAATTTGGCGCATATAAAACAAACCGTATGACAGTTCTATTTTATTTACATCAGACCTTTTTGAAAATCAAATTTAGAACGCCCCGGTGAAAATGGAAAATTTCGTTTGGTCTACTTAGGTGTCAAAAATTATAATAGACCGCGACTGCTGAAATCGGCCTTACTGGCAGATTTAAGCAAACTTTATGCGTCGAGGTAGTTGAAAACATGGGTCCGTTCTTATTTGTCTGGAAAAACGCTCCTTGTATAACTTGATTACATCGATGCCTTCAAGTTTCAGGAAACCATCGGGCCTGCCTCAGGCAATAAACTTTCTGTGTAATATGTGAAAATACTTTAAATTACCTCCGTTCTTCTTCGTGAACCGTATTATGGAATTGCGTATGCTGATGATTTGAAATTGAACATTTTGTGCACATTTTCGAAGTCCGCGAGTGGCTGGACAGTTTTGTAATTGTTGTTGGACAAATTTGTCGAACCGATGCATCCAGCAATTTAGGTGTTATGATAGATCAGAAGCTTGCGGTCAATTTGCATCGATAAACTGTAATTGCTAACGGTCAACTGAGGTTGATCTCAAATTTCTCCAGAGATTTCATTGATCAGTAATGGAAAGCATTGCCTTGGTCTGGATGCCTTATCAGCTGACATGGTGAATAATAAAGGTGGTCAAAAAGTAAAGGCTGTGTGTCAGTCAAAGTTTATATTAATAAGTCAAATTCTTTTTCTTTTTAAAGTTCAGTTAAAACAGAATACAGGAGAAATATTCAGCTAGGCTTCCTTTTTACCGAATGCGAATTGCTATGTCACAGAACGCCAGTTTGCCTTGAACTGTGTCTCGCTCACAACAGCTTTTTGAGTCTTCTTAAGGTTCCGCTTGACGATGGCCCAATACTGTTCGATTGGGCGGAGCTCTAGCGTGTTGGGAGGATTCTTGTTCTTGGGCACCACTTGAACGTTGTTGGCAGCATTGCACTCCATGGCCTTTCTTCCGTAATGACAAGATGCCAAATCCGGCCAAAATAGTTTTTGTAGGCACTCGCTCAGATAAATTTCCTGGTTGACGGTTCCGGTCGCAATGTGAACGTTGTTCTTCAAGCCACAGGTGCAGATGGCCTCCACACCAGATATTTCTTCGCGAACTTTGACAGTTTTATGTGCGTGAAAATATCCACCTTTCCCCGTCTGGTTGCCGTTTAAAATTCCTGTCCAGGAAGCTGCTAAGGTCTGCCTTGACGTCAGTTTCATCGTCCTGTTCCACGCATCAAACTTCGTCAGCATCGTCGTGTACAACTTTCGCGATCGTGCTTTGGCCGACGTGTTTTGTTTATCGTCGCGATTTGGAGTCACCACTTTCGTGTAAGTCGACAGTCCAGTTCGTGTTTTAGCTCTATCCACGGTTGAATGCGCCACTCCTAGCTTCTTTACGACATCTCGGACGGAGAGGTTGGGGTTCCGCTCGAAACAACGGTTAACTCTTTTTGTCGTCGCTGTGGCCTCCGGTTTTAACACTTTTAATACGTTGGTTACAGTTGATTTAGCCACATTCAACAATTTTGCCAACTCGGCGTGAAAGTTGTTAGGATTTTCGCTATGCACGTGCAAAATTTTGATGCGTTGCTTCTCTTCCTTCGACGACATTTTGATAACTGAAGTGCTAATCTAATAATCAAAATAAAGGCATGATGCTACACGCACACATCTTCAAAATGAGGGTTGTGTCAAATTGTTTTAATGCACGATGGAAGAAAATATGTCAAGTTTAAGTTGGCCAAATTTTGATCGAAGCACCCTCTAGTGAAATATGTGTAACGTAGGTTTAGTATCGACAGAAAGTTCAGCAGGCTTCCTTCATTGCCAAAATTATAAAGGCGAAAATCGAATGCCGCATTCATTCAGTTCTGAATATTCGGGTAGTTCCAAGAAAGCCTCGTAATGGTTCATTGCCACACCCTCGGTTCCACCGAAATTTTGGACAGTATTATTCATTTTTAGCACATTTTTAGATGTGGAGGATTTCTATGAGTTTGGTGTTTTTATGGGTATCAAACTATTTTCAATAGGCGATAAACTCAAGAGATGCAATACGACCGCTAACGTTTGAATTTAAGCATGGAGGAGCCATCTTGAGGAGGAATTGGGAGTCGTGTAAACGACATTGTTTGAACACCAAAATGAACCTATTTGTCTTTGTTATTAATAGCTTGCACTGCATAATCAACGGACGGTAAACAGTTCCAGAACACGAAATGAAACTTGATCATCAAATCAACCCGTCAGTTATTCGAAGTGGAAGGGATGATTCCCGTCCAACTACTGTGCATTGCATTCTAATGGCGTATTGATACAATTTCAGCAAACCCGAGGGAAACTTTCACTCAACTCCTAACTGAAGCTACGTACCCCTATCAGTCAATCCAAGCCGAGACCAGGAATGCACGTTCTGGTTTGTTTACGTTTATTTACCCAGTGATTGAGCGTGTTGCACCAAACAACGTTATTGGAATCGAGGAAACTGATATCGATGGTAATTATAATGATGTTGATTATGCAGCGCTCGTACTAATGAGCGCCACTGGTTGCAACAATGACACCGAGTGTTAAATTCTAGGAATACATTAACTTTAAAATCTCCGTTTCATTTTAATCGAAAACCGCAGACGTCTCGAAGGGGACTTCCGATTCCGGAGGCGAAAAGTATCCAAAATCCACTGCTTGTTCTCCCGGAGCTAAAATCAACATTTGACTATGGCAGACGAACGGTGTTCCACTAGGGAAAATGTGCGAAGGAAGGTCAAATTAAACAGCATGGAAAATTAAAAGTGATTTATTGATCCCCGGAGGTCAACTGAAATAGGATAAAGTACTAAAGGAATCAGGAAGGCGAACTGGGAAAGGGGAAATCGTTTAACCCTAAAAATTTGACTGCATGTGTTCGGTTTCGGGAAGGAGCAGATGCTTGCGAGCACTGGGTGAAGGTTTCTCCGGGTTCTTTCTAGCTCAGAGAAGAGGGAGAGAGCTGTTGGTCTTGGATTGTTTTCTTGAGAAGGAAAGGCGGCGCTCGTAAAGATGAATTTAATTTGTTAAACCGCAATAGAATCGACACCCGCATACTAATCGGCCCTAGGATGTACACGCAAAGTTTGGCAAAATTTCTACAATGGGGAGGGTCAGGTGACTTGAGAGAGTGTGTGGAAACGATTTTTTGTGGTAAATGTTAGCTAGGCTGCTACATTACATGGATAGGATTGCATGTAGCAATCTCAAAGCATCTAATTTTCAATTCCTTTTTCTTACAGTGTACAGTACTATCCTCAACGAAACAAACAAAATCGAATTAGCGAATAAATATGGACATTCAGTGCGCCAAATTCAAGTTTGATCCATTTGGCCATGTAAGGCACTACAGACCATTCACTGTGGTCTGAGTTTGCCTTGTTTGCTCGCCCTCGGCGACAACAACCGGAGTACAATACACATTAAGTAACGTTAAACATGTCTCTATTCTCTTCCATCTAACCCCGTTCCGAAGCACACTTACACCTGGTTAACCCTCTGGGGCCAATCCAGTAGCACCCAATCAAGGATGAGGGTGGCATCGAGTGTGACTGACTTTTCCAGGTCATGTTTGATGAACCCTGTGATGCCTGTGGCTAGTTTGCGCCTTCCCAATCCTTCCCTTTTGGAAGATTTTCCAGACTGTGCGAGGAGGTGATTTTGCGAATCAAACAATGCCTCCGCAAATGATGCACATACACACTGTCTAACTGACTGACTGACTGATTGCCTGAACTGCACGAAGGCATTCACCTCACCTGTGGCACCGAGGAAAGGAAAGGCATGTGGTCTGGAGGAGAACTTACCGGTACTAGAAGTATCCTAAATATCTTGAAGGAATTCCAATCAATTTGATTGGTATAATATTGATTTTTGCTTTGAGTTATGTGTGTAAGCGTGTAAGTATATGTGTGTGTGTGAAATTTTCTTGATGGTCCTTCTTTTCTCTATCTATATGATGTAATTGAAAATAACTTTGTTGCTTCCCTGGAGGAGAGAATAAAGGAACCGGTGTGATGGAATTCTTTTCTCCAAGGGTAAGGGAGCAAGTTGTTCTTTGACATATTCTTCAATGAATCAGAAGTGGAAGGCGTGCAACCGGTATCAAACAGAAAGTCACCGGCAAAGTACGGATTTAATCAAATTAATGTTATTGCTAACAGATTCCTGGTTTTCTTTTGAGGCTATGCGAGCGGAGAAAGATGTGAAATTCCCTATGTTGGCCCCCGACGTTCAATAAGCTCGTAATTATCTCAAACGACATCCTAATTAGAAAATATTTCGATGTTCTGATTAGTTGTGCAATTTTAATCAAAAGTATTATTTTTTCGAAGACGTTAAATAGCCCTGGTAAAATCACAAACGACTTGCTGGTCTATCGGAAGACTGAGAAGAGGGAATCAATGCAGTAGAAAGGAGTTGATTACAAAATGAAGGGGGGGATGAGTCTCACCTTCAATCGGTACGTTTGCCAAAACTATCTTGCCGTTTGGATGAATTTCAATGCAGAGTGTGATGAATCCAGTAACAATCAAGTTAAACTGCTAGTTCTGTTGATTAAATGATTTCTCCTGACTGTTACATGCTTGGAATATGATCCTAAAGGGTGTTCCGATCAAAATTTGGTCAAACAGTAATGTGTGCGAGTTGATCAGTGTTTTTATTAATAAGTCAAATTATTTATCTTTTTCAAGTTCAGTTAATACAGAATACAGGAGAAAAATTCAGCTAAGCTCCCTTTTTACCGAATGCGATTTGCCGGGTCTTTCGTTTAACACCTTCCATAAGATTTTGTACAGTCTCCTTGTCCTCTTTATTTGCCGCAGAACGCCAGTTTGCCTTGAACTGTTTCTCTCTCACAACAGCTCTTTGAGTCTTCTTAAGGTTCCGCTTGACGATGGCCCAATATTGTTCGATTGGGCGGAGCTTTGGCGTGTTGGGAGGGCTCTTCAAAATAGAACTGAACAGTGGTGTTACTTCAGGAAAGGCAGTAAATGTTTTTGTAGGCACTCGCTCGGCTAAATTTCCTGGTTGACGGTTCTGGTCGCAATGTAAACGTTGCTCTTAAGCCACAGGTACATATGGCCTGCCACACCAGATATTTCTTCGCGGACTTTGACAGTTTAATATTCTTGATAACATCTGCCACCTTTCCTCGTCCGGTTGCCGTAAAAAAATCCTGTCCAGGAAGCTATTTAAAGGCTGCCTTGACGTGAGTTTCAACGTCCTGTACCACGCAATCAAACTTCGTCAGCATCGTCGTGTACAACTTTCGCGATCGTGCTTTGGCTGACGTGTTTTGTTTATCGTCGTGATTTGGAGTCATCAATTTCTTGTAAGTCGACAGTCCAGCTCGTTTTTAGCTCTTTCCACGGTTGAAGGCGCCACTCTCAGCTTCTTTGCGATATTTCGGACGGAGAGATTGGGGTTCGAGGAAATGCGTCAAGTTTAAGTCGACCAGATTTTCATAAAGTGCAACTGTACGGAAATATAGTGGCACGGCAAGTATGATGAACCAATACACAAAAACAAAAACGTTCCCGAAAATGAAAACGGACCATGAACAAGTTCACGTTTTCAGAATTTTTATCTTTAAACGTGGTTTAGTTCATCATAAAGTGATTCATTTCACGGTGTATTTTTTGCTTGTTCTCGAATTCATGACTGCAGCTCATGGATTTAAGCATTAAGCAGGTTTTTTTTCCGTGTGTGAATCATTATTAATGATAATCCTTTCTACAGGCATTTCCGACCCGGAAAATCACCACGTCTTATTGAAGAGCTGGTTTATCAATTTTGTTTTCTGTGTTCACTGGATTGGACTGCACTGCCGAACAATAGATAACACGCTACGCACTATTTTGCTATCGGGCCCAGCGTGTTATCTATTGTTCGGCAGTGCAGTCCAATTCAGTGAACACAGAAAACAAAATCGATAAACTAGCTCTTTGATAAGACGTGGCCGAGGTCGTGATTTGCCGGGTCGGAAGTGCCTGTAGAAAGGATTATCATTAATTATGTGTCATACACGGAAAAAACCTGCTTAATGCTTAAATCCATGAGCTGCAGTCATGAATTCGAGAACAAGCAAAAAATACACCGTGAACTGAATCACTTTATGATGAACTAAACCACGTTTAAAGATAAAAATTCTGAAAACATGAACTAGTTCATGGTCCGTTTTTTTTATTTTCGGGAACGTTTTTGATTCTGTGTATTGGTTCATCATACTGGCCGTGCCACTATATTTCTTTTTACTTAATTTGTTTATTCATCGATACAACCGTTCACAGCCTATACTTGACGCAAACCATTTTTGTTCTCTCGTGAACATTCAATTTGTGTAACTAAAAACTATAAACTATTATACTTCTCGAACTAATATCTGCCTCATGCAAGTTAAACCTTCTAAAGAGCAATCTATGCCAATTCGTCCAAATTTACGATTCAAGGATTTGGTGAAATAAGAGCCCCTAAATGTATTTCGAACCATCTGGCAACTTAATGCTTCTATTGATTTCCAAGCTCATCGTTTTAGCACTAATCGGGGGATATTCGATCCTATACACATGATTTATTAATCTCCAATCCACTCAACCAATCGCAAAGTTTTGTGATTTAGTGGGCAGAATATTATAAACTGAGATAAATCAATGCAGACGTCTTCCAAATTTGGCAGATAGACAGGGAATCGGTGGGTTGCCACTTCTATTTAGTTCATGATTACGGGATTCAGTTAACGGGGTTTTCTAGCTTGTTCTCGAATTTATGACTGCTGCCCACGGATCTGAGCACGGATTTTTTGCCGTGTGCTGAACAGCTGTTTGTACTTATGACGTCCTAGAAGAATATGAAAACATTAAAGATTAAACGCTCAACCATAGCGCTAAAACTATTTATTTATAAAACGTAACAATTATTTCCACACAAAACCAAAAATCATGTAAATTTCGTTATCCTGTGCAATACTGTAAATAGTCATTTCAACTCAGTTGCATTAATTTCCTGATCACTTGTTTTAGATGCTGAATTTCTTATAATGCTATTATTCGTTAGGAAATTAAAAACTTCAGAAAAATACTTCTATTTCCTGTCTTACCACCTTCCGGGGGTTATCCGGAAACTTGGTCATATAGCCTGTCCACGTTACATTTCGGACATCAAAATTAAAGCAGCAAAAAAAATTACTCATAATTCAACCAAACGGATTGTTTATTCCACAATAATAGAGCTATATATACATTAGAAACAGTTGATTAAGATTTTAATCCTTCTTTCTGTGAAATTCTTGAACTGTCTGTGCTACACTCACAATCAGGTTCCTTACGGTATCCTCAGATACGTCCACGGTGAAGATCCTCCATCTTCCCTTGAAATCATCGGTATCACTTGCTTTCTTCTAAGTTTCGAAGAGTTTCCGCTTAACTAGTGCCCAGTACTTCTCTATTGGGTGATGTTCTGGACAGTTTGGAGGATTGGCTGTTCTTGGCACGTATTTGACCTTTTGTACCTTATACCTGAACAAACAAAATCATCGTGTATATGGAGCAAGTCTTCATGAAATACCAGTTGACAAACGAGGGGTTGAACGACACCAAAGTGTTTCTGCGGTGATGGTTTGGAGTGCCATATGGTCAAAACGCAAATTGCCCCTGTTTTTCATCGACAAGGGCGTGAAAATAAACAAAAATAAATAAAAAGTATTAATAACAATACGTTATAGAAGACCACCTACTTCCCTCTGCTAAGAAACATTTAGGAGAGGAAAGTTTTTGTTTCCAACAGGATTTAGTTCCAGCGCACAATGCAATAGTTGTTCAGTAGTGGTGTAAGCAAAATTTTACAATTTACCATTTTTCCTCAGTTCCTCTGGAGGGTTTGCATTGTCTCTTGATATGAACCCACTAGACTTCAGTATCCGGGGAAACATGCTAGGAAAACTGGGTGACTTGAAGAACTTGTGTTTGGACACATTTAAAAAACGTTTGGTTGAGATTTAAGATCAAATGCCGGATGGCACCACCTCTTGCAATTGTGCGGCTTGCAACAATTTTGAAAAGCGTCTTCGAGTCGAGAATAATATAAAACAAAAAGATTTGAATTTTACTAAACACAATGTAAGTTTTTTAATTAAACTTATAAGTGATGAGTGAGCTACCGAAAATTTGTCATGAATTTGACTTGCAGTGAAAACTTGATGTATGAATGTTGATATCAAAACAGGCCATACCAAGTGATAAAGGTTGTACTGTGAACGGGAAATGATGGAATTCCACAAAAATGTTGAGCTTTCAACAATGATCATGGCCGTGGCCGAAGCAATTTTTGGGAAGTTTCATGAATAGCATAGCATAGCATTTCCCGACCATACACATTTCTGGGTTGGCTGTTGTAGAGACGATAGGATCAGAAGAACTGCCTTGACTGTCTTTGATCAATAGCTGACCAGGTCCTTATGATCAGCAGAGATGGGGAAATGTTGATTTTTTTTTCATTCTTGTAGAGCTTTTGAACCATGGTGTCTAATACTTAGGAAGATTGTGGAATGACCCAGTTTTAATTTAGTGCTAATGAAGTATCCCACCACAACTAACATGGTAGATGTAGCACATAATATCAGTTAGGCCTGACGCGTGTTATAAAGCCTAATACCCTACTGGGATTGCTTTGCTGAACTTTGATAGGCTTAAATAAACCTTATCCAAATATTGACCTTCTTTGATTGAATAGTGCTACACAACTGAGAAGTATATGCTCGGCTGTTTCATTTTCAAATTGACAACAAAGACATTCCGATGATTCGATTTTTCCAATTTTGTTTAAGCGATACTTACTAGGGTAGTGACCAGTCATCAGACCAGTTATTACCCTTAGATCCTTTTTCCCCAAATTTAATAGAGCCCGAGCCTTTGCTGCACTAGGTTTAATGAACCGTTTTGCTTGCCGGTATGTATCCGTGGCATTCCAGTTAGATTCTACCATGGACATTTCCCAGGTTTTAAGTTCTATTCTCAGCGTACACTCAAGGACACCACAAAAGGTTCAGGACCGACGAATCTCGAAGCAGAGCAATGTCTTGCTAGTCTATCGGCGTTTTCATTTCCTTCAACTCCAAAATGACCGAGCACTCAAAATAATATAACCTCGTTCCTACTAGCCAGCTGTTTCAGCGAAAGAATGCATTCCTACACTAGCTGCAATTGACACGTGAATGACTTTTGCGCATTTAACGTTGCTTGGCTGTCCGAAAATATACGGATTCGAGCAAACCTTTTATTGCTATGCTTAAATTAGCACATTCTATTATGTCTTGAATCTCTACTTGAAATACAGAAGGATTCCGACCCATAGGTATGACCTGATACCAGGGCCAAAAACCCCGGCTCCGGTATTCTCCCCCATCTTTGACCCATCCGTATAAAAAACAATAGATCCTGGACGTGTGCTAGGCCCACCAGACTCCCATACATAGCGGCTTGGCTTAACCACTTTGAAGGGAGCAAGGTAGTTGGTCTTCGTTGGCATCCAATCTTCAATTGTTTTCATATCTGAGTTCAAATTGGGGTCCTTCAAGATTTTCAGATGTTCTATCAGATCTCCATCTAGTATTCTATTTTAAGTAATAAACAGCAGAGCACTTTTTACTGCTTGTAATTACACAAATTGATGTAAAGGCACTGCCTTCAAGGCAGTATATTGAGGAGGGTATCCAATGCAACTGATGGTGTACTTTTCATTGCCCCTGTCATTGATATACAGGCGATTCTTTGTAACTTACCTAACTTCTTTTGAGCGGTTTCCTCATTTGTTTTGGGCAACCATACCAAAGAAGCATAAGTAATTTTTGGTAGGACTATTGTTGCATAAATCCAGTGTACCATGTTTGGTCGTAGCCCCATTTTTTCCCCAAAATTTTGTTGAAGGGCATGGTAATAATCTTGTCTAGATGGGAGTTTTTTGTCCAAACTTGTTATTACTATTTAACTTCTTCCAAGAACCGAATTTGATATCCATCCAACGAAGGCTGTGATAGTGTATTTTTTTTCCTTTTTTTGAAACTAACAATGCCAGTTTTAGAGGGGTTGATATTTAGGCCCTCGTTCCTACACCATTTAAAAGTGATATTGAGTCAAGTTTGTAGCTGGATTGAAATCGTGTCATCAAATTTTCCACGAACCACAATGGCTACATCATCTGCGTATCCTATCACTTCGAAACCTTGATCGGCTAGCTTTTTAAGTAGTTCGTCTATTACTAAAAAACATAGTAATGGTGATAATACACCACCTTGAGGACAACCCTTCATTGATCTTATAGATAGTTGCGTACCTCCGAGATCAGTATAAATTTCCTATCTTTCAACATAGCCATTATTCATTCGATAACGTGTTCATCCAAGTCCTTTACAGCCATTGCTGTGCGTATGGAGTTATAGGATGCATTATCAAAAGCTCCTGAATATCAAAAAAACAAAGCTACCACGGCTATTTCTTTGGCCTGAAGCGATTTCCCGATTTTACTCACCGGCGACTGCAATGACGTGATCGTAGATTTACCTGCTTGATTAGCAAATTGAAATTTGCTAAGAGGTAAGCTTACTAAAGTTGTAGATTTTAAAAGTCATCAAGATTTTTTTCCATTGTCTTTAACAGAACAGAGGAAAGGCTTCTGGGTCTGTATGTTTTGCAATCGTTAGTCGTTTTATCCCTTTTTCCAGCTTTTGAAATAAAGACAACTTGACCCTGTCTCCATGCCTTAGGTATATAGCGCATAGTAATGCTGTCTCTAAAAATTTCACTTAGGAGTGGGCAGAGCGCAACTTTTCCTTGTTGGAGTATAGCTGGGAAAATGACATCTTTCCCGGTGGATTTGAAAGGCTGAAGTGCTTCTAGAAGATTGGCTTTTGAAACAGGGGGATGACACAACATGGAGGCAAAAAGTGCGGATGTACCTTAAACTGACTCGACTTTGCATGGAAGAGAACTACTTCACTTTCAGAGGATCATTCTATAAACAATTAAAAGGAGCCCCTATGGGAAATCCTCTATCCCCATTCCTCTGTGAACTCTTTATGGCGAATTTGGAGACAATCCTAAAAGCGAAAGGATTACTCCCAACTCGTTGGTGGAGATACGTCGACGACATCTTCGCCGTAGTGAAAAAAGACGATCTCTCCCTAATTCTTCAAGAAATCAACAATCTCCACAAAGACATTAAGTTCACCCATGAAATAGAAAAGGATGGAAAACTTGCATTCCTCGACCTTCTAGTAAAGAGAGAATCATTGTCGCCATCTCCTTTAGAGTTTGAAATCTTCAGAAAACCCACAAACACCCAAAGAGTCATCTCATACACTTCAAACCACTCTTTTTAGCACAAAATGGCCACTTTCCACCACATGAACCACCGGTTGTTGACCATTCCTCTCAATAAAACTGGAAAAGCAAAAGAATTAGCATATATCTTCGAAACTGCCAGACTCAATGGGTACGAAAAGAGGACAATTCAAGCGATCATCAACAAAAAGGAAAAACATCTTCATAGGAAATCACTAACAACCCTCTCCGACTCACCTGAACCCCTGAAACGTGTATCCGCCCCCTTCGATAAAGACATTACACAAAAGCTTAAACCACGACTTAGGGAATTTGGTTTAAACATAGTTTTTTCCAGTAGGCACAACCAATTAGCATCGATGTTAGGCTCCACCAAAGATTCAGTAGACTCCTTAGGCAGAGCAGGGGTATACAGAATCAAGTGTAAACACTGCAGCAAAATATATGTAGGTCAAACAAAGAGAACCTTGGCAACAAGGTTCAAGGAGCATCTAGCGGAGGTGACTGTCAAACAGAACGGGAAAGGAATTTCACATAACTTCAAATCAACAGTCGCAGAACACATCTTCACGGAAAATCACGACATAACGACGAATGACATCACAATATTACGGACTACATCTACACCCTGGAAATTAGACGTCACATAAAGCTTAGAAATAAACAAACAACAGAACACAAATCTACTAAACAAAGACCAAGGCAACGGTTACACATGGCTCTTCAACTTACTACCCAAACGACATCAAACCCGACGAAGCGGAGCACCCACTGCTACACAATAAGTATGTTAGGTATAGATGAGAAAGAAGCGAGGAAGATATTAAGTACACTTGTTTTTGACTCCGGGTAGGTATAAACAAAATAATAATAAGGTGGGTATAAACAACATAATTATAGGTAAACGTTTTGTATTTAGAAAAATGTATACATACGGCAGGTGGCGAAGGTTTTCTTTCAGTCGAGTTATTAGTACGAGACACTGAAGAAGTCTGCACATTGTAGAAATCGCTCGGAAATACGTAAGGCGTCAAGTGAGGCAGTGTGCGAACAATTTGCAAGAAGTACGAGGATCACGGAAGTTTGGAGGTATAGCAAGTAGAGGAAGGAAACGAAAGACAACATTAAATGATGATCGCTGAATGGACCGGGAAGTGACTAAAAACCCGTCGATCTCCAGCCGTGTTATCGAAAAAAACGTAAACATGAACTTATCCGATCGAACTGTGCGCAGAAGACTACATGACACAGCTCAAGTAACATTGCCGAAACCATCCAGCTTTATTAAGTTTTATTAAAGTTTTATGAAAGAGGTGCCAAGAGGTTTTAAATTTTAGTTAGGTTTATGAGACTCTACACAGCTTCTTTACAACGATCTTGAAATCCTTATACTCCTATCAAAGGTTTTATTGTGACTTTTGAACTCGTAAAATGTTGTTTTGAAATGCCGTCTTAGGGGTGATTCAAAAATGACGTCCATCAAATTTCAGGTTTTTTGACCCCCTCCCCCCTCTGTCACACTTTGTCACAAATATTATTACCCCCCCCTTGGACGTCTCACTTCTGAAAAAAGAATATATGCATATTGGTTTTGTCAATTTCAATAATAACGTAAATTTAGTTCAAATTGAATCATTTACATAATTACATGAACCACGTTCTAAAATGCACTTACACATCTATGAGATAACCCCGGGTCTAATGTGGAAACCGTTTTCCTCACTTTTGTGCATAAGTAACAGATTTTTGAGTAAAAGTTACCCCATAATCGGGCAAAATCTGGTTCGAACACCAGTGACTGATCGCAGTTCAGCTCAGGTGAATAATTTATGTTTGCAGTGCAAACTTTGTAAAACATAAATTGAGTTGTAAAACGTGCTTGAGATTTTCTAATCAACGGAATAAAAGGTCTGGAAAGATATTTTACACAATATTATTTCACGGTTAAGGAAAATTGTTCGGAACAACCAGAAAAACACCGTTTGTATGTCGAAAAAATTCAAACCAACTTTTGTGCGATTGAAAATTTTGATATATCAATATTGGATGTTTATCCATTCTCGAAATATGGAAAATTATATGGAAATATACATAATTTTTCTTGTAGCGCAAAACATCATGACTCGTAAAAAAAATTCTGAAAAATCATGAAATTACTCATAAGTCCGAAAAAGAATATGATCAGAAAGTGGAAAAGAAATGGAATCATGAATATTACAACAGAAATAATTGTTTTTGATTGCAAAATTTGATTTTAAAAACCATACAAATTTGAAAGCGGTGAGTTTTTTGTTTTTGAAATACATCGAGGATTTTCGAGATCTGCCTTGAACAGTCTGGGAAATTTCACTGAAATTCTTATACCGGGAGATCAAGAAATGATCCCACATTGACATAGGTTTCAAGAAATCAATATTTCAATTTTGTGGGCAATTTTCTGTATAGACGATGTTATTTTTCGATTTTCCTGAGCCCTAGAAACTTTTGTGTAAAAAATTTGCCATTGCATAATTTTTCAGCTTGCTGAGATAATTTAAAGCACTTTCCACCACAAAAATGTTTTCCTAAGACGATCAGTTCTCGAATTAGTTCTTTATATCACAATTTGCAAAATTGTAAAAAAATTCATAAAATTTTTCATACCTCAAAAAAGAGAGAATACCCTTCTTTGAAATTTCCATACTGGATTGGAATCAAAATTCCCGACCGTTTCTCCCAACGTTGGAATTGTGTGAAACACAGATCATACTTTTTATTGCCAAGAAAATTTCAAGCACTTTTCGATTCCTTAATTATACACTTTTTTAAAGTAGCAGGTTCTTCCTGACCGCACTCTTCCCCATCCTAAGGCACTGTCCCATATTCTAGAAAATCAAGATTTTAAGATTTATGATACTCTTCGGTAACTTTAAAAATAGAATATGCCAACTGAAAAGTTTGTTCGCGTACGTATTTATTTTTAACAATGCTGTTGTCGCTATAAAAGATGTTTATGTTACTCCAAATTCTTTACGTCACCTCTCTGCCCAGCAACTAACGACTGTTCCAGAAAAGTATAGGCACACCTTATTTTAACGGTCATTTTGAATATAATGAAATATTTCAACATGTTTTGGTTGCGTCCTTTTGTTTGCACATTTCTGAATGACATAGCATAAAAAAGTGCTCAGTTTTGTGTTATCTATCAAAATGCGCGGTCTTACTCCGGAACAACGAAAAGTAACGTGCACAAATGGTGCACTGTGAGCGAGACTCTCCTTGAGAAAATTGGCCAAGGAAGAGGGTGTAAGCGTGGAAGCGGTACGATCTGCGATTCTAAAATATAGAGAACAGTGTACGTTTGAAGATGCGCCGAAGAGTGGTCGAAAACCGGTCCTATTAGTTCGGATATCGATAAAAATATCAGGGATGCCTACAAGCGAAAACAAGCGACTTCCGTTCGGGATGTTGCGAAAAAACTAGGAACCTCGTCGAGAAACGCCATGCGTGCCAAAGAAAGACTTGAGTTAAACCATACTGGAAGCAGAAAAAACCCAAAGGAACCCAAAAATAGGCCGCGTCCGAGAACCGCAAACTCTACGATTCGTTATTGTGTAGAAATTCTGGGGGTATAATAATGGACGATGAAATCTATGTGAAACTAGATTACAAAACGGTTCCCGGACCACAATTTTATACTGTAAGCGAAGACAAAGACATCCCCGAAACGGAGAAGGCAATTTTTACCGAAAAATTTTGTTAGAAGGTTATAGTTTGGCATGCAATATGCGAGTGTGGTAAAACATCTAGTCCGTACATCACAACGGAGACGATGAACACTCAGAAATACGTTAAGGGAAATCTCCAGAAGTGATTATTGCCGATGATCAGGCAGCTTGTAGGTCAAGTTATTACGCAAAGGACACTTTAGAATGGTACAAAAGTCAAAATATATGTTTCGTGCTGAAGGATATGAATCCACCGAATTGCCCGGAAGCACGGCCAATCGAGACTTTAACCAAAGCAATGCTTCGAAAATTTATAAAACCAGTGGATGACATCCAAAAATTTAAAAAAGATTGGCCAAAAGTGGTCGAAATGGTGAGAAGTACCACTGTGCAGAAGCTAATGGGTCATGTTCAAGGAAAAGTTAGGAGTCTTGGCTTTGATTAAATATTTTGATTAAACGAGAGTAAAATATCATATAAAACACAAATGAAATTATTAAAACTAAAAAAAACATGACTTGTTTCTTATTTTGACAGTTTGCTTATACCTTCTGGAACAGTCTATATGCTTGGTTGCTCTCTATCGGAGGTCGTCCTTTATCAGGCCGCATCTTGAGACGCTTCGAAAAATTCGAGAATTCCTTCGAAACCGTGACGAATAATTTTATCCGTATTTTTTCTTAAAAGTATGAAGAAAACGCTAGATTTGTAGAAAAAAAGATCTTGAATTCAATAATAAATAACTGAAATACAGGCAATTGTTTTTGTTCCAATTCTATCTGAAGAAAGCTTCAGGGAACTTTTTTGTCCGAATCCGGAGGAGCATGTGAAGAACTGAAAGGCTGGAGTTCCTTCATCCTTCAAAGTTCTTCACAATAGGATTCGTTTTTTATATCTCGCCAGTATTCACCTACCACGGTTGACTTGTTAACTGCGCAGCGGGTATGCACGACAAAATGCATCGACCAGCGTTTGAATCAAATAAAAAATTCAACGCAACCAAAAATGAACACAATAGGATTTTCAACAAAATCAAACTTCAACGAAGCACAGCTCGTACGGTTCGTGAACGATAAGAACGACGATAAGAACATGTATGACTGTTGTCATAATATAAATATTTTTTTGCACTCACACAACTAAGTAAAATGTGTATTTTCATTTACCGTACACTCAAACTTTTCGACGCCTTTGTTTTCGTATTAACGCTGATAAATTTAGATTACCAAATGCAAAATTGTTGGATGTCACATTTTTATAACCCCCCTCCCCCCCCCCCTGTCACATATTGTCACAAATTTGATACCCCCCTCCCCCCCTAAAGAGTGGACGTCATTTTTGAATCACCCCTTAGGACTCATTCAAGAAATGTTATTATGGTTAGTTGAAAAAGCCTTTAAAACCCATTTTGTTTCAATTTTGTTTTTGTTGCATAATCTCAGAGGCGCATTCATTATCGGCTCTTTTCGTGCCAATATTCACCATAAAATGCAATGCGCATATGATTTGGAGCATGATACGCTGTTCAAAATTCAATTTGTTTTGGATATTTTGTAATCAAACAAAATTTCCCGCAACACTAGAACTTTTTTTCTTAAATATTATTTACTGTTAAATGATTGAGAAGCACAGAGAATCGAACAAAGCAGAACAACAAAAGCCAACCACGATATCACCGTGAAGTTTGATAGCTCTGGCCATTTGGCCCTATGCGGGTTTTGATGGCAGCCAATAGGTTTTATGAATGTTCTGAAGTGGTCATAACATCTTTTACTAGAACATTTTCAAAATCTTTATGGTTTCATTAATTTGTTTTCACAACCGACTATAGAGTGGGCCACTTTGTACACATTTCGGCTTTGAAGATACTTAGAGGTGGTGTTGGTGGACAAAACAGTTTTGAATGTAGTTTTATCAACAAACCGAGAACTGGAAAAAACTAAATTTGTTCCTTAGGTGGTTATAAGAACAACAGGTGGTTATAAGAACGTAGATGTAGAATCAACCGTCTCAACTTTGCCCAAAAGTTCATAGAAAAGCCATTAAACTTCTGGAAACAGGTTCTCTGGAGGGATAAGAGCAAGTTTGAACTCTTTGGTCATAAAAAGAGGGCACGAGTCTGGGCAAAACCTGGAGAGAAACTTGCAGATAAAAATGATCAAAAAAACAGCACGGAGGTGGCAATATCATGGTGAGCGGATGAGGAGACGGGACCAACCGTGACCAATTATTTGAAGCTCTGGTGAAAGCCCGGATTAATTTAAACACTCAAAACATCCGGAATCTCGTCAAAAATATGTCACGACGCCTGCAAGCCGTTATTTAACCGCAAGGCGGTCATAATAGGTATTGATTTTAGCAATAATTTATTGCTTATGTGCTGTGATGTGATGATTTTTTCAAGTGCATACTTTATTGTGTCCATAAAAAAACGAACAATCACACTAAGAACCTTGTTTTTTGATGAAAATATCAGCTCTAACCAAACCATATTCCGAAAAAAAACATACGAAATTGTAATTTTCGTTCAAAGTTATTAAAATGACATCTTTCATAGTTGCTAGACAATATGACAAATTTTGGAAGTCTAGAAGGTGCGTACTTTATTCTGTCCAGTACCCTAGCTCAAGGTTATTTTTAAATTCTAAATTACAGTGCTTTTAAAAGTCCTTGGAATTCGAAGAAGAATATAAATAGAAATTTGCTAACTAAAATGCATAAATAATTGACTGGTTCATTCGAACATTATTCTATTCATTTGATTATTAATCCGAAGTTTCAACTCGTGGGTTGTATTCCATCAAGTTACTTCCGCCGCATTTTAGAAAAGCAAATTCACCTATTGATTGGCAGTTCTTCTTTCTTCTATACCTTATTCCCTACAGAACCACCCCTCGCACCGCCTCTGTCTCTGTCAACCATCGCGCAAGTTGACTTAATTGAAGGGAAACATGTTTATGTGCAGTGTCTCCATCGTATGAACTTTTCATGAGGTCCCCACTCCATTCTCGATTTTTCGCTCTACCGGAATACTTCTTCCATCCGGGTGGTGATTAAAGGTGGAAAACCTTCCGCCGGCTCGGAACAGCGAGGCGTAAGAAAGCCGAGATTTTTCTTACATCCATTCCGCTCCCGGTTGGTTGTTTTCCGATCGGAGACGACCGATAAGCTACCTTAGCATGGGGGAGCAGAGCTATGTGACGCTGAAAGCAGCCAGTGACATTAATTATCAAAGAGATTACGCCGTGATTAAATGGTATTTATTTTCCTTTGGACGGGTACCGTTGCTGATTTCCACCATGGGGTCAGCGCAACCAAGTAGATTATGTTGTAACTTTACCTGAATAGCTGAATGAACTCTGATTACAGTGACATCGGTGAAACTATCAAACTGCCGATATGGAGAACGTGAAGTTTCTTCTTCAAAAGTCGAAAACTTTCTATTTTGACTCTGAAGACGTCAACGAGGCCGCCTTTGATGACACAGAGTTATGAAAACTTGCTCTTCGTCTATCATCTTCGAATTATTGAGGAGCACGACATTGAAGGCACATCCGGAGCTGAAGGTTTCACATCCACCCTGGCACATAAGCGGATTAGAGCGGCTGATTGATGTTTGATTAGGTGGAAAGTGAAGAGTCATCATCGGTTTTGCACCACATGCTACATGCCAGCATCGCACCATATCGTCATCGACCGCCGTGTCATGCGAGTGAAGCGATGCAGTGCAGCAAAAACCAACCGTAGAAGACCAAAATTCACCACCCTCACTGCGGCTGGCTGGCATGGTTCCCCATTATCTCTATCACAGCATCATCGTCGTCGTCATCATTGGTCTTTGGTCGCCGCACGGCCACCATCGTCGTAAGGAATATAAATTAATTATGATCTAGACTGAAAAGTGGGATTAAGTTTCTGTTGTTGCTTGAATCGTCCACCCTCGCGCCAAGGGTTTGCGTATTTATGGGGAAAAGGTAAACGTGT
Source organism: Aedes japonicus (assembly GCA_034211315.2). Lineage (NCBI taxonomy): Eukaryota > Metazoa > Arthropoda > Insecta > Diptera > Culicidae > Aedes > Aedes japonicus. The sequence goes on along the minus strand of JASCZW010000899.1, from coordinate 167,555 downwards.
GCTCACATACACATACTGTTTGTGGTGTGGTCGCCCACAAAATGCAAGCGAGGTTGAGGAGGCTAATTAGTTTTGAATTGCAGGCTCTTTTTGTTCCTGGCAGGGTTTCCAAGGGAATGATAAACCATGGGTTGTGTTTACGTATCCACGGCTGTGTATGAAACGGCTCAACCAGTTTGGTAGGTACTGACGTTTATTTGGGAAATATCCAGGGTTGTGTAAACAAAAGCGGCGTGCTTAAAACACTGTAATTTAGCACGAAAAAAAAAGAAGAACGAAACAGCCGAGGACTAAAAATGGAATATTTTTTGAATCAGCAGAATAAAGGATCTGATAAACTGCCATGGTAATAATCTCCGAAAGAGGTGGGATGATAATGTGAACCGAGCAGATAATTTATTTTATAGATTTTAAGCACAGGAACATTTACCTTTTCAAAGAAATGAATCATGCAAAATAAAACTATACATTTTTAAATGGTTTTCAAATTGGTTTTATAAATAAGCTGTTGAAACAATCCTTTCTTTGTTGGAACCATTCACATTCTAGAAGACATTTTGATGATAATCTATTTTTAAGTGGTTGTGAGAAATCAAATATGGCGCAAGGGTGAGGATTACTGTTTTGTTGCTATAAGACACTCACAAGCGTTATTAATGACACTCATTCTCACGGTCGACATTTGTGTCAAAGAATGAGGCAAAGCAGTTGCAGGGCGGGTTCCGCCAATAGAAATATATAAATACTGTAGCTGGATTTTGTTTTGTACCGTTTTGATGATGATTCTAGATTATAAGGCATTGCAAAAAAAATGTGTCTCAATGTTACTTTGTGCTTACACAGATGGAACAAATGATGACGACTTAGAATATGACATTCGGCTAGCTAACCAATTGTGTTCAATTAAAATTAGTGGGCAGTCAGCTCTATTTGAATTCTAAAAAGTATTTTGCCAAAGTATAACCAAATGAATTTATTTTTTACTAACATTTCATTTGCCAAACTAATGTTTAATGTTCATCCGACCATACTTATTTCGAAAACAATTGTTTATATCGGAAATTACAATGTATAAACAATTACATACGTAATCTTACATTTGTGTATGGCATCTTTTTCGTTATTTCCGTCTTTCCGTTATTACCGAAGTACAACCCCCCTTGACTTAGGATAGAATTGAAACATTTTACAGCTCATATTGTAATCACACACACTACCAAAATGTCATGTAAATTTCGGTCTCCTGAGACCGACACATGCAAGCGTCCTTTGGCACACATAAGAATGAGTTAAAAGAGATGCGAAAATAAATTCAATCTAACACGTCTTTCGTCGAATATTCGTTTTCAACTGTTCTTCTATAAATTGTCACCAGTGGATTCTAACTTGAACGCATTCTAAAAAAATCTGTAGGTGAAAAGAAGAGAGGCAGTTATCCAGAATAAGGCAGCCCTTCTTTAAATGGAAGATTTAAAAACAATCACTTGTTTAATCCGTTTGAAAAACATTTGGTGTCATTCCTACACAGAAAAAAATCTACGTTTTCTTTTGTGATTTAAAACTTGTGAGCTCATGTTTTCAATCACAAGTTTGATACTGATTCCACACTTAATCAGTATACCAGATAAGGGCTCGGTGAAGCGGTTCTGTAAGGGTTTTACAGACATCCTGACATCAAGAACTATTTTCCCGCCGCAATGAAATCATGAATAAATGGGTTCAAAACCATGAGCTGAATTTCTGATACTATAAAAAATGTTTATGAATCTGGGAAATCTACTTTATCGACTCTGAATGTAAATAAAAAAAACAAATCCACCAGTAGGATTTGAACCTAGTGTGGATGTGAAGAGCAGTGATAGTACCTGGAGGATATAATTACTGTGCTATAGTTGTTCTTGAAAAGACTCTTGACTAATGAAGCTGATTATACAACTTTAGATTAAAGGCAAAACAAGACTTCCTAAGTTCATAACTCGCATCTGCCATTTCAAAAATGAAACCATGAGAGTTCGTTTCATGATTTATAGTTCATGAAAATAGAAACGTATTTGTTTCCGTGTATGTATTGTGCGTTGAATGCATACAGCCAAGGACAATACGTAAACTAGGGTATGTGTCCCTTGACTCAGCCTAATATGCAACAATCGATTACATTTTTCATTGTAACTCATAAAGTATTTCAGTTGGAAACAAAATTTAACTAGCTATTTTCTTCCTAAGATATGTTTAATAAGCCATCTGGTAGTATGTATCACGAAAAGCTACACAACTCGTTTGATCAAGTCAGAAACTTTCGAGGGATATGGATGTAATGTCGATCTATGGGTACCAAATTGGGTCAAATCATGGATGCAAGTTTGTCCCATTCGATTGATTTTTTATAAAATGCAATCTGCGTACGGGTTTCTTCCTGATTTTTCCTGATTTTTTTTCCTGTATTCGCTCTACCCAACAAACAATTTCACAAATCAAACTATACTTAAACTGTTAAGAAACACTTAAGTGATTTTTACATATAATTTAGCGGTCATTCGACAATCAAAACATTATAATTCACTCTACACAGATTTTGTTCCTTTAATTTTTGTTAAGATGAGCCATATGAACATCATTCAACCGGAACTCAAAAATTTGTATTGTAAATGTTACCAATAACAACATTTTTACTATGCTTTTCATAAAACAGACCATAGTTGGGAACATAGAAAAAAATATGTCCCTAGCATTGGGTCCACCGTTTGCTTGTTAAATCATTGTTATTTTACCAATGTGTCCTATTAGTTTATAACATGTGACTATATTCTGTACATCTTGGCTACATTATTCGGTTTATAAGTTCAATTTCGGCAAATTTAGATCATTCGAAAATCGTATAGATAATTTGTTCAGCTTAACCAGTAAAGTCATGGTGTCTAAAAAGTCAAGGAAATCGAAAACTACGCGGAAGTGAACAACTATAACTTGATTAATTATGTCTCAATTGCTTGGAAATAAATCGATCATGCTGATAGCAACATGATTTTGTTGATTACCGCCGCAATAATGACATATTTGGTACATAGGCTGAATCAAGGAGCTAGGCTAACATTACATCCCGTTACCCTACTATGCGTTCCAACTTAATGAGGTGGCTGTGTCTTGCCGAGAGGAAGCAAAAAGAAGCATATTCGAGAACTGAGAGAATAGTTGTTTTATAGAGTTTAATGAGTTTTTCCAGGTGGGCACCTCTCATGTCCTGGAAATTGATCTTAGAAAATGTATCCTTTGTTGACATTTCTTTTTTGAATACGCAATGTGAGTACTCCAAGTTTATATTGAATCAAACATGACTCCAAGATACTGGCCCAGATGGACAGATTATCTAGGGAATTTCGCAATGCTCTTTGAAAGATTTCCGCACGTAGACCTATAAAGGAGATCACAGCAGGGGGGGGGGTCCATGTAATTACGTACGAAAGTGGTTGACTTCGAAGCACTCCAGGACGACATTTGAATAGTGACACGGAGCTAGATTCAACCAAAAGATCGTAGCCACCCCCGTGTTGCTTCAACAGAGGAAGCAGACGCTTATGTAGACAATCCTTGAGGAAGATCTCCTCGTTTGCGGTCCCGGTAGTCACAAACAGCGCATTTTGTTTGCCACATGAGCAGATCGCTTGCCAAATCATGAACTTCTTGGCAAACTTTGAAAGTTTCTGCTTCCTTTATTCCTCCGCATCATCAAACTTGTGCTGGGTGGTGAAGAACGTAAGTCTCATCATCCCTGATGACACAAGACACAAGAGGCTTCGTCAGCATCTGGGTGTACAGTTTCCGAGCCCGTGGCTTTTCCACCGTTCATCACGAATTGGAGCCTTCTGCACTTTGTACGTATGCAGTCCACTCCGATCCTTGGCACTCTGAACAAAAGACTTCGACAAATTCAACTTTTTGGCCACATCCCTCACCGAAGCGTTGATTGGGATTCCACTTAAACGCTTTCACGACACGCTTGTTATCCTATTAGAACATCCATTCTGACCGCATTTATCATTCCGTTCGATTCGCAGAGTTTCGTAATAACTGCATGATTTCGATTAATTTTCGGCTGTCCCGATGAGAGAGATAAGGATTTAGCTGGTGCTTGCGTAAAATCAATTCGCAACGTTGCATTCAGGTGACACAATTTTTTTCAAATTTTGAAAAACAACAAAAAAAAACACACTAAACTACTCCTACCCAAATTTTCAAAAGAAAATACCCCATGGGTAATTTTCTACAGCGTTTTTTTACGTCATGCAATTGAATGTACCTACAATCAAACAAGAAGGCAGCAACTTTTGAAATTAAGGTATAATTATGCAAAATGGGTCGTTAGATTTTTTGGCTCAACTCATTGACAAAAAATAAATAAGAACACCGTCTTGAAAATTTCAATATTTCAAGGTTAGAAACTAATAAACTGAACATTTTCCATGATTAGAAACAAAGTAATCTCATTTTCGTTCACCGGAAACATTTTTGTGGTAACGTTTTATCAAATTATAATTATTATTTTTATATAGTACGGAACAAATATTGTTATATATCAGGAAATCTTGAGTTATGATTTCCCATACTCTGGCATATCATATTTTGTTTCCTCTCATTTGATTTAAAAAAAAATTTAAAGTTAGCATACTGCAGAATTTTTTGAAACTTCTTTTTTTCCCTTTATTATCGAGATTTACAGCCCTGGGCTGGTTGTTCTCCCGTCGTGGTCACTCAAATACCTTTTTGAGTATTTTCGTAGCTTGTCGGGGGTGAGATTCGAACTCGTGACTTTGGCCTGAGAGGTATGGATGTAAGCCACTACGCCAGGGTCGCCCCCTTTTTTCTAATTCCTTATTAATTTCACTAAGGAAACATCCATTAATTATTTCATGCAAAAAAGTGACTTTTTAGACCACCTCGCCCCCCTCACCCTCCCTCTTCACGTTTTTTTTTTGTAAGGGCCTACAATTTTTTTGCATGGACTCTCAAGTTTTTCCAAACATGCCCTCCTCCCTCACTGCGTTACATAATTCTCGGGTTTTTTTTTTCATTAGGGTGAATCTAACATTCAGAGACTCTCTTTGATTATTTTCTCTTTCATTCATATTTCATTCACCTTTACGTTTTTCATTCTATTATTTGTAGAGCATGCTAGAGTTGTGTTTCGATCTGTGCTAAAGAATCCCTGGAAAGTTTTATAATGGCGCTAAAGAATCTCTCAATGCTAGATTTGACCTTGTGGAACCCCCCCTGTGGTTGAGTTTGGTTCAGTCGAAAAAAAAAGAAGCAAGCGGTGATTTTCGGAAGCTATTCCCCTGTATATTAGAAAATTTGTGGTTCGTGAAGTGCGAAACGGTGTTTCGCACCGAGTTGTCATTAGGAAGCCACGCTATTTTGAGACAACTCAGTTACTGAGTAGATTGTACCTATTTTTCCGTGAGCTGCTGTCATAAATTTGAGATCAAGCAAAAATACACCGTGTACTGAATCGCGTAACCGGGAACTAGTTCACGTTTTTGGGCAAACATCATGAAAACGTGAACTAGTTCACGGTCCGTTTTCATTCTCGTGAACGCTTTTGTTTCTGTGTAAATGTTAAAAAATAAGTGAATTTAAAGAATGAACGTGTGTAAGAAAGATGGCACAAGTGCTGCATAGAATTTGATATAGCGTTTAGTCGAAGGTGCAGGCATTTAGCATAGGAGAGGAGGTTGTATAAATCAACTATGCAAGAACATATGCCTATTCATTCCGCGAGAGTTGTTCAAAAATATCCGACTTTAAATGAATTTTTGGGGATCATTTGTAGCATTTTTTCGATTACAATCATTATTGTATTTACACAATATTTCGTAAATGGATCTTGCAATGATTTCTAATATTTCGCCAGAAAGAGATGCAAAAACTAGCAACTTCCACGCTGGTAATCAAAAAATCTTATTAGAAGTTGCTCAGTTTTGATGCACTGACTGCTTCTGACGCCCGCGAACGTTTTTCTGGTACTACGTGCCTTTTAATATCGGGTTTACCTCCAGATTCAATAGAAAACACGCTGCTGCACTTTTCGCAGAAGACATTGCTGATGTTTTTTAAATTCTTCAGCAAGGGAAATTCCTGTTTGAAGTCAACATACACTAGCGCTTTTTCGACATAATTGCTGTCAAAACTTATAGGTTCAACAAAATTTCACAATATTTAGTTTCATCCGTATACCATGTTAAAGTAAGAACAATGTCTTTACGATTTTTCTACAAATACTCGGGCAAAACGCTCTGAATGATTCAAAATTCTTGTTAAAACCACGCTGCACGTCAAATTTTGCATAACGACAAACTATTTGCCAAATAGTCAAAACTATATTTCAAATTTAAGATATATTATCACATTTTATGTTATTGTTCTTAAATAGTTTAATCTCGTTTTCACCATATAAAGGGCGATACGGTCAAAATTTGGTCAATATCAACTTGACGTATTTCTTTCAATTTTGCATTTAAAAAACCTGAACACCCCTCATTTTGAAGGTGTGTGTGTGTAGAATGTTGCTCCTATTTTGATTTTAGAATTCACTCTTCAGTTGTCAAAATGCCGCCCAAGCAAGAAGAGCAGCGTATCAAAATTTTGCTCGCGCATCGCGAAAATCCGAGCTACTCGCACGCAAAGTTGGCAAAATCGCTAAAAGTTGCCAAATCAACCGTTACAAATGTAATTAAAGTGTTTGGGGAACGTTTGTCGATAGCCAAGAAGTCTGGATCGGGGGGAAATCGAAAACCGGAAGCCGCTGAGACGACAAAGAGAGTTGCCGGTAGTTTCAAGCGAAACCCTAACCTATCTCTCCGAGATGCCGCAAATAAGCTGGGTGTATCGTCTACAACCGTGCATCGAGCCAAAAAACGAGCCGGACTATCGACTTACAAGAAGGTAGTGACTCCAAATCGCGATGATAAACAAAATACGACGGCCAAAGCGCGATCCCGGAGGCTGTACACGACGATGCTGACGAAGTTTGACTGCGTGGTAATGGACGACGAAACCTACGTCAAAGCCGACTACAAGCAGCTTCCGGGACAGGAGTTTTATACGGCAAAAGGAAGGGGAAAGGTAGCAGATATTTTCAAGCACACGAAACTTTCAAAGTTCGCAAAGAAATATCTGGTTTGGCAAGCCATCTCTACATGTGGCTTGAAAAGCAGCATTTTCATAGCTTCCGGACCGTCAACCAAGAAATTTACGTGAAAGAGTGTTTGAATAAACGTCTGCTGCCTTTCCTGAAGAAACACGGTTGTTCCGTACTGTTTTGGCCGGATTTGGCATCTTGCCATTACGGTAAAAAGGCCATGGAGTGGTACGCCGCCAACAACGTGCAGGTGGTTCCCGAGGAAAAGAACCCTCCCAACACGCCAGAGCTCCGCCCAATTGAGAAATACTGGGGTATTGTCAAGCGGAACCTAAAGAAGACCAAAAAAACTGCTAAGGACGAGCAGCAGTTCAAGGCAAACTGGCTTTCTGCGGCGAAGAAGGTGGACAAGGTGGCTGTACAAAATCTGATGGCAGGGGTCAAGCGTAAGGCCCGGCAATTCGGATTTGGAAAAGCGGAAGCCTAACTGAATATTTTTCCTGAATTTTATACTAATTGAACTTGAAAAAGAAATTTAATTTGATTTTTTAAATAAACGATTTCACCGATTTACACGCGTTTTCCCTTGACCAAATTTTGACCGTATCACCCTTTAAGCTCTACATTAATACATATTGTTAATGTATGTCATAAGTCATAATTTTTGTTCATGGTAACTGAAATTGACCGCCTTTTCAGCATATTGTTATTAGACCTTTTACTATCTGACATGTTGTTAAAACTGTTAAAGACATTGGTAATTGTCAACTTTAATGGTAAATGTCAGAATAATAATGGAAACGGTCGTCATCAATAAGGGAAATGGTTCCAGAATGGTTTGTGATTATGCGGCGCTTAATCCACCGAAAATGATAGTCGGTCACGCTAAATCATCAGTCTCTTGCGCTCTTTTTCATGCACATATTTAACGTTTAGGTCAAAAAATGACAACAGATGCAACGTATGCATGCGATGTATCTGTGTCTGTGTTAGCTTAATGCTTGTGGAAAAAGTTATAAGCTAAAACCAATTGAACTATTTTTTCTAGCAGCACTTCCACCTGTAGCGTGTTGCAGTCTGCGCGAAGCAACCACATTCCTCAGCATGGAAGAACTGATGCTGTTATAAAAAAAAAGAAAAAAGAAAAACAATTCAATGAGCAATTGAGAAAAGTTTATTTCATCCAATCGCCAAAATGATATCAAGCCTTTGCCAAAAAGTTCTTCTGACCCTATGAATGTAACTAGATTGCATCATTCAGTTTCGGTGATGGTTTGAGCGGGAAATAGGGTTTCCGGCAAAATTTCCTCCATCAACATATGCGTCAAAATCGACCAATGAGTCCACAAAAATCTTATGACGGACACTGTTGCACCTTAACCGCATGTACCTTTTGGTGTAATGAAATGGATGAGGCACCATTGCATGGAGCGGAAACAACTTTGGAGTTCTGTAGCAGACTTTTCCTGAGATATTTAACCAACAAAGTCCTACAGCAATGAGTTCTTCTCTCTGTTAGACTTGATCAAGCTTTAATAACCACTAATTATGCTAATGATGCCATTGTATAAAAAACGGGTTGAGTGAATCGATAGGCAACATCACTTATACGTTTCCACAGGGATATAAAGAATCTCCTTCCAACAACAAAATTGAACAATTGGCCAAAAGAGCAAGCTATCTAACATGAGGATGCCCCAATGGGCGGGGAGAAGAGCCCGCCCTCTATTCACAAACTGTAAGCAATGGGGAGTTGTCTTCAATCGGGTGCACTGATGGTCCCTCCCATTCCCATGAAATATTAGTATAATAGCGTTACATATTTATGTAAATGAAAAACACTATTATATATTATCTATTATATATGATTTTCATTCGATTGATCCTGAAATGCAAGAAATGTTGTAAAGTGTTAAAGTGTTGAGTTCTGTGGTTCCACGCTTGAGCACGTTTTCGTTCGTTGTCATCGATAGCAATTCACCAAATTTTTAATTTGAGGTATCCTGAAAGAGTTTGTTAAATCTATTGAAATTTTACAGAAGTTACATTCATACATTTTAATTTACTGTTTTCTGGTAATTATTTGCTACTTGATGCCGATTTTATAACAGCAATCCACATTTGTTTTTGCTGGCTTAGTTGGCAGAAGCAGTAATCTGAGTTAGGAAAACAAGGAAGATTAATTGAAAGAAAGTTAAAGATAAATGGACATAAAAAACAGTAAGTAATGTTTATATCATCTATGAAGTATAATCAATAAAACAATAGTATCAAATCTAATGATTTGGGAGTTATGAAAATGTAATGACAAAAATTTAACTGTAAAATAAGACACTAGCCAAATAGCACACAGCGCTGCATAAATCAAATCAGCTCAGATTTGATAAAATGTCCATTTGCAAACCGAAAAATGAGAAATACAATCAGTAATAGCCTACCACAGATTCCGTTGCAGCTGCTTGTATTCAAGGGACTAGTAACATCTTAATCATAAGAGGAGAAGATAGGATCAAAATGACAATTGGAGATGTACAGTCACCGCAAAAATAAAGTGTTCACTTTTCTCATGAGCACGCTACATCTCTGAAGTCATTGAAAAACTCGTTATATCGTATATATATTTTTCTAAGCCCAATTGAAAATATATTATGTGTATGTAATTTTTACATCCAAACGCCCCTCGTATTAAATTTGTTTGACGTTTCCAAGTGTTTGTTGATCTTCTTACGGATTTCAGTTGTCGGTCAGAAAGATTCAGTGCGAATTATCTAACTAACCATGGATAATACGGTGGCAAGCAAATGTGTTATTCGTGACATCGAGAAAGGTGAATCGCATCGTAAGATTGGTGAAAAGTATGGATACAGCAAAGCAGCGGTTACCAAACTTTTCGCAAAGTACAAAACCTATGGTTCAGTAGCTGATCGCCCAGGAAGGGGAAGGAAACGTAGAACAGATTCCCGAACAGATGCGAGAATCATTCGAGAAATTAAGAAAAATCCGAAGGTTACCCTCGAAGGTTACCCTTCAACAACCGATCTCGGACAGTACTCTACGCAGAAGGATCGCTGAACACGGTATGAAGAGCAGGTTTTGTAAGAAGTTGCCTTTTATTAGCAAAGTCAACAACGCGAAACGACTCAAATTTGCTCGGGAACATGCTGATAAACCTTTAGAATATTGGAAGACTGTTTTGTGGACTGATGAGTCCAGATTCGAGTTGTTCAACAGCTCGTGTATGGCGTAGACCTGGAGAGGCGCTTCATGATCGACATATCCAGGGCACAGTTAAGCAAGTTGGAGGGAACGTGATGGTGTGGGGATGTTTTTCTTGTGCGGGTGTTGGTGCTTTGGTAAAAATCAATGGTATTATGACAGCAGATTCCTACATCGACATATTGCGTAAGAATTTGGAGGTTTCGTTGGTTAAAACTGGGCTGGAAAACAAATTTGTGTTTCAGCAAGATAATGACCCAAAACATACCGCGAAGAAGTCAAAGGCATTCTTCCGTTCCGCCCCCATAGAGTCCAGATCTGAACCTAATAGAGAATCTGTGGGCCATCTTGGATTCACGAGTTGATGAGGCAGGAGTTACCAACAAACATAAATATTTTCAAGCTCTAGAGAACGCCTGGGAAGATCTTGACCCACAACACCTGAAAAATCTGGTGGAGGGTATGCCGAAACGTTTGCAAAAACTGTTGAAGGCCAGGGGAGGACACATCAACTACTGATCACTCATCAGACTGGATCTACAACTTGTTTTTTTGATATAAGAAGTGGGCACTTTATTTTGACATGCATAATTTCTACTATAGTTTGATCATTCTTGAAGAAAAAATGAATTTGCAGGACAAGTGTTTTTTTACGAATCAGTAAAGAAAAGAACATAATAAAAATGCCATCAAAACAACAAAACTTAGAATCTTTCACTTATTTTACAGTTTGCTGCACAAAAAGGAGAAACTGGGGTAGGTGGGCACTTTTTACTGGCGGTGATTGTATGTATACATATATTTAGGAAGCCACCATCCTAGTGTGGGCCTTGCCCTGCATGCAGTTTCACTTAACAGAAAAATCTTGTTTTGTTACCGTTCTAAATTCAACATGCTGTTGTATGAAGGGTCAAAAAGAGTTGGACAAACACTTACGCGAAACCTACGGGAATTCGAATTGTCTAAAATGGTGATTTCCCTTTCGCTGGTTTTATGGAGCAATAACATGTGCCAGGAACATTCAACAAAATAATATCAGACGCACTCTGTATTTACAGATATTGTCAAAACGCTGGTCAACAATTGTTAAAATTATTAAAATTAAGGATTAATAATTAAAGTTATACATAACCTATAAGGTAAAAATTATTATATTATTTTGATGTATAAATATAAATCACGTAAACACAAGTTACGATAAAAATGACAATGATGGTAAAGATGAAAGTATATTATAATGAATAAACAATGTCTTATTAGATAATAAATACAGTGACGGGATATTATATGATAATATGAACTGAAAATGACTTTTTGGACGACTGCTATTTTGTTGTTGCAATTGTAGATAAACTTGCGCATCCATTATGAACCAGGAAATTTAGACATTGCATGACAGCCATTAGAATAAAAATGAATTTTAAATTTTCATATTTTTCAATATCTGTATGACCTGTAAAACCTAAACATACATCATGCCAAAACAGTACATCCCTTAGTTTGAAAACCTTCCCATGATGGACAGATTCTGTCCTTAATGAGGTTTTGGTGAATGTGAAACAGGCAAAGCTGTGTTGACCAAGGTTTTATGCATATCTGGTATTAAAAACAAAACACGTAATACAGTATTTTTAACATTGGGCGAAACATAGAGCATTCAAGAGCGTGACTGACTCTTCTGCCTGTAAGTACTGGATCTCACTGGCTTAGTTTCAAATTTTGCCCCAAACTAATTACTTTCATCCTGCAGAACTATCCAGTGTCGGTCTGCTTCTATTCAAAATGCCACTGTGGTCACTGACCGAGTAAAGTGAGGCTAACCTCATAGATAACATGTCCCAGTTTTCGAACCTTCAAAACCAGCACCCACATCTAATATGTAATATTTTTCCTCTGTTCTCTTTTTCAGGTACGTTTCCAAAAATGATACCCAACTGGTGGCACAGCCTGGTGCTGTCATCTTTCGAGCCTCAGTAAGTAATAAAGCTCTCGCTTTGACCGGACCCATGTGCACTGCTGTAGTTGACAACCGGTTGGAAGAGCAGTACTCATCACATGCACCCATCGTCTAAATCCTAACAAGCGCACCCTTATAATCTCTCCGGGTCCAGGGCCGTTTGTATCATTCTTTGTTGCTTAGGAGCTAGACTAACTATCAGCCTCAATGTATCGCACGTTGTCCACCGTCGCGGCACCGGTCAAGGGAAGCCTGGCCCGGGATCTAACCTGCAGTGAACCATTTAATTTATCGTTATCGTTTTCTTATACAGTAGTAAACCGCGCTCCTCTGCCGGAATAGTGATAAGAAGCAAATCAAAGCGGGATAACCTACGACTTGCCGGAATGGACACAGGCTGGAGAAAGAAATGCCCGACGGTTCTTACCATCAAGTGGTTGATAATGGCTCTATGACGATTCGGGTGCGGGGTATCCGCCAAGGCGGAAAGGATAATGTTAAAACGGAGGAATTAAAAAGCACTTTAGAAGCCGAATGCGATCAAGCTCTACATACACATGTGCCTTGAGGGATAGATTGCTGCTGAGGGTTTAGGTGGTGGAGCTGAAAAACTGCTCTCATTGGTGGAAGAGAAATTGTTGCGCTTCGCCTTCGAGCCTTATGAATTCAAGGGCTCTAGGCTGGATATGTTGCTTTAGGGATGGCCACGGCCTTCTTTGGTTTAGTTGTTCCGACATTGTGGCAGAAGTCTGTGATTTTCCGTGCAAAACACCTCGACACAGAGAAAACAATATTTTACGTTTCACCCCTGGATTCTCAGAGCATATTTTCAAGGCTTGGCTGTGGCTATCGTAGAGCTAAAACCGTGGACAATGATATTGAAAAAGCCAGGCTCCGGAACTGGCAGCGGCGAGAAGAGAAGCCCGATCCCCAGCCATTAAACTTTCAACAACTATTCTTATCTTAATTGACCCATATACAGATGTATGTGTGTAGAACGTGTCCATACCGGGTGAACGTGGATGCCATGTGGAAGCCATAAAATCGTTAAGTGAGGAGGAAAAGCAAGCGCTTACCGGCTTTTCGTTTTAATTTCTTCTCAATTTTTCTTTCTTTATTTTTCATGCATCCTTCGGATTGTGCTAGATCCTTCCTGAAGGATTGTCTCACTACGCATACGAAGGAAAGACAAATCGGCTGATAAATGCGGGACTCTCGCTCCGGTGGCCATTAATGGAAGAAGGGATTTGGAGCATCGATTTGAGATAATGATCCGAATCAATTTTCGAACTTTTGTCCTGCGGAACTGATTAGCTTCGGGCTTGGAACGGGACGAGAGGGGACGAAAGCTGGAACTATGCTGTCGAGATATGCTGGCGAAAGAGACAAGAGACACACCACGTATGCGCTCTCGTGTGTCGTTTGATGGTAGTTTTTATCTCGGTGAAATTTAATTTTAATCTTGGCATGTTTGGTTCGGTCGGTCTGTGCTAGAAAAGAGAGGAGAAAAGCCGTTGTCGGTGACAAATGCTGGCGCCGGTTCAACCATGACACGTTTAGTCCGTCGCTGAGTAATGTTGGCGATTTTGGCGACGTGATTCATTGAACAGCGATTTCGGTGCATTTACCTACCTATAGAGTTCTAATTCGGTTGGTGCGCATTGTCTGAAAATTCAATTAAACATCAGTTGGAGCTCGTGTCAACATTTGCATTAACATGTTGGTACAATGGGTCGAAGGGAACGAAGAAACATTTCTCCAAACGCGTAAGCAAACACATTAGACAAGACAAATACGAGAAAGAAAATGATACGCATCGTGATTATTGTGACGTCTGAGTTTGCTGATTGCTGGTGGGATGTGTAAGAAGATGTCAGCTTTTTGTGTGCACACAAGATGAAGAAGCTGCTCGTGCCGGGTTTGCCCGGGTGGGTGTAGTAAAGGGTTTTTATGCATGATATCCTCTTTGATGAGCAAAGCTTCATACGAAATGAATGTAAACAATGCAAGATAGACATGATATTAAAATCAACAGGGTTTTCAACCATTTTGAAGTTAGAGGAGACACCTTGCCCACAATAGATACGTTTGCGTTCCGATGATGTAAATTTGACAGAAAATCTATGGGAAAACTGTCGAATTAACGCAAACGCATCTGCAACGTATCAATTGTGGGTCAGCCCAAAGTATCGGTTGTAATGTTTCGAATACGTTAAAAAGGGTAGATTGACAGGGTTACCTCTTCTATAGATTACTTTGTGTCTTACAGATGTTGTTGAGTTATTTTTATCAAGGTTCCTTATGTATAGATTTACAAATCATCATGGAAAATAGAAATTTTACAGAATTTCATGCCTATTTGCATTTAATTCAATTAAAAAATCGAAAGCAGTGTCTGTGTTACTGCTTATTCAACACCTAAGCTTGTTGTTCGGATGGACCAGACCGGGAACCGAACCCAGCCACCTCCAGCATGGTGTTGCACTGTGGCTGCACCTTTACCGACTAAGCTAAAGGAGGATACGATTAACCCGACTTTCTGATTGAAAATACGGATCTTTATTTCAATGCTACAGATACAAGAAAAGAATCATTCACCCAGTTCAAAGTTTCTTTTGACATTTTACACAATTCCGAGAAAAGTGGGTGTTTTTTTGTGTGTAAAATCTGTATCCGCATTAATCCGGACACCTTCAAATCATTGTAACTTTTGAAATATTGCACGTAGGAATGAAAAATTTCACTGTGGTAAAGCTGAGAGTCTATGATGAAAAATACTATGATTGATGTTTACATTTCATGTTAAGTATTCAAGATGGCGACGAATGAAAAACACGTGCGCGAGCGAATTTTGTATGGGCGTACGGCAAATCCTGAATTGTCAATACGGGACTTTGCAAAAACATTGGATTTGCCTAAATCCACTGTTCACGATGCACTCAAATCATTTTCGTCATTCACGTTTGACGGTGGAGAGGAAACCGAGAAGTGACAAAAACATTGGACGGGCTGATCGCGCATGGACCGAAAGGTGCAAAGGATATTAACGAAAAACCCAAATCTCTCCATTCGAACGGTGGCTTGTAAAATAGGGATGTCGCCTGGTTTTGTCCAAAAATTAAAACAACGTTTGGGACTCAAGTCGTATTAAGTAAAAACAGTTCCAAATCGCAACGACAAACAGAACTTGGCAGCAAAATCACGGCCTCGACGTTTGTACTGCGAATATTTGACGAAGTTTTCATGCGTTGTTATGGGCGATGAAACTTATGTCCTGGAGGATTTCAAGTAGCTTCTAGGGCTGGCTTTTTATTCTGCTATGGCCAGAAATGCTACAACTGAGCATTTCAAAACGAAGAAGGCATTGAAATTTCCCAAAAAATACCTTGTTTGGCAAGCAATTTGCATGTGTGCCAAAAAGAGTAAATCTTTCGTCACTACAGGCACAATCAACAAGGAGATCTATCAGAAAGAGTGTCTGCAGAAGCGATTGCTACCCTTCATCAAAAGTCACAAAGAAAAATCTTTGTTCTGGCCCGATTTGGAATCATGCCACCATGCTAAAACTGTGATGGAGTGGTACCAAGCAAATCGAGTGAACATTGTACTGAAAACCTCAAACCCGCCAAATTGCCCAGAGCTACGACCAATCGAGAGATATTGGGCTCTGATGAAGCGGAAGCTTTCTGGAAAGAAGCAAGGAATCAAAGACATCAAAAACTTCCAGCAAATTTGGACAAAGACGGCTTCTACGATTTCTGAAGAGTCTGCACAAACCCTAATGGACGGAGTTAAGAGAGTTATTTTATGCAAATACCGAATAACTATGTTTTGTCTTCACGAATTGTTAAAACACATCCCATGGATCTGAAATAAACTTTACTCATGTTTTGAGGTGTCCGGATTATTGCGGATACAGACCTTATGAAAAAATTTCAAGAAAAATAAATATATACAGAAAATAATGTGGCAATCCTGCATTTATATCGACTGTAAGGTGTTGATTAGAGAAATTGATGTATTGCTATATAAATCTGAGAATAATTGGTTTGAATGTATGGCTAATATGTAGGAAGCCACCATCCTCGTGGATCTTGTCCTACATGCGGTTCCAATGAAAAGAAAGATCATTTTTTGTAATCGTTCTCAATTGAACATTCTGCTGGACAGAGGCACTTACGCGAAACCTGCGGGAATAAGAGAAACATCTCTATCTCTATCTCTCTCTCTCTATCTCTCTCTCTCTCTCTCTCTCTATCTCTCTCTCTCTCTCTCTATCTCTCTCTCTCTCTCTCTCTCTCTCTCTCTCTCTCTCTCTCTCTCTCTGCCTACCGCATACCGCATGCACCGGTCTTGGCACATCATCTGGACCAAATTATCCGGAGTCATGTTGTGACAGCTTACGGCAATCATGCCGAATATCGCGCCGTCGAAGCGAGATCATGCGAAGAACACATGTCCGGGATTAGTCGGTGGGTCCTTTGCCGACCTTTGGTGGAGTTGTTCTATTTCCTTTGCCACTTAACCATCGATGCAGATCTAGTGCTCTTTCGAAGCCCTCATGTTCCACGTTGTTCGAAGCACTCTACGTCCTCTTTTATGACAATGTTTATTGGCATCATCCGCGATAGGACGCAAACCGCGTCGCGTGATACCGTTCGGTATGCACTTAACACTCATAGGCCTGTGCGAACTCTCTAGCTTACTTGTGTAGCTCTTGGTACTCAAGGCGGTGACCCCTGCCGGCCCACCGTACCTAAGTATGGACAGGGCGACACTGGCCAGGAGTTTACGCTTACTCTCTTGCACCATCGAGCTATTCGACATCAAGCGGGATAATGCCGATACAGCCATGAAGATGTGACTAATAAAGGACATCATATCGTCGATCATGATTGCAAGATACCGATTCTGCAGTTACCTGCACTGATAGTCGCCTGTTGCTCCGATTTTGGATTATTCAATACCGTGACGTCAGTCTTATGATAGGCTAGCTCCAGTTGCCTGGAACTCATCCATCTCTCCACAATGTCAATGGAGTGCAAGGCTGTTAGCTCGACCTCTTCAATTGATTTACCACATATCTCCAGGGTGATGCCGTCCGCGTACCCGACTATATTCACTCCGTTTGTAAACTCAAGCCGAAGTACCTAATCGTATGTCGTGTTTCATAACTCCGGACCCAGGCTCGAACCTTGTGGGACGTCTGCGGTGATCTAAAAACGTATCTGGCCTGCCTCTGTGTTGTATACCAGCACGCGACTCTGGAAGTAGCTTCCAAGAATCTTGTACAGGTACGCAGGAACCTGACGGAGTTGGAGCGAGTGGGCCCAATAGCCACCCAACTGGCGCTATTGAACGCATTTCTCACGTTCAGTAGCGTACTCCTCGCCTCTTGCGCTGGATTGCCACCTCAGCCGTCTTGATGACGGACAGGATGGCATCCAATGGTCATCCATCCCTTTACGGAAGCCAAACTGGTTGTTAGACAGACCACCTTTACCCTCAGTGTATTTTGTCAGTCTGTTGAGGATTACCCTCTCGAGCACCTTACCCGCTGTATCCAACAGACATATACGTCTATATGCCAATAAATCTCCTGGTGGCATTCCTGTCCTTGGTAGCAACACTAGGGTCTGAATTTTCCAGGCATCCGGAAAGACGCCCTTGTCCAGACACCTTTGCATCACCACCCTGAACATTTCGGGATCCAGCAAGATAGCCGTCTTGATAGCCAGTTTTGGAATTCCAGCCGGTCCCGGTGCTTATGCGATGGCGGAGGGGCATGGACTCAGGTCGTGGTTACGAAAGAGTCTCCTAACGATCACCTGAAGCAGCTCTGGTGATTGCTCGGTTGGAACCGCCGATCCTCTGGTTTTTGTCATTACTACCCGAAAGGCGTCACCCCATGGATTCATATTGGCCTTCTGACACAGGCCCTCGAAGCAGGCTTGCTGTCCTTGATCTCCCTCTTGAGTGCCGCCTTCGCGGCGACTAGCGTTCTTCTACGCTCAATTCTCTCGGCGTCTGACCACGCACTTTGAATCTTTCGTCTTGCGTGGAGGCATGTTCTTCGAAGGTCGGCGATCGACTCCGTCCACCAATACACCGGCGATCTTCCATTCCTCGGTTTGACTTCCTTCGGCATGATCGCATCGCAAACTCGTGTAAGTGTCATAACGAGTCGTTCATCGCAAGGTTCCTGGGTTTTGCGAAAGTTTCGTTCCCTCTCAAGCGCCTCTTTAAATGTATCTACGTCAAAGTAGGACGTCATCTATCTGCGGACGAATGGAGTTGATGCTCCTCCTTCCACACGCTGCCTTACAACGATACAATAATGAACTATGGGTGTAGCCATCATCCACCCTCCAGTTGGCAAGCAGCCCAAGACTGCTGAAGGTTATATCCATGATCGATTCCACTCCGTTTCTATGGTAGGTACTCTTGGTACCCACTTTGGCTAGGTCCACATTGAGCCTAGCCAAGACCTCCAGAAGAATCTGGCCCCTGGGGTTGGTAGGGCGGTGCTCCCACTCGAGCGCTCAAGCTCAGGCCAGTTAACTCAGTTGTCATCCGATCGAGCGTATTGGAAAACTGTTCAATTGATCATCTTGGCGGTGCGTAGCAGCTGCAGAAGAACACTCCATTCACTTTTACAACCGCGAAGCCGTCGTTTGTGGTAGACACAACCTCCTGAACTGGGTAATTGCTAGTCCATAATGCCCCCATATTGGACCTGTCCGCAAACCAGTTCCCGTTGCCGGCTGGGATGCGGTATTATGGCGATATCCGATGCCGGCTCGCTAACTGTCTGACACAGCAGTTGCTGGGCGACCTCACAATGGTTCAGGTTGAGTTGGGTTACCTGCATTACGGTTGGCTCGTTGGAATACCTTTAGCGGCCGGGCACTTGTAATGACGTGCTTATCGTCCGGTTTCCCGGCGCACATTAGGCATTTGAGGGGACCTTTGTAATCCCGTGCCTTGTGGCTAGTGCTGCCACACTTTCTGAACATGTTGCTCTTATCTGAGCCTTTGCAATCCCACGACATGTGCCAGCTCTCTAGGCATCTGAAACATGCCTTCGGCGGCGGGTGTGGACTAAGTGGGCATATGGACCATCCCACCTTCACCTTCGGCACATTCAACACCGCGTTCGCGTCGACTGCCGCTACTCTCATGGTTGCCACCTGGGTCCCGAGTGGACCCTTCCGCATGTCTGCGGCGGCAACTTCAACTTTTGCCTTTAGTGCAGTGGAGATCTCGTGTACCTCGGTGATCTCATCCAGGTTCTTGCACTGGATCGTCACCTGTGTTACGAGGGCGCGTACCTCCACACTCTCACCTAAAGCCTGTCTTGCCAGGTCTCTGTAAGCGCTGTTGTCTTCTTTAGTTCCAGGAGCATCTCGCCGGTGCGGGTACGGCGTATACTCCGCACATCGGAGCCTAGGCCTGCAACTTTAGCGTCTCCGCGCATCGCTTTCAAGACCTGGGAGTACTTTGACGTGTTGGTCTTGACGATGATGGCCTCTCCACGGTTAAGCTTGCGGGCCACCTGTCGCTTTTCGAATTCTTTTTTCGTCCTGTTTCCCTTTTTTTCGGACACGTCTAGGGTCATCACTCATCCCTCTCTTAGCACTAGCGTCTGCTTCCGTGCTAACTATGGTTATTGTCGTTGGGGCCCTGCCACTCGGACTCCCTTCGGTGCTTGAGACATCACGCGAGGTGGATTTCGCGCCTTTAGTGCTGGGTTTAGCGCCTGGGCCTCTCTCTTTGCGGCAGGCCGGAGCTGGTCGCGAGGATGGACCCTCTGACCCCGCCGCCACGTTCGCGTATGTTCGCTTCCCTACTGGGGCTTCTGAAGCTATCCGCTCCTTAGAAGCGCCAAGTGCCGTTTCGCCCGGGGACTGCCAAGCCCGCATGGAGGTTCCTGCCCCCATGTAGATAGGGTGGAGTCTCAGACGGAGACGGGCTCTTCCGTCTGGGTCTGCTTTGAGGCTATCTCCCTCGCCCTTTCGGTGGCTGCTAGCCGTGCTAATTCTTTGGCACTTTGCTCAGCTAGGAGTTTGGCTTCCAGCTCTTCTCTCTCCTTACATGTAGCCAACACTGTCATGCGTAGCCCAAGAAGGCTCAGTTAAGGGTCCTTAGCAATGATGTTGCGCGATGTCGTAAAGTCAATTATCGCATCCAACTGGTTTGACACCTCCATTACATTAGGAAGGGTTTCCCTATCCATGGTCTGAATGAGTCCTGACCCATTCATGGCCACGCCTTGCTTCCGATGCCGTAGCACTGCTGCAAGTACACGCCAGATCCCACCGTTTTACGCGGTATTACCCTCCATTTTGTAGGATCCTCGATCAGCCGCTATCCAAGCCCACGTGGAGTGGTCACTACTGTGATCCCATGGTTATCTATGCAAGCTTGAAGGCGAGCAGGGAGGCCATGCGAGGATTGACACGGCCCTTCATGGGGAACCATGTTCAGCGCCTGATCAGCGTAAGACAGGTATAAAGTCATCTGAGTGGAGAATGGAACGTACTGGAGGCCTGCCAAGGTTTAAATAGGACGGAGACAACCTGTGTCTCTGGAACCTCGCCATTTCCTGCTTGGTGTAACCCTGAAGTACTGAGGGAGACGACACAGGAGCCAGAGCGAATGCAACGTTGTCCTTTTTGCAGCCAGTTATCATAATTGGGGATTTACTGGCATCCACCCCAATGCGCTGTATGGCGCTCCCTCCGTAGTTCGTTTAGCCGTTAAAGGGAGTTTATCATATCCAAGGTGCACTGCTGGGAGGCGAACTACATTCACACCCCTCATGAGAGGTGTTCTGCATTTTGAATGTAGTATTGACAAAAATGCGCCAAGTTTTGAAACACCGAACTTTGATTATAACACCCTCTACTCTGACGGCATCACATTTTATTTTAATGATTTTAGAAAATGTCTGAACAGCAGGCCTGGTAACCTCAATAGCATTGCCAAAACCATCCAGCTTTATTAAGTTTGATTAAAGTTAAATCAATTCGGTTTTATTATGGCAGCAAGAGGTGCTAAGAGGTTTCAAATTTTAATCAGGTTTATGAGAACCTACAGAGCTTCCTTACAACGATCTTAAAACCTAGACTTTTAAAATTCCCTTTACTCCTATCAAAGGTTTTATTTTGACTTTAAAAACTCATGAAATGCTGTTTTGAAATGCCGTTTTAGTACTCATTCATATTATCTTATTATGGTCAGTTGAAAAAGCATTTTAAATTCATTTTGCTTCCAGTAAATGCATTAAACGGCTAGTAGGCATTGAGGAAAGCTTCCAAATGACCAGATAGTTTTAAAGTAGCCATCACGAAGATAAATTGGCTTTTTGGCAAAACCGCGATTTCTTTCAATCGCCATATTGAAATATGTGAAATAATTTAAATGTGGAAAAATAAATACACCAAATTTTACATGTAATACAATTGAACTGTAGATCAAATACCAACTTCGGTATTCTTTTAGATAACCTTATTGAATTCTTTCAATTTTCAAAAGTTTCTTGATTAATTTATCGAAAATATTTGTTTCAATTTTGTTTTTGTTGTTGTTAACTCGCATTATTTCCGAGGCGCATTAATTTTCAGCTCTTATCGTGCCAATATTCACCATTAAATTAAATGCACATATGATTTGCAGATAACCGAAGAAAAACTCAACTTGTTTTGGATATTTTGAACTTTTTTCTTAGTCATTATTTACTGTTGAATGAATCAGAAGAGCAGAGAATCGAACAAAGTAGAACAACAAAAACCAACCACGATATTGCCGTGAAGTTTGACAGCTGTGGCCATTTGGCCCTATGCTGGTTTGGATGGCAACCAATAGGTTCTCATTACATCATAACATCTTTCACTAGCACATTTTCAAAATCTTTATGGTCTTAGAAAGGTTTTATTAATTTGTTTTCACAACCGTCTGTAGAGTGGGCTACCTTGTACACATTTCGGCTTTTAAGATGCCTAGAGGAGGTGTTCGTGAACAAAACAGTTTTGAATGTAGTTTCATCAACAAAGCCGAGAGGAGTGCTATACGGCTGGAATAGAACTGAAATTGTTACTTGGGAACAAAATAATTTGCGAATCATCCCAGAACTACTCTGTACCTTGGCACTCTGGAACTCAAGTAGCACACAAAGGCAGAAAATGCTTTTATCGTCTTGATTGTGACCTTATTTAGTGACAAAGCAGATACCTCAACCAGTTTGTAACATGCGCACTAGCGGAAGCAATCTATAACAAACTAGGAAGTATATCAGAACAATTATGAAAGCATTCCACCAGGCCAGTTCTGGAATATCAACAATTAATGAGGACTAACTAACTAACTACTAACGACTGTTCCAGAAAGTATAAGCACACCTTATTTTAACGGTCTCTTTGAATATAATGAAATATTTCAAAATGTTTTGGCTGCATCCTGTTGTTTGCACATTTTTGAATGACATAGCATCAAAAAAAATCTCAGTTTTGTGTTACCTATCATATATAGAGAACAGTGTACGTTTGAAGATGCGCCAAAGAGGTCCTGTTAGTCCGGATATTGAACAAAAGATCAGGGATGCCCACAAGCGAAAACCAGCGACTTCCGTTCGGGATGTTGCGAAAAAACTAGGGACCTCGTCGAGTAACGTCATGCGTGCCAAAGAAAGAGTTGGGCTAAAAACATACCGGAAGCGGAAAAAAACCCAAATGGAACCCAAAACAGGCCGCATCCGTGAAACCACGGGCCTGCAAAATCTACGATTCGTTATTGTGTAGAAATTCTGGGTGTTTAATAATGGACGATGAAACGTATGTGAAACTAGATTACAAAATGCTTCACGGATCACAATTCTATACTGTAAGCGAAGACAAAGGGAGAAGGCAATTTTTACCGAAAAATTCGGTAAGAAGGTTATGGTTTGGCAGGCAGGGACTTTTTGGGGCTTTAACCAAAGCAAAGCTTCGAAAATTCATAAAACCAGCGGACGACATCCAAAAATTTAAAAAAGATTGGCCAAAAGTGGTCAAAATGGTGGGAAGTATCACTGTGTAGAAGCTTATGGGTCATGTTGGAGGAAAAGTTAGGAGTCTTGGCTGTGATTGAATATTTTGATTAAATGAGAGTAAAGTATCATTTAAAACACAAATACAAATATGATTTGCCAAATAAAATTATTAAAACTAAAAAAAATATGACTTTTTTTGTTATTTTGAAAGTGTGCTCATACTTTCTGGAACAGTCCCCAAGTAGCACACTACGAGCATAATAAGTTGTAGTAATTTGATTATTACTAAGCAAGTCATGTTCATGTTATCTCAACCGAATGGCAACAAGTTTGCTACTAGGGTCTATACGATAGCTTCCTAAAGAATTCTTAAAACATGCAGCAGTCAATAAAAAAAACTTGCGATAAAAAAAAAGCTACATTGGGAGATGAACTAGCCAAGGAACCTAAAAATTGCCACAATAAGGACAATAAGTTAAATTCAAAGAGATATAATTCTGAAGACTACTTTTAGGATTCAGTCTTACTTCTCAAGTTTATTCACGAAGGAATTATGTTTGTTTGATTCAGGAAGGAGTTATGCATTTCTATCAAAATATTACTCTCGCTTCCAACGGAAATGCATTTTACTTGCATGCATGCAATAACGTCTGAACATTTTCAAATAAACAATGTTGAAAAGTGCGGAATCATCCTTTTTTGTGCAACAGTCGATCATCAAAATGTTCAACTTATCATGATTTCCCATTACTTTATCCTGACACTTTCCATAACTCATCACACTTGACAATATTTCAAAACAGACCAACCCATTACCAATCATGGCATGGCACTACTCCAACTTCGGATCGAAAGTCCATTGTTCCATCATCCTGAACCACCTTCCGGAATGATTGGTTCAATTTAAATCAATTCAGTTCACGATTCACACTCGGTGCTCAATGTACAGACAGTAATCGTACTCGCTATTCCACAGGATCAACACACACAGTTCAGCATTTGGGAAAACAATACGCATGAGAAAGCCGAGCAGAGGCCCTCTTGAATCTTCCCACCCCCGCAAACCCGTTGCCAATACGTACATATGCTGATTCAGATTCCGATCCCGATGCCGAGGACGACGATGACGACGACGATGATGATTGAACTCCCACTCGGTTGCGAATCATGTCGAGAGGTTGAGGTTGGAAAAATCAAAACAACACCACAAATAGCGAAGGTGGTCTCCCATTTCCTTTACCGACCGATGGCGGTGGCAGAACGAGCTTCACAATCAGTCCTTCACGTGATTACGATGGGGATATGCTCAGTAGGATCATACACGCAAATTCCGGTCCATCACTGTAGAAAGGACCAAGTTGCACCCCTCATAACCAGTTGTCTGTGGTTTTAAATCGTTTTCAGAATTTATTATTGAAATCCATTATCTGCACAGCCAAAGCGAGTCTTAAATCGATCAACTGCCATCCCGGACCGATATCGAACGATGTCGTCGTCGTCGTCGGTCGGTTGTAAAAGAAGGGGTCCCCCTCTGTATCGATGATGCTCCGGTATGTGGTGGTCGAATCCGATTCGTTTACGTCGAAGGACGATGGGCTTCGAACGATAAGTATTTTGCGAAACACCTTTCATGAATATTTCATTATGTGTGTGCTCTGTGTCTTGGATTCATGCTATTCTATGGATGAGTAGGGTTGCCAGTTTAATCTATTCATTGGAAAATCAATCCCTTCGTCCTGGTGAGCATGTTGAGAACCCGCAGAATAAAGTCACCATGGAAGTAAGCCATGAATTTGACCGAAAATCGATTAAGGCTCCCGAATAGGTACAGAGGTACAACACGGCAGCTTTCTGATAGACAACAATCTGGCGTTAATCGAAAGCAAATGGGTGAAACTGGATATGAAATGGGATTCCATCATAAATTTGTTGAGTTATGAGTTGTCGGTTGGCTCCGGAAACCGCAATGATTGAGGGGGATTTCATGTCCAACCGCCGTAATTGATGCTCGTCGTCTTTCGTCTCTTTGAATCGAGAAGCATCGATTTGGGTTAATTGTCGACTCGTTGAACTTTGAGCTGGATTCTGTCCCCGTTCCGTTCTGGACTTGTGATTTATTTAATCACATTTTCACTTCTTAAATAATTCCGGTGAGCGACCGCTCGTTCCAGCCATTCATCTTCTAACGTGCGTCTGGCCGTTTTACGCGTGCAATGATACAACACCGTTCGTTGACAAAAAGTCCCGTTTGAAGTCCGTCTCCGAGTGCGCGCTTTGTTTAATTAATACTTTTAAAAGCCAAAAATAAACACACGCGATTATTTGTTCGCTTTTAAATGTGATTTTTCTTTCATATCGTGTTAGCACGTGTGTTTCACAACGCTTCTCGCCACCACTGCGCCATGTCTGTGATCGTTCGGCTGAGTTGTCCAAACATATCATACGACACCAGCGTTGTCGTGGGTGCTTATCCTTAAATCGTCACCCGAAACGACTAATATCGGTTGGAACCAGCGGCGGCGGCGGCGGCGGCATCAGACTTCACATTCAAGTGAGAACTAACGCAAACACTCACTTTGCATGTGTTCATCTCCGCGTCCCAGCGAGGAGGTGGAAATGAGGGAGGGGGGGATGTTTGATGAAACGACCAACGGTAAACAACCGCCCATTGGGAAAGGAGGATCGTAAGTAAATCTGAATGAAGAGAGAAGACGTGCAACAGTGTTTAAATATTTACTCTTACAAGAAATAATTACAAGAGTGTAGGCGCGTACTCTTCGTTTCATCTTACTCCCACTGCGTCCGAGAAACCGAAGCACCTGATACGACTGGGTTCTTCTCCTCGTCTTTACCTCTATCACACACGAGGTATGTATATCTTATGGAAATTATTAAGATTATCTTGCGTCTTCAGTGGGTAATCCTTAATTTCTCCATATGACACCTGCTGTAACAGGAATTTGGGATGAGTTGATAGAAGCGTTGCTTATTTGACGAATTTGAAATTTAAAATTTGTAGCAAACTGAAAAATCAAATTTCTCAATAATTTACTAGCTTATTTACAGGTCAGGACATCTCTTTACATCAAACCATCTTTGTTAAATGGTATATTATGGATAAATCAAAAACCTTCAATGTATTAGACTTATATTTAGAAATCTTTCCAGGAAACTTTGTTGGGATCAAATGCATATAAGATTACACCATTGCTTCTCTTCAATGCCAAGTTGTGGAACGAATTTATATTATAGTTTTCTCTAATTTATTTCGAGTCAAGAGAGAAAATTTGGAACATTAGTAACATCAAAGTTTTTGGCCCAATATTATAAAAACATAACATAAAAATACAAGGAGTGATTTATATATGCTTATAAACGATGTATAAGTAAATTGAGTGGCTATTTGTTTTGCCTTTATCGTAAGAAAAATCTTCACAGAGAATTGCACGGACAATTAAGTTTCTCTTTTCTTTACCGAGTAAAATTTCAAAAAGTCTAATTATAAGAGCGTTACGTGAAGTTTTTTGAATTTGAACCACTCGTTCGAGAAAATTGAGGCTTCAAAATTTGGAATTAGTAATTTTTGTGTAAGCACTAACGTTTGCATTAAAAAAATAGACTATTTTTGGATGTAGATAAAAAAAAAGCTAAGACAGATAATTGCTTTTGATAAATTTCCCATGGAAGGTAATTATTTAAGCTTACTAGCGTGCGTCCTTCCGGCAGTTAACCGGAACATTCGCCAAGGCGGACGAAAACATGCTTGTAGGCATGTTTTTGAGTACTTTCTTCGTTTTATTCATCAATTCCTCCCTAGTTTAAGCGACAAAATTGTTGAAGTAGATCTCACGCTGTAGGTTGATCCAGAAATTCCCGATGGGACGCAGCTGGGAGGCGTAGGACGGATTCGCCGACTTGAGTACCACGTACGATCGCTTCGACTAGTGGCCACGCCAGATCCGCGGTCAGAACACCGTGTCTTCGATCTTATGGTACTTCTTGATCAACGACGCAACTTCCGGCAGGCATTTCGTACTATAAATTTCCCCGTTCACGGCCAGTCCGGAGCGAAAGAAGAGCCGCTTTGACATCCCCTTCTCACAGATTGTCAGCCACAGCAGCACCTTCTTGGGGAGCTTGGTTCACCTCGGAGCTCACTTTCTTCATGGAGGAAGTAAAATACGAAGTGCCCTGCCAGCCGTTGCCTTGCAGGGTGAGATAGGTCTCGTCATCCATCACCACCGCCATGTCACGATTCGCCGGGAAAATCGAGTTGACTATCTTATTCAGCCGGTGCCGCTGCGTCATTGCCTGCAGTTCCGAAACCAGTGGATGCAACTTCCGCTTCCTGACATGTATGTTCATGTTCGCCAGATACTTTTCACTGTTTTGCCGGTTGAACTGACCTCCCGGCCAAGCGCACGCAACGATGTAGCCACTTTTCCCTCGGTCTTTCTTCTTTAGCATTTCAAGCTTATTGCTTTCACAACTAGCATATTGCTTACTCTCAACTTAGTGTTCACTTCCACAGTTATTAATTGAGAGCTTTCGATGCCAGGTACCATTTTTTGCATTAGTATGATTGTGTGGCAAGTACAATCATACGCTATGCCCAGGGAGTCGAGAAGTTTTCCTTAACGAAAAATTCCTAGACCAGACCGGGAATCGAACCCAGCCACCTCCAGCATGGTGTTGCTTTGTAGCTGCGCCTTTACTGACTGAGCTAAGGGAGGACCCACTTTTCCCTCGGTCTTCCTCTTAAGTATCCTTTCGAGCTTCTTGTCGCTCAGGGTCGTCGGACTTCGTCGGCTTTCTTTCGATGCTCTGATTGTTGTCCAATAGTGCTTAGATGTAGTAGATGCCGAAACGGGCGTATCCGGCGTCCACAAAGTGCCGCACGATGTCCGTTTTTGGCGCGGCGGAGTGCCGTGCTTTGAACGCGCACACTTATGAACCAAGTTGCTTCACTGTTTTTGCCATCACGGTTAGAGTTCGACTGATAGAGCTGTCAAACTTTGTTTGTTGACTCATGGGTTACTATGATCGATGCTACATAGGTAGTTTTGTCAGTGTGGGTTAAGGTAAACCCATGAAAAATCGGCAATTTTTGTCCATTTTTTTTAATGCAAATGTTACAATGACCTTTTTTTCAGCTCCAATACAAATCTCAATATGAACCGGTTGAACATTTGGTTTTTCATTTCGGGGTCCTCAAAAACGGGTGACACTTGTATTCCACATTTGGGAATGTCCATTAATTACGTCACGCAAAAATTGACTTTTTACAACAACCCCCCCCCCTCCCCCCTTGTCACGTTTTTTGTATGGACCTTCAATTTTTTTGTATGAATCATCACGTTTTCCCAAACCCCCCCCCCCCTTACTGCGTGACATAATTAATGGACCTTCCCTTTTATACTGCTGTTTGATTTCATAACTTGGTCCGTCCCCTTTTCCGAATTTTGGTTCCAGCTGCATGCGCGTGACCCTTTTTACCAGGCTATGCTACTCCCAAAAGTTGAAAAAGTGGCAAAAAATGCAATTGACATTTTTGCAACCATATCTTGAGAAATTCGCATGATTCAGAAAAGACAATTTTGCCCATCATGATCCACAAAGCGTTTTATGGCATAAACGAAGCCATGCAAGTGTGTGCAAGCGGTTGGCAGCACCAGATTACTCGAAACAAATTTATCGCTGTGTGCTTAGTGCCTCGACAGTCGAAGCAACCGTTGGATCTTTGTTCAACAGCCAACAACTTTTCAATATGGGTGAGACAATACCACAGAATGCGTTGCGCTCGTGACCACTGTTGGAATTCCGCTATCAAGTGTTCTATTTTTATTTTCACTCGTCATCGCACTCCGATATCCCTCTCTTTGAGTGCGCCTTTCTTTATGAAATAAACGAAGCTATGTAAGTGTGTGTGTGTGTGTGTGTGTGTGTGTGTGTGTGTGTGTGTGTGTGTGTGTGTGTGTGTGTGTGTGTGTGTGTGTGTGTGTGTGTGTGTGTGTGTGTGTGTGTGTGTGTGTGTGTGTAAGAGACATTTGCTTCATTGCTGTATCGCGGAGTGCCTCAACAATCGAAGATGCTCCGATGTTTCGCTTTTTAGGTTACAGAAGCGGTGATATATCATTTTGAACCCTGCCAATATTCTTCAAATGATATCTGCTCGGCCAGTGGCCTGTTACAAGGATTG
Source organism: Aedes japonicus (assembly GCA_034211315.2). Lineage (NCBI taxonomy): Eukaryota > Metazoa > Arthropoda > Insecta > Diptera > Culicidae > Aedes > Aedes japonicus. The sequence goes on along the minus strand of JASCZW010000899.1, from coordinate 138,022 downwards.
AAATGAGTAGATTAATTCTCAAGAACTAACACGGTCGTAAAATCTAGGCAAAAATTCCTCAAAAAACCATTGTTCAACTAAAAAGCTTGTCATTCATACATTCTTGGAAGCCGAGTAATAGACAGGAAGTTGCCTAACATGTTTTTTTTTCGAAAATTTGTAGATGTAATCTTCAACAGCCACAACATTGGCCAGCAGTTTTTCTCCAGTGTCTTCTGAACCCTAACCTTACCTTACCAATCAGACTAAGGCCGGCGTGGCCTCTGCTGTACACAGAAGTTGTCTCCATTCTATTCGGTCCATGGCTGTCACTCGCCAGCCTCGCTGTCTGCGGAGGGTCCGCAGGTCGCCTTCTACTTGATCGATCCACCTTGCTCGTTGCGTGCCTCTTCTTCTTGTACCTGTCGGTTCGTTTTCGAGAACCATTTTCACAGGGCTGTCGTCCGACATTCTTACGCCATGCCCAGTCCATCGTAGTCGACAGATTTTTGCGATGTGTACGATGGGAGGTTCTCCCAGCAATTGGTGCAATTGGTGGTTCATTCGCCTCCTCCACGTTCCGTCTTCCATCTGCACTCCACCGTAGATAGTACGCAACACCTTTCGTTCAAAGACTCCAAGGGCGCGTTGGTTTTCCACTAGCAATGTCCATGTTTCGTGGCCGTAGAGAACTACCGGTCTAAATAATGTCTTGTAGATGGAGTCGAGTCCTTCGTGCTTCGGAGTCCAAGTAGGCACGATTACCAGCCATAATGCGCCTTTTTATTTCTCTGCTGGTGTCATTATCGGCGGTCACCAATGAGCCCAGATACACGAATTCGTCTACTACCTTGATTTCTGAATGTACCCATACTTACCGGAACATGATGTTGACGTTACTGCAGAAACTAAATGAAAAGTGCATCATCAACCTTCGGAAAAGTGGGAATTTTGAGGCGTTTCCGCTTTACTAAATAAGTGCAAACGCAGTACGGTGTCAGGCCAGTTATTTTCAATTAAATTAATATATTTATCGATCTAACCTACTGACAGCGCTGCTTTATATCTGATTTTCTGCTTCGGTTGTCTGATTGTTTCAATTGTTGATCGAAATTGAATGTAATGTTTAGCCATAACTTCTCTGGTATTCATCCTATTTTCGATATCCTCAATGATCCGTAGCTTGTTAGTGATTGAATTGTCAACTTTTTGGCGCTTCAGTCCAGTAGTTTGTGTATTTCCAATTTTGACTAAAAAAAAAAATCTTCGTGGTACCAGTGAAACCGTTATAAACAAAACACAACGCAATGCACATAGAAGTCAAAAAATAACGTTAAACCGATCAGTTGACAATCTGCCTGACAGCCCATTTTGCTCATTTTTTTTAGTTTAATTGTAAAACATCTCTTTTTCTCTCACGGAAATGTTAATCTTTTTTTTTTAAAGTGGATCTACTCATAAAATTGAGTATATGCATTTCTTACGAAAATTGAATAACATTTTCATGAGAGAAAAAGAGATAGTATACAATTCTACTTGCAAATTTAGTAAAATGAAATAGGAGTGTAGAAGACGTCTCTGACATTTCTAGGGTTTTTTTTTCATAAGGGCGAATCTAATATCGAGAGATTCTCTTCGATTAGTTTTTCTTTCATTTATATCCCAATCACCTTTACTTTTTTCATTCTATGTGTAGTGTATGCTCGCTAGAACTGTTGTGTTTCGATCTGTACTAAAGGATCCTTCGAAAGTTTTATAACGGCGCTGTAATAAATGAAGGTGAGCGAGACCGGAGAGAATCTCTCAATGTTAGATTCACCCTAATGAAATAAAAACCGAGATTTGTTTAAACGCATGAGTGGGAGCAATAGGGTACAGAGAGAGGTGGAACATATCAAGTTCAGTTGTGACGTCACTAATTGCGAGCTAAACCAGCTCATTGGAGTGTGAATGATATTAATGGGTTCAAGAAAAATCAATCAGTTTTGAACCACTTTTACCTAACTAAATGCAATCACCTCCAGCCAGAATTTATGGTGTATTCATCAAATGGGAATACTAAACATACGGGATCACTTTGTTTTCGAAATTTTAAATTATAGCCTCTTCTTCGAAGGATCAAATATCCATCTGCATCCTAAATTGAACAATATTTCAGATCAGAATTAATCTGACACCTAGGAAACAAAGGTTTGATGATCTATCTAGCAGGATTATTTTTATGCTGAGTTCCTTTTCTATTTATTTATTGTTTGGTATGTAGAATACATGCTCCTACTCAATCTCATCGTCTTGTTACCCACTCACTCAATATAATAACAATACAAGCTCTCTTAAATACGTAAAATATTTTTTTTTCAGTCGTTTCCGCTAGATTGAATGTGAGAAGTCTAAAAGTGCATTGTAGAATATCCGCCAGTGTCACACCTGATGTTTGTGCCTTGATATAAACGTCCTACGATGTGACAGCATAATGAGACAGCATATCTGTTTATTACTATAGCATAAGATTGTCTTACCACCTGCAGGGTGAAAAATTCAATTTCTGAGAGGGGTTTCAGAAACTTTTGAACCATGTGCAAGGTGAAATATTTTACTCAATTTTGAGTTATTTTGAATCAGTTACGTCAATAGTGGAATCACTCAACTTTAAGTAAATGTATCTACACAGAAAAAAAATATGAAAATTACTTATGATGTAATCTAAACCATCACTGAAAACTCGTCGACATAATTAATCGTTGAGCATATTTTTCAAATAAAAAAACAGTTAATATCTAGATCATGTAAAACTGTATCACATTTTTAAAAATATTCTAGCCTGATTTCATATTTGCAATCATTAGCATATAACTATACGGCACGCTCTTATTTTTCCAAGTCAATCGCTTGAAATTTACATGAGCTTAACACAATTCAGTATCACTGCTTAGCTTATCATGTCAGAATCAAAAAAATATCGTCGCCATATTGTGTACGTCTACACACTACCAAAATCTCGTGTAAATTTCTGTCCCTGAGACCAGCACATGCAAGCGTCCTTTAGCGCATAAGAATGTGTTGAAAGAGATGAGAAAATAAATTCAACCGAACACATCTTTTGTAGAATTGCGTATGTGTCAGTTTCAGAAGACATAATTTCACACGAAATCTTTCTTTACGTCCCCCGACTATTACGTTCCCCGACTTTACGTTCCCCGACTATTTACAAACATGGATTAGGTCTCGTGTAAAATTCATAATTTCTAAGTGTGTGGAGGTAACAAGGTTCGATTCTTGGTCTTGTCTAGGAATTTTTCGTTGAGGAAAATTTGTTAACATTGCCCCCAGAGGGGCATAGAGGATGATTGAACTTGCCACACAATCAAACTTATGAAAAATGGTACCTGCACCTAGAAAAAATTTCATGTAAAAATTGGCCTTTTAAGATGCACCCAAATAAAGTGGCTAATAAGACATAAATTTTCGTCATTTTTCAAATTTACACGAAGGTAATGCTGAACGCATAATTTTACACTCCATGACTTAAATTTAGTTACAAAAACAATTTTCATATATTTTCAGTATTTTTATAAACGAATCTATAATTTATAAACTTAATGAGAATTAATAGAGCAAGGAACTGCTATTTTACTGCACATGTTATGGATTATGTTATCAAAAGTTTGTGTTTAGATTCGCAAACCAAAAAATAGTATTTTTCTAGCAAGCTCGTTTGAAAATAATCGCAGGACACTAAAGAAAAATGAATATCTTAAGTTCTCAGCGATTATTTACAAAGGAGCATTTTGTTTCGTGTTTTTTGATAAATATGTGATGAAAATTGCATTTTAAATTATTAAATGTTTTGAGTAAGGATAAAATTATACTTCAGCCATTTCTGTAACTAAAGTTATCATCGCAGGAAAGAAGATTTACTGCGGCGTCCGTTTTGAATGCCGGCCAAAACTAGACTATTGGCTGTTGAAAACTTGTACATTAATAGTATGCCCTCACAAATGAGTCAAGCATTTATATTTCAGCTCGCGTTCGTGTAATTTTGAGTGTCTCAATCCATAAAATAAAATCCGCAAGATTTATTTTTCAACTCTTGATGTAATATTGCTTCACAAGACTTTACTTCATACCGTTTATTCAGTTAATTTATTGATTCCCATGTCATGAAATTTTAATCTTTTACCAATTAAAACTCATGTTATTTTCATTATCTTCTAGAGTGTGGCATCGAAAGCTCTCAATTCACAATAGCTGAAGGGCATTTAGAACATTAAGTTGAGAGCAAGCAATAAGCGAATTGTGAAAGCAACAAGCTTATAATGTTAAATGAAGAAAAAGAATCCCTTATAGTAAACCTCACAATTTGAAATAAATAGAACCGCTATGTATATTTGATTAAGAGAATTTTGACTCATTTATAATTAAATAATCATAAATTTTGTTTCATTTCAGGTAAGATTATCAATTTTTCCATCATTATTCGTTAAGGGAGCTTTTGAAAGGTTAGTGGTGATTGCTTTGATAACATAACTACAAATATTTGATGCAGAAGTAAATATTCTCTCATCACCATGATGCCCCAATAGTGGACTGTTATTTTGCTAGAACGAAAGATTCGAAGAGTAAGTGTTGAAGGTTCCGTCAGAGTACGGTGGGCTGTGAAAACTTGAATAAAAGTATTTGAAATTAAGCTGAACTGGCGCCTAAAAACTAATTCCAAGCCAAAGGAGGCGTAAACAACGAAATTGTTTGCAATATTACATGAGCCATACAACAATGTTTGCAATCTTTCATACAACAGGCTAGATTCAAGCGTTATCTCGCTTAAATTTACATGAAATATCCCATTATTTTCTGCAAAATCTAGTATTTCCTTTAGGTGCATAAGGTAACGAAGAACATTCAATGTTTCTTTTTATCTGTGTATTATAATAGTACTCAAACTCGATATTGCCTTCTACATCATCATTATTGTTACGCCTTGCATGGAGAATACAAACGTTGCAATTATTGTATACAATTTTTTATTTTAATACAATTCTATACCTTCTCTCTTCTGTTGCTGGATCCAAATCATTACATTTTGCTGGCATAATGGTGATTGCATTCGACATGATCAAAAGATACATCAAACGTATCAATAGAATTGCAATACCTTAGGATGGTTTGGCTCTGGTTTCTTTATTAAAGAGATTTTCAGTCTGTGGCTGGTTCGTCTCTGGTACCTTAGGATATTAGAGGCTTGTCTTACCTAATTTGAATCAAAACGCCATTTTATCTGTCATTTTTTACTTGAACTAATAAAATGCAAAGCTAATAGAAGAAGTTAGGTCTTTAGTGTGGTGATAATTTTAGCCAAATGTGGCTAATTTGAACCCAATGACAGTGATTAAAACGAAGTACACAAATATTTTATGCTAATATTATTGAAAATAGTTATTTAAATACCATTACGAAAATAACTAATATTATAATCAAATTGTAATATTTATGTCCAATTAAAACGGCGTTTACAGCAATCCTTCAAAGAAACCTAAAAAGATTCGAAACTGTACTGAACTTTCAGAAGAACCATATGCCTTCCTCAAAAGCCAACAACTCAGAAAGCCTAAATTCACTCATAGTTCGAACCCACAGAAATTAAAACTAGCAACTCGCAAATATGCAATGGAAACATATCGATGGAGTTGTCAAGTCGGGTAACTTTGCCTGACAGCCATCGCAGTCTTGGAAAAAACTTCCTACCCGAAGCTGACTCTGCCACCCGCTCCTCATGACTCCGAACTGATACGTCTTGCTTGGCCAACCGAGTCAAAACTTTCGCACCTCCCTCCATTTTTGCCGTGATCCAGGTCTTTATCGACGTTACAAGCATTTGCTAGTTTTTATCGTATTACAGTGAAATTGTTCGAAGGTTTGGTTTCTCTTTTCTCCCGTGGCAAACTTTTCCTAGCAGTTTGAAACTTTTCCTGCCCTAACGAGCGAGCACAGAGTTCTAGTGTGTGGTCTTTAGTTGCAAATATAGTTTAGCAAAGTGTAATACCGTAGAAAAAAAAAAAGTGAAGGTAGATTTTTTCGCCTGAAGGATGAAGAGAAAGGGTCTTAAGGTCCACGACGACGACGACGACGACGATGATGATGATGATGATGGCGATGGGGAAGTTAACTTTACGGGTAAGTAAACACGGCAACTTTAACGAAAAGTGAATCGAACATTCGAGAGCGAAGAAGTTTGTTCGGATTCTCGCTTTCCCTGGCTCGACGATGGCTGGTCTGTAGTATTTTATGGGCATCTTGAGAAAAGTCTACCTTGACTTCGTGTATCTTCGAGGAGAAGAAAAAACTTCCATCTACCAAGTTTATCCTCTTTCGAAAATGATTCCCCGTGGCGGAAGCGGGAATGTAACTTTTGATTCTCCAACCGGACCAGAGTGATGTGTCTGTGTTGTTCGACTATGGCGAAACGAATGAGAGTAATTTATCCCATTTCTTGTACTGAGAAGTACAAAAAGAAGAAACTCCATTGCCGCCGTGGGGCTGATTCAAAGAATTGGAGAGAAAACGAGCCACTTATCATAATTAAAGCGAGCGATAATTAAATTGGCTAGGAAATTGAAAATCAACAGCCATACGGGAGTCGCTGTGGGTAGAAAAAAGCGTGGTACGGAAAAGTTCTCCAGCGGGCTTGTTGTACTGTACAGAAGTCGTCTTTGAAGTCCTGGACCGACCAAGCTCAGGGTGGCAGCAATAGAGAAACCGGAAACGGGCGGAAATCCATTTAGGAAAGAAAGTATCGAAAAGATGAGATAATCTTCTTTCTTGAACACGAGCTGATGCTTATTTATGTTCGATGATCAGAATGCCAGAAAAACGAGTGCTGCTGGTGGCCAGGACGTACCACCGGGTGAAGCCAGCTGGGGCCTTCAATTCAACCATTTTATCAAGGTTCTTCTCACGCCGCTGGTCATCTACCATTGCAGTATTCTGTCCGGGACATTGTTCGAGATGGCTGCTACTAGTTCTTCTAAGTCTCTATCAAACTACCCATCGGTCGTCGAGAGTGAATGCAGTAGCGCGGCAAAAAGGCAAGGAATTGTAACAACATTTTCTTTTGTGCCTGACAGCTGCGGGACAAATCTGATCGGGTGGCGCCAGAGAGACGATCCAATTTTTAAGATAAAAGCTTCGGGTTGCAATTGTGGGAAAGCGGCCAAATGCCAACTGCACGGGCTAATAACAACGTTGACAAGCGACCCGATTTGGAGTATTGGTCTCAAAAGCAATTTGCAATATAGGAAAAGAAAATCTCGCCGAGCGGAATTGAGTTTGATTAAACCGATCGTGGAATTCACACCGAAGAAAACGATGTTCCCACACGTCATTGTTCAACAAACCATGAAATTCCTTGCACATCAACATCTAGTCGACGTCCTCCGCCGGAATCTCGTACCATCCAAGCCAAAGCGTTTCTTTGATGCTAAGTGGAGAGCAATTTTAATAATAAAAGCACCTGTTCACATGTTGGAATTCAATTTAGTTTTCCATCCTCTTTTTTTTTTTGGACGAGGGAAAAGAAAACATTGAACACATTCCATTCGCGTTGCCGTTTCCTATATCCTTTTCACGTGGAAGGGGAAGAAACCGGACATGGACATGGTAACGGAGGAGTGGAGGCCAAAAGTCAAGATGCGAAAAACTGAACACGAAGTGTGCCATGAAAAATTCAGTTGCTCACTTTTCGGATGCTCTCAGGCTTGGCAGTTGATGGACTGAGGAAGTTTTTGCACAGTTAAATCCCAAATAGCGTGGTGGTTTAACTTAATATGTGAGTTTTTTTTTCTTCTTGAATTTAACTGAGAAATCACTCAACTCTATTGGTTTCTAGGTTAACTAAGGACTTGCGGTGAGTGTCATGTACCATCCACCGCACTGAGCAGTAGCTTTCTGCTCAAAAGTTTTGTTTGTATAATTTTTTTTTTCTAGGGTGCGTTGAAACAACTAGGCTTAATGTGAATCTTTTTGAAGCTGAATACTTAGAGAGAAAAGCTCTCAAATACTATCTGTTTAAAATGGCCTAGGGACATAATTTATTATGATTTTCACTTAGGGTGAATTGCTACTTGGGTTTTTTCAGAACACAAATCATGAAAATCACAAGAAACTCAAATTGAAAATTGTCAATCGATGTTCGCTGCACTGTCGTGATCTGACTCAAAAGGTTATGTGAGAAGTTGTGAAAAGGGCTCTGTCATGTATTTTGGTTTAAAGGGTGTTGCGATCAAAATTTGGTTGACTTAAACTTGACGCTTTTCCTTTCATCGTGCATTAAACAACTTTGTACACCCCTCATTTTGAAGATGTGTGCGTGTAGCATCATGGCTTTATTTTGATTTTGAGATTAGAACTTCAGTTAGCAAAATGTCGTCGAAGGAAGCGAAGCAAAATCTAAACTACTCTCACGCCAAGTTGGTGAAATTGTTGAATGTGGCTAAATCAACTGTTACCAACGTATTGAAAGTGTTCGGTGAACGTTTGTCGACAGCCAGGAAAGCTGGATCGGGAGGAAATCGGAAGCCGAAGGCCACAGCCACGACAAAAATAGTTGCTCTTCGTTCTGTTCTATTCTGGCCGGATTTGGCATCTTGCCTTTACGGAAAATAGGTCATGGAGTGGTATACTGCCAACAACGTTCAAATGGTGCTCAAGGACAAGAACCCTGCCAACTTGCCAGACCTCCGCCCAATCGAACAATATTGGGCCATCGTCAAGCGGAACCTTAAGAAAACTCAAAAAGATGTTGTGAGCAAGAATCAGTTCAAGGCAAACTGGCGTTATGCGGCGAATAAAGTGGACAAAGAGACTGTACAAAATCTTCTAGCAGGTGTTAAACGAAATACCCGGCAATTCGCCGGATGGAAGCTTAGCTAAATTTCTCCTGTATTCTGTATGAGCTAAACTTGAAAAAGAAAAAGAATTTGACTCATTTATGAAAACTTTGATCGACTCACACACATTCCTTTTTGACCAAATTATGATCGGAACACCCTTTACCTTGTTCTGTGTCGTCATTCCAAACTTCTTTGATTTGTGAATTGTTGCTCGGTTGTTTCAAATCCGTGAAGTTATTTAGGTGTTTTTTAAATAGTTCATTAGCCTTTGTTTTTGTTTTTTAAATAGTTCATTAGTCATGTACTTCTTGATATATTATATTGTTGCATAATACTAGTGTCTTGTTGTATAATAGTTTTATTTGGTAACGTTGTTTATGTTTGGTTTTGTTAAATTTTGGTTTGTTTATATTTACTGACTTATTGTTATTAGAAAAAATTTCATCAAATTCTACGAATTTATTCAGTTCCATACTTGATTACATACGGCATACTCCTTCAGATACACAGATAAAATGAAACATTGCATTTTCTGCGTTATCTAATGCACATGAAGGGAATGCTATATTTGGCATAAATTTTTTGAATATTTCATGTAAATTTGAGCCAGACAACGCCTGATTCTAGCCTGTTGTATGAAAGATTGCAAACATTGTTGTATGGTACATAAAAGATTGCAAACAACTTCGTTGTTTACGCCTACTTTGGCTTGGAATTAAACGATGCGCAATTTTACGCGTTTGTTTTAACAAAAAAGAAATTGTTTGTCTATATTCGATTTTTTTTTCTAAAAACTTCGTGTTTTTCTTAGTTGGTTCGCATCACGATTCGTTCTTGAATTAACAAGGGGTGCTTAGAACAATGTTTGAACAGTCCGCAAGAAATTGTTGGGTGTTCTAAAAATAAGAGAAAAGGAATAATTAAAACAAAATTTGTCAGCGAGTCACACGTACATGAAGCATACGTGGACCGAAAGTATGGTTGATCCGTTGTGCCATGAAAAGTTCAACAAAAAAATGGAGCATTTTTTTCGCAATGACGTCATTTTCCAACAAATAAATTTATATTTTATCTACATACTAATTCACAATAAAATCACTGAGGAAGATATAAAATTATCCTGTTTCGGTATCAGCTTTATGGGCAGTAAACTATTGAAAAAAAACATCACTGTCACAACTACGAGTAACTATTAGCAATTTATGATGACCACCTTGGCAAACCGCTCCCTTATGCTCACTGACCAAAGCGTAGGGATATGAAATTCACTTGGGAAATCTTTCGTTACATAACAGTAAATTAACCACCCATCAACCTTTTAAAATGACCCACTGTCGTGATGTTTCATGAAATTCTGAGGATCATCAATCATGGCGGCCTTTGATATAAATGTGGAATTCAATAAAATTGACTTTGAAATTGTCAAATATCTTCATGCCAATATCATGTCAATCACTTAAAAAGTTTGGTTCTCTACACAGAAAAGAATAATGAGCCCATAAAGTTTCCCCTCGTTTAATTTCTGGCCAAAGGAAGTGTAAACAACGACATCGTTTGCAATCTTGCATGCACCATACAACAATGATCGCAATCTTTCAAACAACACGCTAGATGCAAGCGTTATATCCCAAGTAACATTACCAAGACCATCCAGCTTTACTAAGTTTTATTAAAGTTTTATGAAAGCCACTAGAAATCAATTTGTTTTTGTCATGGTACCAAAAGATGCCAATGGGTTCCATATTTTAATCTGGTTTATGAGAACCTACACCCTCCTTGTCTTAAAACCTTGTTTTCTATAATTCCTTTCACTCCTATCAAAGGTTTTATTACGACTTTATGAGCTCGTACAATGTTGTTTCGAAATGCCGTTTTAGTACTCATTTATATTATCTTATTGTGGTCAGCTGAAAAAGCATTTTAGAACCATTTTGCATACAGTAAATGAATTAAACGGCAAATTGGCATTTAGGGAAGTCACCAAATGACCAGATAGATTTATAGTAGTAATTGCAATGATAAGTTGGCTTTTTGGCAAAATTGTGATTTTTTCCAATTGCCATTTTGAAACCTAAAAAATAATTTAAAAGTGGAAAATATATGCACCAAATTTTAAATGTAATGCACATAAACTGTTATGAACTGTTATAACTGTGTATGAAAACACTATACAGCCGTTCTGTATAAATCTGTTAAATTTAATAGACAGAAGATCACGGAGCAAAAACATGTAAGCAAACAAAAACGTCAGATGTATGCACGGCACTATAAAAATACTCCTAAAAGGGTGGACACTGCTTCGTTTGTCAAGAATAAATAAATTCCCCAACCACCCTCTCGCAGGAAACCATGACTAGAGATTTTTTCGCCTCAGCAAAATCTCTACGACCTCAGCTGGGATTGAACCCAGACCGACTGTTGATTGTCGATATTCTTGAATTGTTCAAAGGTCTACTCGCTATCATCGACTGCCATCTTATTTTTCTCTTTGCGAATGGCTACACATCCCAAGTAGCACCAAAAACATAAATCGAAAAGTTATATTTTTCATGTGTCATGCTGTAGATCTATAAAGGTGCAATTTGACTAGTTTAATAATGTAGATGTACGTTTCATGCTATTCGAATCTAGAATCACTTATTATGTCATATATCTGTTTATATTTTGAGTTAGGACATGTTTGTTTACATCTGGCGTCTTGCGTGTTTGCATATTATGTTGCACAAATGTAGCAAAACAAGTCTTCCGTATATTGAGAAACAAACATACTTGTGAAATGTCAAACGCAACACAACTAGTCAGGTATGTTTTGTTCGTGTCGTATTGGACGTCGAATAACCGTCTGTACTTTTAAATAAGACTTAAGACTATCCACAATCTATTTATATCACACTCATGTTTACCGTTGAAACATTTAGAAACCTAAATCGAACATTATTTGCACGGGTACAATTGCTTGTATGATGACGCATTAGCAAAAGCTGAAGTGTAATCTACCGATCATCAAAGTATAGCAAATCTATTTAATTTACTTTGATTCACTTTCCTATTCCTGAATTCTCTTATGTGAAAAAGAGTAACTATGTCTTCTATCACATGGGCGCTGGTATAAATAACGATGATATGGTTATATACGCATTATGAATTTTTTGTTGATAAACATTAAGTATTTATATTATTCTGGGTTATTATAGGTTATCCAAAATGTACTTGAGTTCAGAAATTCAGATCAACAGTTGTAACAGTAGCATTTAAGGCAATATAAGATTATGTTATGAACTCAGTGAATATTTTAGAACGTAAACAAACATTACAATACAAACTGGGATGATTTTCGTCATCCAAACTGTCCTCGAGTTCAGAACATAAGATCTACAGTTGTAATAGCTGCTTTTTGGGCTATATAAGGTGGTTATATGAATTCAAACATTCAAACTTGCTGATCCACTAGGTCATTCAAACTGTCCTGGCATTCAGAACTTGAGATTAACAGATGTAACAGTGATTTTAAGGCAACGTTTAGTTACAACAAATATTAAAACATATTCAGTTAGAACACCTAAAGTTAGACAAACATTATAAAACAATATAACATGTTCTGGGTCGGGAGCAGCCGCGGCGTAGTGGGTAACCTTTTACGCCAAAGTCACGAGCTCCAATCTCACCTTCGGATGAGTTACAAAAATATCTGAAAGTTATTAGAGTGACTATGACGGGAGATGAACCAACCTAGGGCTGAAAATCTTGATAATCAAGGAATTAAACAATAATGTTATGGATCATGCTAACTATCATTGAGATAAGAGCATAGGAGCTCCAGCTGCAACAAAAGCATTCTGGGCTATGCAAAGCTAAGCTGTGTATTTGAACATATTCAATGAGTATCTTGGAAGACCAACAGACATTATAAGATAATCTTCTAGCTTATCGAAACTATCCTGGAATTCAAAAATGAAAATTTACAGCTATAACAATAAATTCAGGACCAAACAAAGTAATTTTAGGCCAGTCAAGGTGGTGCATTCGCTCCTGCATTGACCTTTTCCGCATCGGGACGCTTGGCAAAAGATTGTGTGCTTGTTTCGAAATACTATTTCACAATGCCCTTCGCTTAATTTAAAAATACTTCTTTTCAATTTTCACAGCCTGGCGTGCGCTAACGGAACTATCAGTACTTTCTCTTAACAACTTTGTTCTAGCAAAAAAAGTGCTGCCTACTCCTAGAGCCTCATGGTGATTTATTCTCTTCTCAAACAACATCAACATTACGTATTTGACCAATTTAAGTGAGTCTTCTGCAAGGTAAAAAGATATAATGAGATAACTTGGGATGTTCTAGATCACCAAAACTGCCCTTGAGTTCAGAAGTTAGGATCTACTGTCGTAACATTAGCTTTGCAACCCATGAAAGGTGACGATACGCATTCAAACACATTCAGTGTATCTTCTGTAAGGTCACCAGTCATTATCAGATTAACTTGGGTTGTTCAAGCTCATAAAAACTGACTTGAGTTCAGAAATTAAGATATTCAGTAGTTATCGTAACCTCTTGGGAAATACAAAACTACGATCACTATTCAAGCTTATTCAATGAACATTCTGAAAGGTTCACAGTAACACTTCTCTAATAAGATGACTACCCCAAAAAGCATAGACAAAACCAGAAACTGCTGCCATATCGAAATAATAGATAACTAGTGATTTTTTTTGGCTGCATCTTGTAGTTTACCTCTAAGCACTTGTGTAGCAGTTTAATCGTTCCCGAAATACTATAATAAAAAAAGTGTTTCAAAATACATGGACATACAGCGGAACAACGTCAATATATTGTGGAAAACTGGTGAACAGAGCCCGGAGTGTCACCGAGAAGTTGGCAAAAATGCAAGAAATAAATTAGAAAGCCTTACAAATAACGCTTGCATTTAAAAAAATTGACTTTTTTTCGGATGGTGATACAAAAAAATGATAAGACAGATGAATTTCTCATGAGAGGTAATTATTTAAGCTTACTGGCCGAAAAATTCTACGCCATTGCGAGTGGCCTTCCGGCACTTAACCGGAACATTCGCCATTGCGGATGAAAAATGCGTGCAGACATGTTTTTGAGTTCTTTCTTCGTTGTATTTATCAATTTCTCCTCAGTTTTCACAACAAAATTATTGGAGTAAATCTTACACTTCAGGTTGGCCCAGAAATTCTCGATGGGACGCCGCTGGGAGACGTTGGGTACCACATCGATATTCAGTCGCTCCATCTTCTCCAACGATCGCTTCGAGTAGCAGATCCGGCCAGAACACCGCGTCTTCGCCCTTTTGATATTTCTTGAGGAACGACGCAACTTCCGGAAAGAATTTCGTACAGTAAATGTCCTCGTACACGGCCAGTCCGGAGCGATAGAAGAGTGACTTTGACATCCACTTTTTCGCCGATTAGCAGCCACAGTGGACGTGACTTCTGCTTCCTGATATGTATGTTCATGTTCGTCAGGTACTTTTTCACTGTTTGGCCGGTTTAACCGACCTCCCGGCCAAGCGCACGCAGCAATGTAGCCACTTTTTCTTCGGTCTTCCTCTTCAGCATCCTTTGGTGCTTCTTGCCGCTCAGGGTCGTTGGCCGTCCGGAACTGGGCTTTCTTTCGATGCTCTGATTGTTGTCTATTAATGCGAAGATGTTGTAGATACCGGAACAGGCGTATCCAGCGTCCACAAAGTGCCGCATGATGTCCGTTTTCGCACACACTTATTAACTGAGTTGCTTCACTGTTTTTCGCATCACGGTTAGAGTTCTACTGATAGAGCTGTCAAATTTTGCCTGCTGACTCATGGGTTACTATGATCGATACTGCATGGTTAGTTTCATCATGGTAATCCCATGAAAAATCGACAATTTTGTCCATTTTTTTAAATGCAAACGTTAGCGATCAGAATGTTCAGTGAGGAAAACACAATTGAGGATGAACCTTAATCAGCTCGAATAAAAATGATCCTGCTTAAAAGTTAACACTTTCAATGTTTATCCTGACAATGAACGTTTGAATTTTCGGACAGAAGCAGCCGAAACGGTGTCCTAAACTAGAAACTTCGATCAAGCCCCGAGTGCGAAAGTTGTACCATAGACTAACTCTAAGACCAGTAGGTCCCATACAAATACGATTTTTTGCATGGCTCAGTCAGTACTAACCAATTTCTAATCGCTAGTTGCATATTGATTGTTGGTTGTACGATACGATGGTTGCTGGGAACTCGAACTGTGCAATCATCAATGACAAAACCTTCGTGAACCTTGACTAAAAATCCTTGCCGGGCCACAATACAATACGTTGCGTGGAGGGAAAATATTTGTTGAGCAAGCCAAGTTAAGCCCAGTGGAACCCAAAGAAGAGAACAAAAAATGTTATCCCAACGACCGTTACCGTAATTCAATAGAATACAATCGGTCCTCAGTCCCTCTCAGTCCGACGCCAAACTGAAATTGAACAGTACTGAGCTAATCTAAAACATTCCATTCCATTTCCAAAATATTGATAAGAAAGCTATGGTGTGGCAAGCTATTTGGGACTGTGGTAAGATTCCACATCCCTTCATTGCAACTGCTTAGATGAACAGGGATATATAATACATCACCAACTACGCAGAAAAAATAGTTAATTTTATCAGGCGCGTAAAATTTCTCGTTGATTCCGAGCCAAAAAAGGCGTAAATAACGAAATTGTTTGCAATTTTGCATGCGCCATGCAAGAGTGTTTGCAATCCTTCATACAACAGACTAGATTCAGGTGTTATTCGGCTTAAGTTTACATGAAATATCCCATTATCTTCTGCCAAACCTAGCATTTCCTAGCATGTACATTAGAATACGCAGACAATTAAACTAAAAAAACTACTTCTATCCATGATTCGTAGCCATACATGTATCCTGTTGTTATCTGGCAAAATCTTGCCTCTTTCCATTATGCGAAATTGGCGGAGGAATGCAATACACCAAGAATGTATCATTACGTCCAGAGGACATGAGCCTTCCTAATTGCCTGCAAATTCGACCTTTTGAAAGTTTTTGAGCATTAACGAAGGCACATCTTAAGAAACGAGTATGGGAGCCAGTGTTGTAAATATTCATTTCGACCCAATGCCCAAAATTTGCCAACAACTCACAATAAAACATATGACGGAATTGTGGTGCTTGATTCTTTTCATGGATATGGTTCACGTGTCGTTCTCACTTTAAAACCTTAGACGTGAAAGCCTAATATCTGAATATTCAAATGATATTTATAATTGAATATCATTTGAGTATAATAGTGAATATAACACTTTCTGTATACCAGTTAGGGCAATGCACTGTTGGACAAAGATGTGGAATTTGTCAAAGGCTACAATTTTATCATACACCATATTCATAAATTCAGCTGTTGAACCAAGTTATCAGTGAATTTATCCAATATCACGAAATGACTTTATAGCAGCACTAATCGGAGCAGATACTATTCAACAGGTTGAAAAAGATTGGAAGAAAGTGTCAAAACTTGTCACTAAGTACACAAATCGCTTGCAATCTTCCATACAACAGACTAGATTTAGGCGTTATTTGGCTTAACTTTAGGACTATTTGACTATTTCACTGTTTGACTATTTGAAATTTTTCCCATGATCTTATGCCAAACCCAGCGTTCTATTTATGTGAAATAGATAACGAAGTACACGTTTCTTTCAAACTGTGAAGTCTGTGATTAATCTTATCGAGAACATTCGTAAGAAGGTGCATCAGCTAGCATACAATTAATAGATTGAAAATATCAGTAAAACTAGCTACTCGTATGTTAGCAGTATATCTAATAAAAATTGAATTTCCAAAACTGGTGTAGTACTTTTACTGAAAACTAGCTGTGATTATACACAGATAAAAAGAAACATTGATTTTTCTGCGTTACATTATACACATAAAGGAAATCCTAGATTTCGCAGAAAATTATGTGATATTTCATGTAAATTTAAGCCAGATATCACTTAATACTAGCCTGACGCATGAAAGATTGCAAACAATTTGGTTGCTCACGCCTTCATTGGCTTAGAATTAAACGAGGGGAAATTTTACGCGCCAGTTAAAATTAATTATTTTTTTCTGTGTACTTTCTGGAGCAGTCTTTAAAATGCTATGATAGTCTCAAAGATTTTTTCAAAAAGAAAGCACATCTGCTGACTCTGAACTCACATTTTTAACAGTTGAAGCTGGCAAAACTATCCAAACCACAATATTTTGTGACACAAGCCCTCAATTTGTCTAATCTAATCAATTTGTTATTCATCCAACCTAAAATCATCCTGTTTGTTTCATTCGTTACGTCAATAGGCAAGGCAAAGAAAAATTCTGCGAAAGCTCGTGACAAATGGCCCACGTGCTTGAAATCGCTTCCTTTCAATCCGAATGCTCGTTTGCAACTTCGTTCTGAAGCTTCCGTCAATCCGACTGACAGAATAGGAAATTGATTGTGATTAGCCAATTTTCCATCATTATTGGACAATTTTCTACAAAATTCTATCCGTGAATGCTCGCACCGGAACGCGTTGCGGGAGGAGGATAAGAAACAGAGGGGAGGGGAAACAGAGCTTACACTCTATTACACGAGAACCCTCCTGTTTTCGATGAAGACAAAATAGATTCAGGATTGAAGGCAAACGTCAGCGTTTCTTTTCCTGCTTTCCTCCAGTGTCGGGAAGCAAAGTCCATTGAAAACAATACCTGAGGTAATTGAATAAATCGAAACGAGTAAATCCGGATCATGTTGTTCCCGAGCTTCCTTTTTTTTCTCGAATCCTTGTAGGGTCGACTGCGGGTTCGGTGCGGAAATCGAAGTCAATCTATAAATATATGATGTGAAACGTCGATAATCATTGTGGCAATCAAATCACGACACGAGTCCTTCGCTTCCGACTGCCTGTAGTGGCCATTTTTTTTTGCCCTGGTGTTTTGTGTGATATATGAATGGCAATGAAGGAGATGTGGATTCCGGGTATGGATTCCGAATGCTGTCTGGTTGTCAAGGACTTAGGTTGGAAAGGATGCATTATTTATTAGCTTCACGCACGCACTGACTTGTTTTTCCTGAATGTGCGAGAGGTTCGTTGTTTGCTTCTTTCGGAACGGAATTTTTCAATCAAGATGCAGACAGAGTATTTAGTCATGTGGGACCTGTCTTTTTTCGAAAACTTGAAATGTTTCAGTGTAAGAATCGCATCCCCCCATAAGTATTCAAAACACAGTGAATTTCAAATCATCTACTCCAATGTATTTCAATTCGTCTCTACTCTTACAATGCACATTAGTGCACCAATTCAGATCGGAACGTACGCTTTTGAGTTGTTCTTTGGGAAACTTCCACCCGGAGCAAGGAAAACTTTGTCTTAATTACATTCGTCTCACTCAATCAGAGAAGACCCGGGCCCGAGAGAAAGTTCGAAGACGATGATGTCTTCCTTTTCATAAAATAGAAGCCGAAAGTGCGTAACGACATGAATAAGTTCAATGACTAAATTCCAATTTGTGTTGGTATTTAAATTGGATCCCAAAACGATGACAACGTTCCGATTCATTTGCGTCATTGTTAATTTTACGAAACTTCTCAGTAAGTTGATCGATATGCAACAACTTCGAACGTGATTGGAGCTCGTTGTATTGCAGTGAATTGTGATATCAAACATTATCGGTTGAAACGAAGTTGGAGGATGTTGTTGTGATTATTCCACGAAACTCTGCCGTCTCCGTTCTAATAGCTGCGGATGACACGACAAGGGTGGTCCACACACTTCCTCTCGATGAGCTGTTTGTTCAGCAAACACCCCCGAATTCTTGGCTCTGTTTGGTAGCTGGGCGCACCTACCTAGAAACGAATAGCTGGAGTGAAGTGAAAGAGGCAGTCCGAATGGAAAAAAGGACTGCATAAAAAGCCGAACTCCAAACAAACAACGAATTCCAACTGCTGCTGCTGGTCGACGGCTGCGGTATTTGTGTTTTCTTTTTCCTCACGGGTGCTCTCGATTTGATGGTTCTCTGCAAGGGAAGAATGATGTTTGGTAGAAGCTAATGAAAAATCATGTGGTCGTATTTCTGAGGAAAAACAAGTGGGTTGGACGGAGCTGGTGCTTTTTGTTTGATCGGTTCGGCTTGAAGGTGTCGTTTTGTACGGTGGTTGTCCAGTTTGTTGTTTCTGGAGGGGTTTTGTGCAGTTATTTCTCATTGTCATCTTTATGAGCGTCGTTGCTCAAGTCCGTCATGTAGTTTTCCTAAGAAGTTTGCCATTGAAGTTCGAAATATTTTATACATCCATAAGTACAGGGAAAACGAGCTTTGATATGAATGTCGACAGCTTATATAATCACATAATTGGGTCATATTATTCAAGTATATACAGGGTGTCTCACAATAGGTGTCACTAAAACAAAATAGGGTTACAGCAAAACAAATCAACCAAATAATAGCATTTATTTTTCATTTGAATGATACATGTTATAGAAATAAACCATATTAATTCAATTTGAATCTCTCACCCTTTTCATTGATAACTTTGGGCAAACGCTTTGTGAACCCATCGAAGCTGGCACGCACGATTTTTTGAGGAATTTGGTCCCAATATCAACCAAATGTTTCTTGAATCGATCTAAAGTAAGCCGTTCAATAGAGCCTATATGTTGAAGCATATAACCTCAAACAAAATAGTAAGTCAAGAGGGTTGAGATCCGGTGAAGATGCAGGCCATTCTTCGCTTGTGATGAAATCGGGAAAATTTTCCGCACACCACGCTTGTGTCATCTTTGCCTTGTGACCTGGAGCTGAGTCCTGTTGGAAACAATACGGTGTATTCCCATACATCGTTGAAGCATGAGGTAGCAGATGGTTCTTCAAGACCCGCACGATGTAATATTCAGTGTTGATTTTTACGTTAGGATCTATAGAGAGACGAGGAAGTTTTCCTTTTCGTGAAACGTCGCACATACCATGAATTTCGATACATTCTGATATTGGTTTATCTCTTGGAATATTGACAAGACTTTTGCCATATACATGATCATTTTGTTGATTTTGACTGTCCTAATGAAGGAAGAGCTTTTCATCCGAAAATAAAATCTCCAGTCATCGTGCCGAATCAAAAGATTTCTGCTTCTTAGGGCCCTGGCTTGCTTTTGTCGCTCTGCCAACCCGTGAACCCATTGTTTGTTGTACGGCTTGCATTGCAGATCATGTCTGAAGAGCCTGTTCATTGAAGCAAGGGACATTTTAAATTGTTTGCTCAATTTACGGCCAGATACTACTGGATTACGTCTTACACGCTTTCTCACACATTTGATCTTTTTCTTCGTTCTGGGAGTTTGTCTGGCACCTCCTCTGTGTTGAATATGGACATTTTCAGTTTCCTTAAACTGTTTCAAGGTACGAAAAACAAAACGCTTACTCACTCCGAACTGCTTAAGGATATTGAATATCTGGCACGGTTTAAGGTTTTGCAAATGTAATTTTAAAACTTTTTCCCGTATGGCTTCCATGGTAGATATAAACAAATGGAATCGTTTATTTATCTTCAGCGATAAGCTGTCAAAAGAATACACTCAAAACGGTTGTAATCAATTCCGCTGTTAAAGTTACCCAGCTTAAATTAACCAAGACTGAAAAAAGATGACACCTTTTGTGAGGCACACTGTACATCATCGAAAAATCGCTGTTTTAAATTGTGAATTTTTACGGTTAAATCTTGTTTCAAATTTAGAAAATAGTCTTCTTCGCTATAATTTAATCATAACATTATTAAAAACACCCAAATTTTCACGACAAATCAAGTTATTTTTCATCAATGTGTTCTCCTAGTGATTATATGGTAGCAAAGCAAATTCGTGGAAGCCTTTCGACCAATTTTTGAAGTGTTTTAGTTGCGGGATTGCCCCAAACTATCTTAAGATTCATTAAACTACCCAGGTAACCAACCAGCAGATCCATAACTTCTTAACGGCAGCCTTTCAAGTAATTAAGTTTTACTGCAGTGCTGTGATAGTGCTTCAATAATGCTATTTTGCATTCGAAGTGCTTATTGCAGGCTACAGGCATTTGAAAAGCATTTCAAATTCAACTTTACAACAGATATTATTCAAGATGCTGATATTACTGCTTGATTTACTGCTAATTGGTTACCTGGGTCATCATTTTTTTGTTGTTGCATGAAGCACGTAATCAATTATAATGTTTGAAAATTGGAAATATCCTTCTTATAAATATGCAACCCTAAGAGACGACAGAAATTTCTGCTAGAACCAAATATGTGAAGAGAAAGTGCCGATAGGTCTGGTAGAGCTCGGCAGGTATTGAAAATTGAATAAAAGTAGTTTTGAAATTGAGCGTAGGGATGTTGTTGGGCAGTATTTCGAAGCAAACGCATACACTTTCGCCACACATCCCCATGCGGAGTAGGTCAAGGCAGGAACGGATTTGCGTCCTTGGCGGGCAAAAATGTATCCGCTTGATCGTGCTCAAATACCGCCAATGGCAAGGAATGGTTCTATCGATGCAAAATTTCTGTTTTACAACTCCCAAAGGCTAAATGTGGCAGAAATCAATTTCCAATTAGAGGTATTTTTAAGACATAACTACTTATGTTACACGGTTATGTTTTCTGTCGTCATTATGTTCTTTAACAACCTCAGAGAGCATTGTCCAACAATGCCAACAACGGCACCACCCGATGCTACTTCAGGGAACCATCGCTCTTAATTATCAATCGATTCAATAGATCATAAAACCATCAGATTCGCAGTCACCGTCATCTTCAATTCCAAGCACTCCGTCCTCAGAGCAACCTCTTTTACTAAACAATCTATTCAGATCGAACTCAAACGACCAACCACTTCTCGATACCTTTTACCGAAGCGCAACGCATTTTACCCGCTTCATTTCTTCCGTTGACGGCTTCGGGGTAGGTATTCTTCTGGCTTTTATCTATGGGCCCGTTCTTTACTGGACTCTGGATCACAACTCAACTTCGGTTCGGACAATCTCGAACAAAAACTGAAGCTTCATCGAACCAAGCAATTCTTCCCAATCCTTAAAGTTGACCTTTCGTCTATTTCGTCCAAGCACACCACACGAATACGTTCAGATCAAGATGAAGGAGTCTGCCACTTAGGCAACAGCCACTATGGTTTGCAGCAAGCAGCTAGGGTCTGGAACACAACTTTCGATGCTGCACTGAAGAAGATTTATTTTCATGGAACAGGTGATGCTCGTATTCACCTAGCTGTCACGGCCTGTCACAATAAGGAGGAGTACCGAGGCATTATCCTGGCTTTGAACAAACATTTTGCTGTGACGTAGATTGGCAACATCCGCCATTTTCTTGGAGTTAAAATCTATGAGAAACTTCTAAGTTGATTTGGAATGGATGGACGCTAGTCTGGTTGGTGGTTTGCTCTACGGTAAAACTTCGCCTCGTTCACATGTAAAGGCTGACTAACAGAAAGTTGGTACGTACAAAAATGCCTGTGCTTTGTGATTCAATAAGTTTGATAAGTCCATTAATGGTTGCTTTACAATACATTTATAGAAACTTCAAAGTTACAGCATTAGATGGTTACATTTCCCCAGTTCGAACGAAATCTCGAATCTCCCTCTTGATGAAGCGCATCAGCTCCCGCACAGAGGGAACGGACACGGAATCAGCGCATTTCTTCCATTTTGCTCGCATCGCAATCCGCGAGGTCAAACGATAACGAAGTTGGAGGCAACCCTCCCATAAATCAACACACTGAAAATTTATCTTCGTAAAGTAGCTTTCACGCGTTTCGTAAACATGGATTTTGTACATAGAACAAATGTCTCGTATAATATATGAAACATTCATAATGCTTTTAATCTGGTGAAATGCTATCATTACACCTTCTTGTATAATGCACGAAATGAATTTCGTGAAGACCAGCCAATCGCTGTTTCTCTTTTTACCGCACTCATGCATGATGGTGTTGCTGCTGGTATGGGCGGGAATAATTTATCTATCCCAAAATAAAAATCAAAGCGCTGTCGTAGGCTATAACTTCATGCTCATTAATCAAGATTGTTCTCACGAGTCAGCGTGGCCTAGTGAGATCAACCTCGGATTTAGAATCAGCATTTTCCAAATATTCAGGTTCGAGCCTCCATGTCTGAAACAATAAGAAAAACGCTGGACAATTCCACGTGGTTGCGCTTTTTTGTCAATTACATTTCGAGTCGATAAAGTAGATCTGTCAGTCCTTCATGCAACCACCAGAGAGACGTTTCTTTTTAATTTGTGACAAAATATTCGTAGTTCTTTGCTTTGTTTCCGTACAATGTACGAATGTTCTTACTGTGTCAACAAAAGCTTCGTGCTTTTGACAGTTGCGCGTGCAATTAATTACGAATGTATCTCCATAAAAGGAACAAATCTGTTTCGTTGCTGAAAACAACGAATGGATTAGTGAGTATTACTTTCGATTTTGTAATATAAACTAAAATTAACTTTCAGTGCACCTATTTGCACCTCTCAGCAATCCGGAAGAACCTAATAAAAGGAGACCTTCACCAGAACAACTGGCTGCCCGGCAAGTAATGCCACGTGACTTGCCAGACTTCTCAGGTAATCCTGAAGAGGGACCGATTTTTTTATAGTAGCTTTCATCATTCTTCTGTGGCTTGCGGCTTCAATAACGTTGAGAACCTCGCACGTTTGCAACGATGCCTAAAGGGCAACGCACTTAAGTCAGTTCGATACTGTTTGCTGTCGCCCGAATCGGTTCCGGATGTAATAGAAACACTTCGAACTCTATTCGGCCGTCCGGAAATAATCATCAATAAGCTGATTCGAAATGTCCAGGAGGCACCAGTTCCAAAACCGGAAAAATTAGTAACTTCAATCGATTTTGGAATGTCGGTAAGGAATTTGACGCAACACCTTGTTGCAGCGGAACAACAAGTCCACCTTTCAAACCCGGCTCTACTTCAAGAGTTAGTTGAAAAGTGGCCGGCTAACATAAAACTGCAGTGGGCGCAACATCTAATGTTCCAGCCCAAAGTCAGTTTGTGAACCTTCAGCAACTACATGGCAGTCGTTGTTGATTCGGTACAGGAATAAATTTACCAAGAACGACAAAGCTCGGGAAAGGAAAAAGGATTCATTCACGCTCACTCCGAGAGTCAAGTTGCAGTCATGCCGACGAAGGAAGGGGTTGATAACGTGAAATCTTGCTTGTTCTGCGGAAAAAGAGGACATCGATTGAAAGACTGTACGAAGTTCCAGCAGTTATCGGTAGACGATCGATGGAAAAATGTGCAAGCGCTAAAGGTTTGCAGATGCTGTCCTAACCCACATGGACGTCGAACATGTAGAATTTCGAATCGTTGTGGGATTGACAGATACCAATTCCGACATCATCAGTTACTGAATGGAAAACTTGAAGTAACACCGAAGAGACCCGTGGTCACGTCAGCTGAACATCATGTTCATTATCATTGCGAACAGTCCATACTTTTTTAGGGTCATCTGCAACGCTCATCGAACATAGTTTGGTTGAAGAACTTGGAATAAAAGGACCAACAGTTCCACTGTGCCTCAAGTGGACGAGTAAAATGACGAGAAACGAGGAGGAATCACAAGTTGTGACGCTCGAAGTTTCCAAAGTGGATCGGATGAAACGGTATCAGTTGGTAAACGTACGTACAGTACGAGATTTGAATTTACCATCACAAACCCTACGCATCATGGACCTTCAAGAGAACCATCCACACCTCACGGGTTTACCGATTCGAAGTTACGAAAGGGTCACATCAAGGCTTCTGGTCGGCCTTCGAAACCTACAGCTAGCGGTTCCACAAAAAAATTAAGAAAGGCAGCATTGGAGTTGTAGCTGCCAAGAATCACGTAGGGTGGTGCGTGTATGGAACTCTTGACCCAGTTGAAAGATCAGATGAGTATAGCTATCATGCGTGCGTTAGTGAAGCAGAAGAAAGATTGGACCTTATCATGAAGGTTTACTTCAACTCCGAAGATTGTGGAGTAAAGCATTTCGATGGACTAAAGTGTCCGAAGAGGGAAAAAGAGCGCGCAAGATTATGGAACAGACAACGACTAAAAAAGGTGGCCGCTTCGAGACGGGACTTCTGTAAAGAACCGGCTACGTGAAGTTTCCCGACAGTTACCCAAGTGCCCTCCGACTATTTGAGTGTTTGAAGAAGCGTATGGAACGAAATGCGCTTCTGAAGGAAAATATTAACCGTCAGATTAAGGAATACCAGCAAAAAAGGTATGCAAGTAGAGCAACAGAAGATAAATTGAACAATACTGATCCTAGACGAATCTGGAACCTTCCATTGGGCGCTGTCTGCAACCCAAAGAAGCCAGGTTAAATTAGATTAATTTGGGATGCGGCTGCAAAAGAAGATGGAATGTCTTTAAATTACCTTTTACTCTCTCGGCTGGATCTTCTTGTATGTCTGCCATTGGTCCAATTTTGTTTCCGACAAATCCCGGTAGCTGTCAGTGGAGATCTCAAAGAGATGTTTCACCAGACAACTGTATTCAGACGCGATCAATTTTCATAATGCTTCCTTTATTTTCGTAAAGAACCGAAATGCGTAGAAATTTTCCAAGTAGTTCCCAAGAGCAGCGGAAGCAATTTGCAAGTGCCATTATGTTGACGATTATCTTGACAGTTTTGAGACGGTCGAAGAAGCCATGTCGGTAGCTGCTGATGTCAAATGGATTCACTCGAAGGAACATTTTGAAATGCGCAATTGGTCGTCAAATCAACAGGTTGTACTACAGCATCTTGATGAACCAGTGAAGCAAAACATAATAGATTTGTCGTCGAAGGCTGATTCTGAACGCTTTCTGGGAATGTTGTGGCACACGAAAGCTGATGTTCTACGCTTATCAACGTCGTTTAGGGAAGAAATCGTTTTACTGGTCAAAACTGGTACAATTCCAACAAAGCGCCACGTTTTGAAGTGTGTCATGTGTCTCTTTGACCCACTTGGTCTGCTAACCTGCGTCCTTGTTCCAAGAAAGTCATGATGCAAGATATTTCGCGAAGCGGAATTAAATGGGACGAAAACGTCAACGACAACATTTACGAAACGTGGCAACGGTACACCTCCTTATTGTGACAGGCCGTGACAGCTAGGTGAATACGAGCATCATCTGTTCCACGAAAATAAATCTTCTGCAGTGCAGCATCGAAAGTTGTGTTCCAGACCCTAGCTGCTTGCTGCAAACCATAGTGGCTGTTGCGTAAGTGGCAGACTGCTTCATCTTGATCTGAACGTATTCGTGTGGTGTGCTTGTACGAAATAGACGAAAGGCCAACTTTACGGATTGGGAAGAATTGCTTGGTTCGATGAAGCTTCAGTTTTTGTGCGAGATTGTCCGAAACGAAGTTGAGTTGTGATCCAAAGTCCAGTAAAGTAGCCCCGGTAACTCGGATTCACGGAAACCAGATGTATTCAAATGGTCATTGCTGCTAATGTTCTTAAAGCGAATGAGTTTTGGAACCTAACGGTGCCAAAAGAATTAAAATCGGTCAATAAAAGCCAGTACATTTTTGCCAGTCAAGGTGACGAATCCGTTCCTGCCTTGACCTACCCCGAATGGGGATGTGTGGCGAAAGTGTATACGTTTGCTTCGAAATACTGCCTAACAAAAGCCCTACGCTCAATTTCAAAACTACTTCTATTCAATTTTCAATACCTGCCGAGCTCTATCGGACCTATTGACACTTTTTCTTTGATTCTAGCAGAAATTTCTGTCCACTCCTAGGGTTGCATGTTGATAGAAGGATATTTTCCATTTTCAAACATTATAATTCATGCAACAACAAAAAGTGATTACCCAGGTAACCAATAAGCATTAGCATATGCAGCAAATTAACCCTAAATCTGCATTTCAGATGCTATAAGCATTATATTAGCATTACATCCGCATCTTGAAAGCTATCGGTTGTAAAGCTGCATTTCAAATGCTATTTAAATGCTTGTAGCCTGCAATAAGCATTTCGAATGCAAAATAGCAACAACGAAGCATTATCATAGCATTGTAGTAAAGCAGCCGTATATTGGGTCAAAAGGATGAATGTTGCTTACTTACGGTGGCGACTCAAATGCTTGATAGGCAGCTGTTACAGACGCTTTGGAACCGCTTATTGGTTACCTGGTTAGGATTGTTAGACCACGTCAATGAAGTTCGACTAACGAGGTGCTTTTTTCAGAAGGCAAGTGCCTATTTATATAACTCGTTGGAGGCACACGTATTTGTTGATGCGAGGGAGACGGCAAATTCTGCAGTTGTGTATTTCCGAGTAGTGGTGAACTCGGACGGCAGCGGAATGCTGCTTGGTGTCAGCAAAAACGAGGTCGCTCCATTGAGGTTACGTTTCCATTCCTCGATTGGGAGCTACCGGCGGCAGCGTCATCGGCACTCGGCTCGCTCTCGTTTAAGCCGGAGAGTCACACAGTGCAGTTCAAGCGTTGCATTTATTCGTCAGACTCCGAAGTAACGTTGGCGTGGATGCGATCTGAGCATCGAAGGTACCGACCTTTCGTAGCCTGTCGCGTTGGAGAAATTCTCTCAGCAACCTACGTAAACGATGGGAGGTATTTTCCGAGTAAACTGAATGTTGCTGTTGATGCCACTAAGTGGACCGAAGGGCCTTGTATAACACAATCTGGTCGCTGGTTTAGTGGTCCACTTTTTCTACTACTACCCGAGCATAAATGGCCTACGCAAAAACGCACATCAAGAGTACGGATGAACAGCTACGAGCGTGTTTTCTACACCAGCACATGCATACGTTGCGAAATCCAATTTGTTTTGAACGCTTCTCAAAGTGGAGCCGACTTCCAAGGACGACCGCTTATGTAGTTCGTTTTGCAAATTGCTTGAAGTGGAAAAAATCCGACGCTAACATAATCGGGGCAAACTTGGCTCAAGAAGAGCTGCAAACTGCAGAGGTTTTACTCTGGAAACTCGTTCAATCGGAGGTTTATCCAGATGACGTAATAATACAAACGAAAAATAAAACGTCGCCAGCAGCTAAGCAAACGGAGTTGAAAAGGTTAGGCTCACTGTTCAGGTTGTTACCAATGATTGATCCAATGTTTTCCGTGATCTTACCCAAAATGAATCTGACCATGTTACCAATCTCATCGTAGCCAGGTACCATGACAAATTTCAGCATGGTAATTAAGAAACAATGGTGAACGAAGTACGTCAACGATTCTACGTTTCCCAACTACGAACGGTCGCTCGAAAGGTAGCTGAGCGATGTCAATGGTGCAAGATAATGAAAGCTAAACCAACGGTGTCTACCCAAGCAACAATTTGGGTTTTATCAAGGTTTTGTAGATCGCGAAATAAACTTGTAGAATGCTATAAAACTACGATAAAACCTTCAATGTTACTTGGGTAGGATGGGCTGCACGTCTCCCGGCTGCACGTCTGTCTCCAAATGTTCGTCCATTTTCATATGTTGGTGTCGATTAGTTTGATCCTATCCTTGTGAAGGTTGGTCGGTCAGCAGTTAAACGATAGATTTGCTTGATAACGTGCCTAACAATACGAGCAGTGCACGTAGAAGTCGCTTACGATTTGTCAACAAATTCGTGTATAGCATGTATACGTCGTTTTGTCTGTCGAAGAGGAGCTCCACTCGAAATATACTCAGACAATGGACGATTTTTTTCTGGAGCAGATCAAGAGCTACGAGATCAAATCCAGCGTATCGATCAGGATACAACGACATCATTTACCAACGCGGCAACGCGCACCACATATGGGAGGATCATGGGAGCGAATGGTACGGTCCATCAAGAACGCAATGGCTAGTCTACCTCAGCATCTAAAGCTCGACGATGATGGACTTAGAAACGTTAGTGATCGAGGCTCGTAAACTCGCGACTTATCCATCGTTGGATTCTGAGGAGCAAGAGGCGCTCGCCCAAACCACTTTATTATGGTAAGCTCAACTGGAGTCAAGCAATTGGCGGTGAAAACAGCAGTAACCGAAACTATCCGTACATCTTGGGATTTGATTCAGCAGCGCATTGATCATTTCTGGAGGTGGTGGGTTAAAGAGTACCTACCGACGTTAACTACTCGTATCAAAGCTAAGTGAGACAATACTGGTTCAATGTGGAGATCTCGTGATCGTTATTGACGAAAGCAGAAGGAACGGATGGATACGCGGACGGGTCCTGGAAGTTATAATTGGCAGAGACGGCAGAGTTAGGCAAGCTTTGGTGCATACACCTACTGGACTGTTTCGACGACCGGTTTCTAAATTAGATGTGCTGGACGTAGCTGAACGGAGTGAGGTTGAAGGTACTACTCATCCTCACGGGGAGGGGAATATTGCCACGACCGCAGAACCAGCAACCCGGCTCAAGGCGCCGTTACCATAAACCCTTGAGCGAATAAAAGATTCAGTCAAACAACACAAGGTGCGTGTCGAATTGACAGATGGAGACAATACAGGTTCTAATGAACAGAACAGCCAAATGACAGACGACAGAGGACTGAACGGAATATTTACAGTTGCAGGCATCTGATGCTTTTCTATATGACTTTAGGTAGGTTAGAAACATCTGAGTGTTGAATGTTAGAAATAATTATATTACTTAAACTATCGTTACATTCTCATAGATATTCATCTGCGGAGGACAGTATTAAGAGTTTTACGGAATTGAGAATGAAAATTTTGCGGAAAATTAATGAATTTATCTTTCAACTTGAAGCAATAAACAATCCTGTTGTTCATTATTAACAACTACAATATTTAACATATTCATTAAAGTCAACATATTTTGCCCAAATTATTCAAGGAAAGACTCATTCTTACACTAGAAAATGAGACGAAAGATTAGTAATTTCCATTTAATTCCAGCTACCTTTTTGTTTATCTTGACAGATACGTGTGTTTCGTCTACAATGCACTATGGTCCAGATCACGAATTTACGAGGAAACATGCTCCCAGCGCCTAAACTTGAAACTTTACAGCAAAGTAATGTTCTACAATATGGTTTGTATCATCAAGGCCCATTTTTTGATGTTGATTAAAATTAGGGTGGTCCCCATTTTCACGGAAATACAAAAACTAACTTTTTTATTTGCAGAAATAGACGTTTACATCCTTTGGCAAAATTGTAGCGCAAAAAATTTCATGGAATTTTTATCAAGAAATTTTTTTTGTACCTTAAAAATTGACCGATTTAGAGCAATTTTTTCTCATCAACTTAGGGTGTACCATAAAAAATTGATTTTTTTGCCCTTACTTTTTTATTTCAATTCCCACCGTAAAGTTGTGTTTGGACGAGTTTTAGAACTTTTTAAGACGCGTACTTTGGTATACAAATTTTGCCGCTAGCTTCAATAAATCAATAGTTATTGAAGTTTTTCTTAAAAAAATACGCCCTTTTTAAATGTTGATTTTCATGATTGGGGCAAATACAAAAAAAATTAAAGACGTCATTTGGAAGGACAATTTATATTGTTCAACATATGTGAAAACTAGAGATATGTTATTTCTGTATCTTGAGAAAATTACATTTTAATCTGGGATGGTTTAAGAAGAAAAACTTCAATAACTATTGATTGGTTGAAGCTAACGGCAAATTAAATACATCAAAATACGCGCCTTTAAAAGTTCTACAACTCGTCCGAACACAACTTAACGATGAAAATTGAAATAAAAAAGTTAGGACAGAAAAACTTTTTTTTATGGCTCACCCTAAGTTGACGAGGGAAAAGTTGCTCTAAATCGGTCAATTTTCAAGCTACAAAAAAAAATGTTTAATAAAAATTTTATGAAATTTTTTGCGCTACAATTTTGCCAAAGAATGTAAACGTCTATTTCTGCAAATAAAAAAGTTAGTTTTTGCATTTCCGTAAAAATGGGGACCACCCTAATTTTAATCAACATAAAAAATAGGAATACGTTTTTATTTCAAGTTTCACCACCATTTTTTTTTAAGGTTAATAATTGACCGATTTAGAGCAACTTTTCCCTCGTCAACTTAGGGTGAGCCATAAAAAAAAGTTTTTCTGTCCTAACTTTTTTATTTCAATTTTCATCGTTAAGTTGTGTTCGGACGAGTTGTAGAACTTTTAAAGGCGCGTATTTTGATATATTAACTTTGCCACTAACTTTAACCAATCAATAGTTATTGAAGTTTTTCTTCTTAAACCATTCCAGATTCAAATGTAATTTTCTCAAGATACAGAAATAACATATCTCTAGTTTTCACATATGTTGAACAATATAAATTGTCCTTTCAAATGACGTCTTTAATTTTTTTTGTATTTGCCCCAATCATGAAAATCAACATTTAAAAAGGGCGTATTTTTTTAAGAAAAACTTCAATAACTATTGATTTATTGAAGCTAGCGGCAAAATTTGTATACCAAAGTACGCGTCTTAAAAAGTTCTAAAACTCGTCCAAACACAACTTTACGGTGGGAATTGAAATAAAAAAGTAAGGGCAAAAAAATCAATTTTTTATGGTACACCCTAAGTTGATGAGAAAAAATTGCTCTAAATCGGTCAATTTTTAAGGTACAAAAAAAATTTCTTAATAAAAATTCCATGAAATTTTTTGCGCTACAATTTTGCCAAAGAATGTAAACGTCTATTTCTGCAAATAAAAAAGTTAGTTTTTGTATTTCCGTGAAAATGGGGACCACCCTAATTTTAATCAACATCAAAAAATGGGCCTTGATGATACAAACCATATTGTAGAACATTACTTTGCTGTAAAGTTTCAAGTTTAGGCGCTGGGAGCATGTTTCCTCGTAAATTCGTGATCTGGACCATAGTGCAATGTGCACTTTTTTACACTGAAAATTAATTTTCGTTTATGTTACGAAATCCAAGGTAGGACTAACAAATCTATTCGTTGTTTTCTGAAACGTAACAGATTTGTAGTTTTTAAGAAGCCACCTTCGTATTTAATGCCATACGTGCAACTGTCAAAAGCACTAAGCATTAGTTGACACAGGAAAAACATGCGTTCATTCTACGAAAACAATACAAAGGGCTACAAGTAATTTGTTACCAATATAGAAGAAACGTCTCTCTGGTGCATGAACGACTGACAAATCTACTTTGTCGGCTTAAAATGTAATTAAAAAACAAAGCGCATTTACGAGGAGAGTTACTCAGCGTTTTGTTTATTAATGTTTCTGACATGGGATTCGATCCTATATTTTTAGGAAGTACTGTTATTGAGTCCGTGGTTGATCACACTAAACCATGTTGACTCGTGAAATGCTACCTGATTATTGTGCATGAAGTTCTAACTCTCGACAGCGCTTTCATTTCTATTTTTGGATATATTAATGATTCCCGCCATCCAAGCAGCAACACCAACATCTATGAGTGCGATCGAAGGGAATCAGCGATTGGCTGGTCTTTACGAAATTCATGTTGTGCATTGTACAAAAAAGGTGTAATGATAGCATTTTGTTAGATGACAAGCATCATGAATGTTTCATATAATTCACGAGACATTTGTTCTATGTACAAAATCCATGTTTACGACACGAGTGAAAGCTAATTTACGAAAATTAATTTTCAGTGTAGCCTATTTATCTGAGATCTGCTTGCACCCACAAACAAAATAACACCAGAAACAGATAGAAGGAGTTATTATTTTCCCGTCGGTAGTGGATATAGATGTTACACAGAAACAAAAGCGTTCACGAAAATGAAAACGGACCGTGAACTAGTTCACGTTTTCAGGATTTTTACCTAAAAACGTGATTTAGTTCATGATTACGTGATTCAGTTCACGGTGTATTTTTGCTTGTTCTCGAATTCATGACTGCAGTTCACGGATCCGGGCACGGATTTTTTTCCGTGTAGGAACCTGGCATTTCCAGGAAATTTATGTTTTAAGTCATTGTTTACTATTTTTACTTGCGACATTTTGACGATTTTGTCTAGAATTCAGCTTGACTCGACCAGGACGAGCGTTGCTTGACTCGACTTCTTGAATTGACCCCTATAATTATGCTTAACTGGTACCGGCTATCAAAATGTCTCAATATATATCTGTAATAGTGCATTTAG
Source organism: Aedes japonicus (assembly GCA_034211315.2). Lineage (NCBI taxonomy): Eukaryota > Metazoa > Arthropoda > Insecta > Diptera > Culicidae > Aedes > Aedes japonicus. The sequence continues at coordinate 105,050 of JASCZW010000899.1, read as the reverse complement.
CACTCGTGGAACAAGCAATAAGCAAACTTTGACTGTAACAAACTTAAAAAATAAGAAGAATAAAAAAACGAATGAAACAGATGCTGTCGACAGTTGTACCACTCACCTAAGAAATTTGGTGCTTTGTAAAAGCACTCTCAAGTAGTTATAGATAATTCTGTCGGTTGTCATAGAAAAACAAACCGGAAATAAATAAGTGCAGGCAAACGATTATGTCAGATGTATTCAAGATACTGAGAAATCACTCATAAAGGAGTTTACTCTGCTCAGATTACCGATAATAGGTGAATTCCCTTACTACCCTTTGGTCAAGACCCCGGAGATTCTTCCGTTCTGAAAAATGCCCCTCGCCCTAGTTGCTCCAATATGCGTCACATAAATATACGCTTATGAAAATGCTATTACGAATGAAAGGATATTTTTTCCGAGGCCCAAAAAACCTCTTAAAACATTTCTTTCTTCTGTGCATTCTTTCCAACCAAAAGCAGTCGCTTACCGTCCGTAATGCGGAGAGGGACCATTCAAGTCACCAACCGGGCAAACAAGGGACCTGCGAGAAAAAAAAATGGAATCGCACACACAAACCCACTCCGTTCCGGCTTTTCCCATTATGTTGTTTGCGTAAGACTTTCCGTTCAATTCCCACTTGGTAAACATTTTGCCATCGAAAGTGTAGTAGGTAAGTCGGTACCTACCTGTCTCGCTTCCATCATTGTTTGCTGCCCGTAAGACCAGCCCCCCAGGGAAGAGTCACACACGTATCCTCTTGGAGTGACTTTTTTTCTGGTTCTTCTGGGGGGGATGAAAAAGAAACCCCCAGCCATGGTCGCTGCTTTGCTGTTGATGATGATGATGAGATTTATATTGGGAGATTCTGTTTTGCTACCTTGCCACTTCAACCTGCAGGAGTGGATACATTTTTGGTTTTGCAAACACAAACAACGCATGCCATAATATTTTAGTCCGCATTCCAACGCACTTTTGTGTCCTCATATCTGGTTGGGTGATGGCATCAGGGGTAGATTTTTCACCCGATTTCGGAACATGAAATGGGAGGCACTTTGGATGCTTCAGTTGCTTCGGTGGGTGTATTGTGAAAAGGAAAATTCCCGTGAAAGGATTGAATCTCTGTGGAGCGGGCTCAGACATGGGTAAAGAATGCGGCTCCCCCCAACATCTTGAAAGCTGAAAAGAAGGAAAATTTATCCGTTGTAAACTTGAAGGGAATAAAGCTCCTCACTCATTGGAAATAAAAGGATCAAAAATGCGTAGCATTTTTAATTTTTCTTTTTTCATTTATCATTTTTTTTCGTTGGGATAGAGGAAAAATGGGATGCACGCCATGAAAGGAATGCTGTTTATCCCTAAACTGCACCACTTGATGAAGCTTACTGGTGAGTTCCGTTGAATGGAAAGGATTATTACAACCTCCTTAAAACCCCCCAGCTCACCCACTCCAGTTGGGTTCACTTGACCCTGGCTGGAGCCTGGAGGGTGGTCGGATAAGCCAAGCTCCTGATGTCAGTTGTGGGATGAGATGATGGCGAATAAATAGGATCAAAGGAATTGCAACTTTGGAACAACACTGGACGTGATTTTGATCTGACCCTCGGGGGATCTATCGTATAACTGCTTCGAGAATGATTCAGCAAGACGTTTTTTTTTTCTCCTGAGCTGTTAAAGCACAATCAATCTAGGTCCTAGGAGATGCGCTCAAACATGGACGCTAAATTTCTGCTCTGTAATTTTCCATATGTTAGTTTCTGCAAAAATAAACAAAAAATAACATCACAAACAAAACTATTTGATAGAATTCTTTCTAATAATGATTTTTGAATACAATTCAATTCTTCACATAAAACCGATTCCATCCAACTCTCACGATCATTTCATCGGCACCATCAAATAACCGATCGTTTCAAATCACCGCCACCCTTTCGCCAGAACGCTGTTTACCGCAGAGAAGTAAATATTTCACTATTTACATTTTAATGATCATAAAACTTCATTTGTTTTAAAGACTTGCTTTTTCCGTCATCAACGGCGACCCGACGGGGACGGGCGCGCATTGTTCACATTCTACGACGGATCGTTTTTCCTACGAAGCGTCTTTCATTTACTGGCTGCACCGTCGTCGGAAAGTGTGCTTCCCGAGACTTTTATTTTAACGGCCATTTATTTGATTTACTCACACATCTAACTAGCCAACTCCTTCGTTTCTTTTCATCTTTTTCACGTGGTTCCACTTTTTTTTCCCAAGAACCATACTAAATGTAAACATCTATTTTTCACAATTTTTGTTTGGATTTTCGCTTCCCGCAATCCGTCACTGCTGCCGCTGCTGGCTGCCGAAATTTTTCCTCGAGAAAGAAAAACAAATTCCAATAGGTTTTCCCTATTCCTGAGAGTAGGTATATTTTTTTTCCGGAAGACCTGTTGATGCTCTGTCACATGCATTTTGTTCGGGCCGAAGAGATTAATGGCTATCGATGGGCGACGTTTGTGATGATTCCGGGGAAAATTCGTTAATGCGTCAAATCGTTTAGGTTCGCTTGCTACGATGAACATAAAAAAACGCTTCTCGTACTGAAAAATTCAAAGAGACAAAAGGGTGAAGGGTTTATTATTCCAAGATGGGCCGTGCATTCGGAGAGTGATTTATATTTTTTCAATCTCCTCCGTTTGAGGAAATCCCACTGGGGTGATGATCTGTTTTGGATTTTAGAACCATTATACTGGATTTCCAGCCTTCCTGAAATAGGAGCAATAACAAAGGTGAAGAAAAGCAGTCATTTGTCTTTGGGAATCAGGGTAACAAATTGACTGTAGTAACGTCACAGCAAATATAAGTTAAAGGAAGGGTTTTCAAGTCTCATGTAAATCACGTACATTTTTTTTCAGCAACAGTGTTTTCTTTATTATCATACTTTCTTAAAAAATTAATACGTACGGTATAAATTATCAGTTTTGGAGTATTTGTGCCTCTCTTTTTTTACCTGAAAAGCATGTTATAGCCTAGACTGATACTGTGGATTAAGGAAACCATCAAACTACGCAATATAATGAAAACCGTAATAAAATATTTTTTAACTTGTAACAGAACAGTGCCCAAGTAACATTGCCCAAACCACCCAGCTTTATTAAGTTTTATGAAAGCCACTAGAAATCCATTCGGTTTTATTATGGCAGCAAGAGGTGCCAACAGGTTTCAAATTTTAGTCAGGTTAATAAGAACCTACACAGCTTCTTTACAACGATCTTAAAACCTTGACTTCTAGAATTCCTTTAACTCCTATCAAAGGTTTTATTTTGACTTTGTAAACTCATAAAATGCTGTTTTGAAATGCCGTTTTAGGACTCATTTATAATATCTTATTATGGTCAGTTGAAAAAGCATTTTAAACCCATTTAGCCTAGTCTTAGTAAATGCATTAAACGGCTTATTGGCATTGAGGAAAGCAACCAAGTGACCAGAAAGTTTCATAGTAGCCATTGCTAAGATAAATTGGCTTTTTGGCAAAACTGTGATTTCTTGCAATCGCCATATTGAAATATATGAAATAATTGAAATGTGGAAAAATAAATACACCAAATTTTAAATGTAATACAATTGAACAGAGAAGATCTGAGACCAACTTCGGTATTCTTTTAGATAACCTTATTGAATTCAATCAATTTTCAGGAGTTTCATGATTAATTTACCGAATACATTTCTTTCAATTTTGTTTTTGTTGTTGTAAACTCGCATAATTTCCGAGGCGCATTATTTTCAGCTCTTATCGTGAAAATATTAACCATAAAATTTTATGCGCATTTGATTTGGAGCATGATACGCTATAAAAAAACTCGGAGTTTCGGATATTTTGCTATCAAACATGATTTCCCGCTAAACTAGAACTTTTTTCTTAGCCATTATTTACTGTTGAATGAATCAGTAGAGCAGAGAATCGAACAAAGAAGAACAACAAAAACCAACCACGATATCGCCGTGAAGTTTGACAGCTATAGCCATTTAGCCCAATGCTGCTTTTGATGGCGGCTAATAGGTCTTATGATGATTCTCAAGTGGTCATAACATCTTTCACTAGAACATTTTCAAAATCTTTATGGTCTTAGAAAGGTTTTATTAATTTGTTTTCACAACTGCCTATAGAGTGGGCCACTTTGTACACATTTCGGCTTTAAAGATGCATAGAGGAGGTGTTGGTGGACAAAACAGTTTTGAATATAGTTTCACCAAAAAAGCCGGGAGGAGTGCGATACGGCTGGAATAGAAATGAAATTGTTACTTGGGTGATGACATGATTTTGTCTACCCCGCCACCCCTCCGGTTTTTTTTTTTCTAAAACTGCAGTCCCAGTTCACCCCAAGGTATTGTAGTGAAGCTTTTTTATTTATCTTTGAGATGGAAATATAATGTATATTTCGTACAGCATACGTTCGCTAATTGATGGTTTTCTAGTTAAATTTCTTTAAAGTTTATAGACTGTTCTGAAAAATATAAATACACTTTCTTTCTCAAATAAAAGAGACGATACTGTGATTTTTGATTATTTTATTCTCAAACATAGTAAATAACAATGTTTTTTTTTTTTCATTTTCATTTCGATTTACTTGATTTCTCGTAGCATGAGCTAGTTCTCTAACTTTTCCCTTCACATTTCTCATAAGCTTCTGCATAGAGCATTCTCTTACCAGTTCCACCACAAAGATTAGCCAAACTTTCTTAAATTTTTTAACACTATCCGCTGATTTCATGTGTTTTCTCAGCATCGCCTTCATCAATGCCCAGAAAGTTTCGATTGGAAGAATCTCTGGGCAGATTGGTGGATTCATCTCCTTTGGTTCAAATATGACATTGTTTCTTTTGTACCACTTGTATTATCAAGAGTATGTGTGAAGGATTTTAAGAGTAATAATTTACCGTTCGATTTGATAAAATGATTATTCGATTTGAGTATAATCAACTTAGCGTAAACGTAAATAGAACATGTAGTAAGCTTTGTGAAATTCTCTTCACTTCGTAAGAATAAACAAAACTAACGCAACGCACTGACATTTATAAAAAAAAATAGCTAGCTGTGCTGAATCAATTCATTCTTGTAACGAACTTTGACTCTCGGTTTCAGAGATTCTGACTGTTTGTGCTTCGTTTTGGCTGCTTCTGTTTCCGATGAGTCTGCAGGCCCATTCTCTCCCTGGCATGCATAACATTAGTCGCCGAAGTACTTAGCTTTTTCGCCACGGGAAGGATGACGCTTGAAATAGTCCCTTAACTTTCTGTCGATTTTAAGGTCAGTGGGACCAGGTTTTCAACCCCGTCTCGAAGAACCTACGAAAGAGCACTGCTGTTGATACTTCCGTAATACAAAAAGTCCGGTTTGAACATTTCCGACGCATAATCTCGTTCCTTAGCCAATTTCCTGATCGGAAGACCACTAACGGAGCACCGTTTGTACACAATCCGTTGTCTCTGCTCGGGAGAAAGACCACGCATTTTCAAACTTACACACTTAGATTTTCTTACAGAAATCTGTAACGTTTTACCAAATTCTCAACAGCTGAACGTTCGGTAATCCTATTTTACAGATTTCGGTAAAATTTAATCGAAATCCGGTTAGTTTTTTACAGATATCTGTGAAATTTTACCGAAATCTGTAAAATCGGATTACCGAACGTTCAGCTGTTGAGAATTTGGTAAAACTTTACGGATTTCTGTAAAAAATCTAAGAGTGTACGTGCCGAAAATTGAATATAAAGACAACATTAGTAAATCTTCAGATTTCCTTCAACAAAGTTCTTGAAATCAACTAAAATTCTTCTTAACAGCTGATCAAAACTGGAATTAAATATATATATTTAGGTTTCAATTAACAAATGAGTCTTAATAACTCACAATTTAGTTTCAAACCCATCTTGTCTACCTTTTACTGATGGTACTCATTGACTATTCCATACTTTGTTAGATTCCCTATTTACATATAGTTTTTAAGCAAATGGTTCATAGATAATAACTAAATATATATTTTGTTCAATAGTTCAAGCCAAGCATGAAAGGATGATCAAATTATTTCGATATTTAATCTACTCTTTCAATGGTCTCGATCGACCGTTTTTGAATCGTAACCTAGACACACCTAATAAAGGAATTTGGGTGATTTCAGTTAAAAATCAGTCACAAATTCACTTCAACTCACTTTGCCCGTATAGAAACTGAATTAAATTCTCATAAGTTTCATGAATTTAATTACCAATCCACATTTTATAGAAAAATTTATGATCAACACACTCGCAAACCATCCACGCTAAATTGAAAATTCTTTTCGTTTGTTTTGATTACGATGTTGACATTTAATCGGCTTCCACCACCCATTAACTGCCGTATTGTAAAGAACAACAAAATGCTCGCACGCATCACTTTGCGACAGAGACTGCGTTGCCATTTCTGCGGTTTCGACCGCAACAGTTCAATTTGGATGTAAACAGTAAAACGCAGCCAACAGTTGGTTGAATACAGCACGCATTTTGAAATGACAGGTAATCATTGCACTATGGTCCAGATCACGAATTTACGAGAAAACTTGCTCCCAGCGCCTAAACTTGAAACTTTACAGCAAAGTGATGTTCTACAACATGGTTTGTATAACTTAGGTCCATTTTGTGATGTTGATTAAAATTTGGGTGGTCCCCATTTTCACGGAAATACTAAAAAAACTTTTTTATTTGCAGAAATAGACGTTTATATTCTTGGGCAAAGTTATAGCACAGAAAATATCATGGAATTTTCATATATAAATTTGTGTGTAGCTTCAAAATTGACCAATTTAAAGCAATTTTCCCTCATCAACTTAGTGTGTGCTAAATGAAATGATGTTACTCCACGCACGGAGAATACAATTAATGTATGTTAAAGAAATGCTTTTTTTGCCCTTACTTTTTTATTTCAATTCCCACCGTAAAGTTGTGTTTAAGGACGCGTACTTTGGTGTACAAACTTTGCCGCTAGCTTCAACCAATCAATAGTTATTGAAGTTTTTCTAAAAGAAATACACCGTTTTCAAATGTTGATTTCTATGATTGGGGTAAAAAAAATTAAAGACGTCATTTGAAAGGGCGATTTATATTGTTTAACATATTTGAAAACTAGAGATATGTTATTTCTGTATCTTGAGAAAATAACATTTGAATTTGGGATGGTTTTAGAAGAAAAACTTCAATAACTATTGATTGGTTGAAGCTAGCGGCAAAGTTATTATATCAAAATAAGCGCCTTTAAAACTCTACAACTTGTTTGTACACATATTTACGGTAAGAATTGAAATAAAAAAGTAAGGGCAAAAAAACATTTTCTATGGTACACCTTAAGTTGATGAGGGAAAATTGCTCTAAATCGGTCAATTTTGAACAAAAACAAAAAAACTACAAAAAAAATTATATATGAAAATTCCATGATATTTTCTACGCTACAGCATTGTTCAAGAATGTAAAAGTCTATTTCTGCAAATAAAAAAGTTCGTTTTTGTATTTCCGTGAAAATGGGGACCACCCTAATTTTAATCAACATAAAAAAAATAGACCATAGTAATACAAACCATGTTGTAGAACATTACTTTGCTGTAAAGTTTCAAATTTCGGCGCTGGGAGCATGTTTTCTCGTAAATTCTGGACCATAGTGCAATGGCGTATTTATAATTATCGGAACAGTCCATAGTGGTCATTCGTAAATAGCTGTCTTGTCTGTTTTTCGCTGGGTCTCAATACACTCCAACTAGCGCTTGATATCCGCTTTTTTGGGTGCAATTGTATCTCAACAAGTGAACGCCAACTGTACAAGAAACCCTGAACATTTAAATCTTCTGACTTGGATTGAAAATACACCCGATTCTTTTTTACATGGATTTTTCTTACACGGATTTTTTAACGATTTTTTGTAAACGGTTCTTCGAGAAAACAGATTTTTATAAATAATTTTTAGCTTCTTGGGCTGGAAAAGTTCCAAGAACAACTGGGGGTGTGTGGATCAAGGGGAGATCAAGAAAGGGTTAGGAGCGTTTAAGGGGAGTAGGGGTGTTCGAGGGGAGGGAAGGACTAGAGGCTCAGCTAAAATTCACGGAAAGTTTTTTGAAATCGAAGAAGGTTCTATGAACTCTAGGGAAGCTTAATAATCTCCAGGGGAGTTCCACGTTAAATTTTGGACGCTTTTCTTTCAGTGTAGATTTTGAATTATTTCACTGATCGCTTAATCGTTTCACTTATATGATAGCTGAAACTGTCCACTTCATTTCGTGACATAACATGTTTACATTCTTGCTACATTCAGTAAAAAAAACTGAAACTACCAAAAAGTACCGTGTTTTGTGTTTGCAAATCATTTGACCACCACTTGACTGTGGGTCGGAAGGTTGGCCACTTGTCACTACGTGAAACCTGTCCTGGAATGGTAGAAGGTACAAGAAGTCAAAAACGTGCCAAAAACACACAAGAAAAAAAACATACAAGAGGTCAAATACGTGCCAAAAATTTCGCCCAATACAGAAGTACTGGGCTCTAGTTAAGCGGAAACACTTCGGAACTAAGAAGAAAGCAAATGATACCGATGATTTTAAGAGAAGATTGAGAATCTTTACGGCGGTCGTATCTGAGAATACCGTACGGAAGCTGATGGCAGGTGTACCATGGAAAGTTCGAGAATTTTACAGAAAGAAGGATTCACATCTTAATTATCTGTTTTGAATGTTGATATAAATCTATTATTGTGAAAATAGTAATCGGTTTTGTTAAATTATGTGTTATTTTTTTCGCTGCTATTATTTTGTTGTCTGAAATTTTACGAGAACAGGCTTTTGTATCATTTAAATTAAAAAAAAAGAACTCTATGGTATTCTTGGAACCCTTAGAGATCTAAAGTAGTGAGCCAATATTATATCGCTAGTTTTCTATTGATTGTTGGTATTCTTGCCTCAAAGGTGCTTTTGAAATCATTGCTTATTTCAAACACTGGATTAAATAAGCAACAACGATTACAATTTGAAAAAAAAATGATAGCGTGAAAAATTGCACTTCACTCAAAAATTTCTCAGAATGTTGTTCAAACTATTTTACGGAATCCCTCATGCAGAGATTTTGAGGGGTTTGAATGATTTCCTTTTAATTCTCTCATTATTGATAGTCCTTTGGCAGTCACACGTATTTTGTCTACAATTTGTAGATTTCCTCAATGCCTTGTTCTCAGACACCTATACTATCTATTCAAGTTTTTCAGGGAGTATTAATCTCAATTTAAATAAATCTATAAGTAGATTTATTAGGGCCATAATGAGCACTATCAGTTTTACAAAAGACTAATCCTTTTGGGAAAATTTGAAACACCTAAATATAGGGAATGCAAAAAAAATAGTTTTTATCTTTAGGGTAGGCCGGAGAGACTTGATCTTACTTTCTCTTTCTTCTTTCAATATCACAGCTTAAGGACGTACGTATCACTTCGAAGTTTTCTGAACACAAACCTCAAATACTATAAGGACTTTAGGCGTTTAATTCAATAGAATTGTTTTCACTACTAAAGCATCCTTTGGTAAGCAATATCAGCGTTGTTTGTTTTGTTTTGTTTGTGATTTTTTGACTCATAAATCGTGAAGTGAAAATTAACCTAGCCTATGAATTATATGAAAAGAGGACTTCCTCCAGTTTCATCTGAACCATTGCAGAGCATCCATAAACCATACATACAAACAATTGCTGCATGATTATATTATAAATCAATAAATAAGCATTGTGCTCATTATGCCCCGATCGTTTTGTCAACCAGGACATTTTCACTTGCATTTTTTTGTCACTTCACTTTTATTTCATCGACTCTAGGCCAGCACTATAAAAAGAAGTGGATGAATTTACCGATAAATTGTTTCAGAAGCTTAAATTATGATTATGAAAATTTTGTCTTATTCTACAGTTTAATACTCACTGTCATATTAAAATGAAATTTAAAGAAAAATATCATTTCAATATTCAGATATTGCGCTATCGCGACTAAGGTTGTAAAGTTGTAGAAATACATTGTGAGATAAATTTATGGAAATTATCGAGCACAACAGTTTTGAACGTCTCCGCAGGTAATCAATAAGCAATAGTATATGCAGTAAATCAGCCCTAAATATGAATTTCAGATGCTACAAGCATTATATTAGCAATATATCAGCACCTTGAATACTATTAGTTGTAAAGGTAGATTTCAAATGCTATTTGAATGCTAGTAGCCTGTAATAAGTATTTCGAATGCAAAAAAAAGCATTGATGAAGCATTATCATAGCATTGTAGTGAAACAGCCGTGTATTGGGCCAAAAACGGCATTTATGTTGCATTTAAGGTGACTTAATGGCTTGATAGGCTGCCGTAAAGACGCTCTGCAACTTATCGCAAATAAAACGCATTGGGCCAGAATGACTTTTTACAGTACTTCTCTAGACAAATCAAACATGTAGTGATAGACAAAATTAATGGAATTTGGAATTAAGCATCCGTTCAAGGCACCCATTATGCCCCTGATACAGTCAGCATGCCATTTTAAATTTTAAATCCAGCCAACTCAAACAACACTATTTGTTTAAGGCAAAGGCAAATCATGCAACAAAAAAAAACCCACAAACCTAACTAATCGCCACAAATCGTCTCCAAAACCCCTTCCAGCCAGAAGGAAAACTCTTACCGACACACCTGCTGCACGCTCTGTCCAAACAGGAAAGGTGCTAAAACCATCGACATACAAATTTGCCATTCTCTGCTTTGTGCCGCAGCGCAACTTGAGTAAAGAGGGCTCATTTCCACCGTGTTGGGACAATCGTCGACGGATGCTCGCATCGGTTGGGTCGCATTGATAAACCACCTCGTCCCAAACTGCAAATAGCGCCTTATTGATATTTATTTACCCCATTCAGCAAACGGCGCGCAGAGTTTTGTGCGTAAATTATAGATGCAAGCAGTGATGAAGAAAAAAAAGAGGAGAAAATGCCGGACCGAAAGATAAACCACTCTGCAAAAACAAACAAATATCAGAGCTCATCGTCTGGTGGCTTCAAAGATGAAGAGTGCAGATTGCATATTTATAGGAATGTCCTGTATGAAGCATTGGGGGAGGGGAAGATTGTCACAACCCAGCCGCATGCTGACAGATTTGCCACGATGAGATGAAGAGGAAAAAAGAAAGGAAACCAAGTAGGCTGGGAGACGTGTCTTCTTTGGATGGGTGGACGTCGTTGATAAAGACAAACAACATGATACTTTGTCACGCTCGCGCGGAAGAGATTTGCAAGCGCCTAAGCTTTGATCCTTCGCATAATCCTATGAGTTTCGAATAGCTTCTGTACTGTGAAATGCGTGTTTTGTGGGCAGGGATGGGATACCGTTGAAAGTCATCTTTATATTAGTTATATTATTTTAATCTTAGGGATTTAGGTTAATAGTAATTCGTATACCGAAATCAGTTTGGATTCCAAAAGGCGACAAAGTAAACACACGAAGGTCTACATCGAGATTTTTAGTAAGTATGTTCTTCCGTAGATCAAAAAGCAATACGACCCGAAGCCAAATGTTGTATTGTACTTGTTGTGTTGGTTGTATTTTATATATTTGTTGTTGATTGGGAACATCTACCATTCTAGGTGGAAGTATGTGGCCGCTATCCAGTGCCGATGTTAATCCGCTGGATAATCACTATGGCACGTCATAAGCGCCACCCGAATAAAGGGTGGAACGGTCCAAAATTGATCAAACATGATAAGTGATTATATTATATGATCAATCTTTATATCTGTTTGAAGTTCATCGTCTACAAAACATAGGAAAATTATTTGATTGAGCTTAGAATTTTCCCAAATGCAAACTGTCGGGTTTTACGTTTAACACCTTCCATCCAGTTTTGTACCGCTCTTATATCCAGCTTATTCGATAATAAACGCCAATTTGCCATGGACTGTTTATCACATCTGACTGCTTTTTAAGTTCTCTTGAGATTTCCCTTTGCGATTGCCCAATATTTTTCAATTGGGCGCAGTTTCGGCGAGTTTGAGGGGTTTTTCTCCTTAGGTACGATACTCTGCTCTCCTTGCTTCGACACCATTTTGACAACTGAATCGAAAATGGCAAAAACAAAATAGAGTCAACATTCCGTATTTTTTTTTCCGTCGGCCTATTTCCTCACATGGTGACAATCACCGACGCCAGGGAGACGACTTCACCACCTGGACCCTACCTAACGACTCATGATTATGAACCGGGACTAACGGTTTTACTTCCCTTCCAAAGGAAGACGTGACCGTGAACACGTCAAGACGTGACATGAACCAAAAAAATAAGGGGTGTTCAAGTTTTGTTAAATGCTGATTAAAAAACTACATCATATTTGAGTTGACCAAATTTTGACCATTCTATCCTGTACTGCAAGTTTCAAACAAACATTAGCCCGTACCTGAAGTGAAATGGATCCAGGCTACCGTGTGGAAGCGTGTGAAGGCCGCAATTGTAGCAAATAAAATCTCGATCGATGATTAACAAAGTTGAAGACTCTCGAAAATATCCCCCTTTTGATCATATTAAAAAAATCAGAATCGAAAATTTTGATATATCTATTAATTTTGAAATTTTTGAATGGTGCAAACCTCATCACAGATACAACATTGTTTGTATTTCACTTGGATTCACTTGTATAGCTTCTTTCATATTACAAAAGAATTAGCGTTGACATTCACGAAATGTGCGTGAAAACATTTCGTCGTGCAAGGTAAATCCATTGGAATTATTTATGGCTTCTGTTTCTTAGAACGGAACTAGACGAGAACGATGAAGTAGTGTTCCACCTTACACGCAAAATAAAAAAGCAAGATTGTAATGCAATTTCGCATGATTTCGTGTAATTTCTCGCAATGGATCGTAACTTGGAGAAAAAATGCAACATTGGTCGTGGGCAAAAGAGAAACACATCAATTCGCTTTGAAAAATTCAAGGTGTGAGTGAGGTTGGGCAGTGTATTGTAAACGACCAGATCATGCAACCGAGATTCGAACCGAGGCCGCCTGCCTCATGGCTCTAGATTGTAACCATAAATACAAATAATAATGTAGGGAATAAAAGCCCTACAGTTTGTTCGATGGTCGAGTCACTTGGCGATTCAACAATGATCCAAATGTTTCTCACACACACACTACTTCGTTTGTTTCATGAAGAAGAGTAAACCTGAATATAGGGAGATCGGAGTGTCTTGATGAGTGAAAATAAAAATAGAACACAGCGGAATTCTAGAAGTGGCCAATAGCGTTGCGGCATTCTGTGGTATTGTCTCATCCATTTGAAAAGTTTTTGACGGTTGAACAAAGATCCAACGGTTGCTTCGACTGGCGAGGCACACAGCGATAAATTTGTTTCGAGAAATCTGTGTGCTGCCAACCGCTTGCACAAACTTGCATAGCATCGTTTATACCATAAAACGCTGTGTGGATCATGATGGGCAAAATTACCTTTTCTGAATCATGCGGATTTCTCAAGATTTGATTGCAAAAACTGCAATTGCATTTTTTTGCCATCTTTTAACTTTTGGGTGTACATGTTAGACTTTAACAAATGAGGCTCAGTAAGGAGGATGTGAGGCAGTCAAGGAGGTTCCGAGACCGTAAGTGACAGTGAAAGGGTTGAAATGGCGGGACATTGATCGCCCCATTATTCATTTAACTAATAAAAGCATTCAAGGGAGGGTTGCTACCTTATTTCTTGCTTTTTTTACATTAATTGTTATGTGTTATATGTTATGCTTTTTTTAGTTTATTTTTTCGGTAACCACTTTTATAATATATATCTAAGTATAAACTATAGAATAAGCTATATAACTTATGACAATCCTAATCGTCAATTTTGATTATCGATATGTATTCAAGATGCTGAATATATAAAAGCTCGTTGAAAATTGTGCAGTTATTTTAATGGAGACTTAGGTAGTTTTTGAATATGCAACACGTTGGATAAAAGAGCATTTGCACGCAAGAGAAACCGTTTATGTAACATCATTAGATATTAAGAAGGCATTTTATAATGCAAGGCTAAATAAATTGAAAGAAATTTTATTGGAACTGGAGGTTTCAACTCAAATAATCGATAGGGTTTTATTGTATGTCAAAGAAGATTGGGCTAAGGTTATATGGCAAAATCAATTTTCAGATGAAATAAAAAAGGGAAAAGAAGTCAAAAAGGGCTCCCACTTCTCGCTTTTTGTTTTTAATTTAGTAATTCAGAATGTTCTTCAAAAGGTGAGATGATGTTATAACAAACTTTTGAATTCAGCTGGATTAAACCACCCACACTTGTGAGTGGCCGCAACAGCATCGTTACTGTTGGTTTAAATTGATGCCAACATTTTAATCACTTTAATGTGCATCATGCAGAGAATAAACCGGGAACATAGTTATATCTTATTCGCTGTTGAAGTCAGTAGAATTAAGCACACCGTGTACCAAAATGGATCCCGCTGCAAACCCTCAAAAAATTATCCAACATCCCAGTGATTTCTCGTGGAAGTGCAGACTTGTTCTCGACTTTCAATAAAGCGGGTATCACGTCAACATATTTCTACCCATTCCCTACTTGAACTGCATTCGGGCAATCCCAGCGCCGGTATTGCCTTAGTTTGGGATCACCAGTTTTTACACATTGAGGATGTATGCTAGTCCATCATCTGTTGGTTATCTTTGTAATAAAGTTTTTCCAAATGAAGGGAGGAGGATACCACGATTATGGTTAATTGAAATGGGTTCGCATTCACTGCCAACTATCCTTAATTGGGAACGATCTGCGTATTATAGTAGAATATTAAGATGACTTAGATAAAATTATTGAAGCTTCAGAGGAATGGTTGGAAGCGGTAGGCTTAAAAAATTAGTATAAAAATAGTCAAAAAGTAGGAGAAGTACCTAATGCAGTGAAAATTATATCAGGCAGAAGTTTTTTACCTGTTAGTCATTGAAACACCTTGGAGTAAATTTGACTAATAAAGGGTGTTTCGATCAAAATTTTGTCGACTTAAACTTGACGCATTTCATTTCCTTAAAAAAATGCATGCCCGCTGTTTCGAGCGGAACCCCAACCTCCCCGTCCGAGATGTCGCAAAGAAGCTTGAAGTGGTGCCTTCAATCGTGGATAGAGCTAAAAAACGAGCAGGATTGTCGACTTACAAGAAAGTGATGACTCCAAATCGCGTCGAAAAACAAAACACGTTGTCCAAAGCACGACCGCGAAAGTTGTACACGCCGATCCGGACAAGGTTTGATTGCATTGAACAGGACGATGAAACTTACGTCAGGGCAGATTTTAAACAGCTTCCTGGACAGGAATTTTATACGGCAACCTGACGGGGATATGTGGCGGATATTTTCAAGCACATTAAACTGTCAAAGTGCGCGAAGAAATATCTGGTGTGGCAGGCCATCTGTACTTGTGGCTTGAAGAGCAACATTTAGATTACGACCGGAACCGTCAACCAGGAAATTTATTTGAGCTAGTGCCTACAAAAACGTCTACTGCCTTTCCTCAAGCGACACAATTGTTCCATTCTATTTTGACCGGTTTTGGCATCTTGCCATTACGGAAAAAAGACCATGGAGTGGTATGCTGCCAACAACGTTCAAGTGGTGCCCAGGGACAAGAACCCTCCCAACACGCCAGAGCTCCACCCAATCGAACAATATTGGACCATCCTCAATCGGAACCTTAATAAGACTTAAAAAGCTGTTGTGAGCGCGAAACAATTCAAGGCAAACTGGCGTTCTGCGGCGAATAAAGTGGACAAGGAGACTGTACAAAATCTTATGACAGGTGTTTAACGAAAGACCCGGCAATTTGCATTCGGTAAAAAGGAAGCTTAGCTGAATATTTCTCCTGTAATCTGTATTAACTGATTATGTAAAAGAAAATGTATTTGACTTGTTAATAAAAACATTGAAAGACTCACACACATTACTGTTTGAACAAATTTTGATCGGAACACCCTTTACTCTAAATCGATCAGCCACTACTGGGAAGAGATTTGTTGATGCTATGAAATCAGCCAAAACCGTTGTTCCGATTTGCAAAAAATTCAGACCATCAGGGAAAAAAATTAGACTTATTTGTAAAACTGTTATTTCTCCGCCAATTCAGTATGGAAGCAAAGTATCGATTTTTTTAAACGGAGTTGATTAACTACAATTAAAGGGTGACACGGTCAAAATTTGGTCAAGGAAAACGCGTAAATCGGTGAAATCGTTTATTTAAAAATCAAATTAAATTTCTTTTTCAAGTTCAATTAGTATAAAATTCAGGAAAAATATTCAGTTAGGCGTCCGCTTTTCCAAATCCGAATTGCCGGGCCTTACGCTTGACCCCTGCCATCAGATTTTGTACAGCCACCTTGTCCACCTTCTTCGCCGCAGAAAGCAAGTTTGCCTTGAACTGCTGCTCGTCCTTAGCAGTTTTTGGTCTTCTTTAGGTTCCGCTTGACATAGCCCAGTATTTCTCAATTGGACGGAGCTCTGGCGTGTTGGGAGGGTTCTTGTCCTTGGGAACCACCTGCACGTTGTTGGCGGCGTACCACTCCATGGCCTTTTTACCGTAATGGCAAGATGCCAAATCCGGCCAAAACAGTACGGAACAACCGTGTTTCTTCAGGAGCAGACGTTTATTCAAACACTCTTTCACGTAAATTTCTTGGTTGACAGTCCCGGAAGCTATGAAAATGCTGCTTTTCAAGCCACAGGTACAGATGGCTTGCCAAACCAGATATTTCTTTGCGAACTTTGACAGTTTCGTGTGCTTGAAAATATTTGCTCTTCCCTTCCTTTTGCCGTATAAAACTCCTGTCCCGGAAGCTGCTTGTAGTCGGCTTTGACGTAGGTTTCGTCGTCCATTACCACGCAGTCAAACTTCGTCAGCATCGTCGTGTACAGCCTCCGGATCGCGCTTTGGCCGTCGTATTTTGTTTATCATCGCGATTTGGAGTCACTACCTTCTTGTAAGTCGATAGTCCGGCTCGTTTTTGGCTCGATGCACGGTTGTAGACGATACACCCAGCTTATTTGCGGCATCTCGAGAGATAGGTTAGGTTTCGCCGGAAACTACCGGCAACTCTCTTTGTCGTCTCAGCGGCTTCCGGTTTTCGATTTCCCCCGATCCAGACTTCCTGGCTGTCGACAAACGTTCCCCAAACACTTTAATTACATTTGTAACGGTTGATTTGGCAACTTTTAGCGATTTTGCCAACTTTGCGTGCGAGTAGCTCGGATTTTCGCGATGTGCGAGCAAAATTTTGATACGCTGCTCTTCTTGCTTGGACGGCATTTTGACAACTGAAGAGTGAATTCCAAAATCAAAATAGGAGCAACATTCTACACACACACACACCTTCAAAATGAGGGGTGTTCAGGTTGTTTAAATGCAAAATTGAAAGAAATACGTCAAGTTGATATTGACCAAATTTTGACCGTATCGCCCTTTAACAAAATATGTGAAACTTATAGAGAGAGATATTTGGACTAGCTGTTGAAAAGAAAACATGAAATTAAGGTAGGAAGGAAGGAAGTAAGGGGAAAACAATAAATTGAATTTATTATTATGGTCATATCGTCAGGAGAAATTAATCGCATCTAATTAAATTAGCATATAAGTTTAAAATCGATCGGAAAAAGGAAGGCAGATCCAGTTTAACCTGGAAAGATTCCTTAAAACAGGACTTTGCAAGATGCGAAGTATGAATTAAAGAAATGGAACAGATTACGCTAATATAATGATAGATTAAAGAAAAAATCTGTTGAAATTTTTAACAATATGTAGTAGCAGTGAAATTTCGAATGGCGAAGAAGTTTTTTAAGCTATTTGCCTAGTAAAAAAAAGTAAAAGAAGAAGGAAGTATGGCGGGTGGCGTACGAATCAAATTAAAATTATTTTTGACTGACATTTTCTTCGGAACAGGGCATAAATATGTTGTTTTATTTTAAAATTTAACTGTGCCGTCAGCTTCAGGTTCACGGTATAGTTTATTACCTTTTATTACTTCCAAGTTAATTCGAAAACATTGAGGAATTTTGAAAGTTTTTACCTAATACATACTTGTGTCTTGAGTTAAAAGTGATTAGTTCTTTTCTTCCTTCCTTTAAGCATTTTCAAGCTTATTGCCTTCACAATTCGCTTATTGCTTGCCCTCGTGTTCTAAATGCACTTTCACACTTATAAGTTGAGAGCTTTCAATGCCAGGTACCATTTTTGCATCAGTATGATTGTGTGGCCAGTAGAACCATACCCTTTGCCCACAATAAGTCTAAATTGAATTACTATCACGTTAAATTTAAATTTACAAGGATTTTCAATTATGCAACAAGAGGTACATTAGTAGGTAGGTTAAGTTTTTGGTCAGTGAACTTTTAAAAGTGTATTGACTTACTGTAGCTGCTGTATACATGGTCAAGTAATTCAATTTGTTTAGTGTAATATGAACACTATGTTTGAAATTTGTATTAATAGCACTTGTGGCTTTTTTATATGAGACAAGTAAAACCTTGTAAAGAACGAGCGCAGTATGTGTATTCCAGATTTTGATTCATAACATATTGGATCAGCCTATAAAAGCAAAGGAGTCCTTTTCGAATAAAAATAAGCGAAAGGTGGGTTTGGATGTATTACTCTTTGAATATATGATACAAGATAGAGACTTAAACGCGTTTTTGATAAGTTATTTAATTTGTATTTTCTTGGTGAGATCTTTCCTTATTTTTATTGCTCGCAACTTTTTTATTGGAACAGTAGAAATTTGCATTATCTCAGCAAGCCAATACAAAGACAAACTTTTTGTAAAAATCAATTTGTTAATCAAATTTAAGCTTCAAAATAGCCCCGTAATTTCCTACATTTTGTATCGCAACATTTTATAAATAACCTTTTATGCTTAACAATTCAATTGCTCCTATAATAACTTTATAACTCAGATTGTGAGGGGCTGTGGGGATAGCCTAAGGCAGTCAAAAGATTTGTTGACAGAACAAAGGTTTGTGGAGTCACCAATCATTTGTCATGTGAAGGCAAGTGGCCTTCTGGCCGTGGTTTTTCGAAGATTCTCATTGAGAGCGACTGACCCTGCTACCACAATCCATCACGTAGGCTATTCGTTCGGAGCAACCAACAGAGGAAAGTCCTGCTGGCGAAGCTAATCTGACGGTGGGCTCTTATCACATCACATCTCTTTGTGTAATTTTTGAATATGCACGTTCTAGTTCAAAACCGGACAAGACCACTCGCGCCAATCGATCCTGCTCTAATTCTTTAGAATCTATTGTGTCGCATCTAGTGCGCTTAATGGTGCATCTGCTGCATTGTATGGACACTGAAGAATGCAAGCAGGATCGTTTGGCGCTGGTTTTAAGCTGCAACTGGTATATTTTCATTGATAATATCTCTATGAGGTATTATTCAATTTTAACAAGTTTTTAAAGCATTTTTTGGCTTCAATATGATGCCAACAGAAATAAAATCGGTACATAGATAGCTATGTTTGTGATCAGAGATTAAATTGTTGAATTACTATCGTTATATGCCGTAAAGTACTGTTTATTATAGAAATTATCTACGTAACAAAGTGTCCGAATACAAAGTAATAGCGTTCTTTGAGAATGTTGAAGCTTTCGTTTGCGGCCAACAGAACTAAAAACGATTCAGAAACGGTTGAGAAACTCTATGACACTTGTAAACCATTATTTTTAACGCTCACACACATACACACATTCGAATGGTCTCATGAAGTCATACGATTGGGCAGGCCCGGAGGGTGGTGATTGTACAACAAAGATACGAGTTTTAGTGGGAACTTAAAGGTCGACGCTGACCACACTCTTACACAGTGCACGATTACCAAGAGCAGGCCTCTGTGTTAGGTCAGTCCATAAGGATTCCACGAAACATGTAAAAAAATACACATTCGAATGGAATAAGAGAATCGGCCCTCCGGGCCTCGGATAAACAGTCTAGTTTCCAGGCGATCTTTCTTATGTATTATCAAATGAGCCATTTTGTTGCCAAAAGTTAAACCATAAACCATAAACCATGAATCGAGGGGCCTCCTGATAAGAACTTGTAGGATTCATATCCTTTTTCAGGGGCAATTTTGTACCTAAGTTTGTTACCCGTTGCAACAAGTATTTTATATAAAGGGTGTCCACGATGAAATTGCCACACTATGAAATTGCTCTAACTTTTTAACCGTTGGGTAGAATTTAATGAAAATTTGGGTGGATTTAGTTCATAGTGCATTATTTACATCCTGCAAGTTGTAAAGTCCTGTGATCAAAATGGAGTCGAAAGAACAGCTCGTGCGTGATAAAATCTTGCGTATTTATCACGAGAACAAGGATCTTTCGCATCGTTCCATCGCTAAAACGTTGGGAATCGCGGATTCCACGGTGTCGCGAGTGATTAAGCGGTTCGAGGAACGGTTGACCACCGATCGGAAGCCTAGAAGTGAAGGAAAAAGTATTCCGTACAACACCAAAAATCACAACCGTGTAGTTGGGGCCTTCAACCGAAATCCGAACGCCTCCATTAGGAATGTGGCTAAGAAGCTGCACCTAAGCCGAAGTTTAGTCCAGAAGGCCAAAACTAAGGCTGGGCTTCGATCGTTCCAGGTACAAAAGGCCCCTAATCGCGACGAGAAGCAGAACAAGTCCGCCAAAACCCGTGCCAGGAATTTGTACCTCAACATGCTGACGAAAGTTGAATGCTGCATCATGGACGACGAAACATATGTGAAGGCCGACTTCAAACAGATCCCCGGCAACCTGTTTTTCACGGCCAAGGATAAGTTCAGCGTTCCGGAGCATGTGCGCACTCAGAAGATGTCCAAATTTGCGAAGAAATTCCTGGTTTGGCAAGCCATCTGCACGTGCGGGAAGCGGAGTGCACCTTTCGTGACCCAGGACACGATGAACGGACAGGTGTACATAAAGAGTGCCTCCAGAAGCGGCTGCTTCCTCTCCTGAAGGCCCACAACGTCCCAACAATCTTCTGGCCGGATTTGGCCTCATGCCACTACCCAAGGACGTGCTGAAGTGGTATGCGGACAATAAGGTCAATTTCGTGCCGAAAAATGTTCAACCTCTCCAAACACTCCGGAGCTCCGCCCCATCGAGAAGTACTGGGCGATTATGAAGCAGCACCTTCTTAAACGACCTAAGGTAGTGAAGACAGTCGAGGAACTGAAGAAAGTATGGGTATACATGCAAAAAACGGTTGATTCACAGGTTGTGCAGAATCTTAAGGCCGGGGTTAAGGCCAAGGTGCGAGCATTTGCGTATGGAATGTAAATAAAATACGAGTAAAATGGTAAAATGAAGTTTAATAGTTATTTCTCAATCCCTGAAAATTTGATGGCAATCGGATGAAAACTCGAATTTTGCGAATCAATTTTGTGTGTGGCAATTTCATCGAGGACACCCTTTAATCGAATAACGTTCGTAAAGATATACTTTCAAGTCAGTTTAATACAGTTTGGCTGAATAATCATTTTAAAATTATATTAGATTTTTTTTGTGATAACTATATATAAAATGTTAAAGCTTTCGTGCCCTTCCTAAACTACCACACGCCAGTGATTGAAAAAAAAATGCCTCGAAAGCTAGCTTAACGCCTACTGTCATAAGATGATGATTCCCACCCCCTTCTGACACACTCGCCATCGCCATCATCCGGTGAGTGGAGGCTGTAGGAGGACAGCGATTGTTTACTTGACTTGTCTTTTTACCGCAACCATTCGTTTGCCCACTCTTGGGATATCTTTGTAGTGGCCGTTTTTGTGTTGTCGCACCACCCATCACGAGGACGGCCCTCGAGGATTGCGAGGATGGATTTGTGTCAGAAATTCGTCGACGGATGATGCCAATGCCGGCGGGATGTGGCCTAGCCAATACGATCCCGGAAAGACGATTCAAGCGAGGATAAATATTTTGAAAGATATTAAATTTTATTGTGTTTGTTTGCTTAGTTTTATGCGCGCTCCTAGAGCACGGCAAGAGATGAAGGCCTCAGATGTGCTCTACCAGAACACTGCCGGTACGTCTCTTGATTTTTCATGGCAAAAAAAGGGAACAAAACTCGTCTCTGTAAAAAGGGATGCAAACCACTTGAAAGCCTGTCTCTTCGACGGCCAGTGTTTATTTAGGAATATTGACTGCCGTTCTGTGGTTCGACCTCTGGCATTTCGTATTCAATCCGGCAGTCAATCATTAAATTTAATTTCAAAGCAAATAGCAGTAACAATAACTTCTTAAGACCAATCCCAAACTTCCTTCTCCCAGCAAACAAACAACCGATTCTTTGTCGAAGGTATTCTCGTTCGCTCCCGCCTTAAAACCCCCTTTCACCCCCTGTGCTTGAGTCAACACATTGGATTCTATGCTATCAATGCTGCATACTGCACCAAATGTATTCCGGGAAGTACAACGAATTCAAATTCTTGAAGCCAAACTTTCAATTTGTTCTCAACTACGGCAGAGCGGCAGCAACAATGAAAAAC
This sequence comes from Aedes japonicus, assembly GCA_034211315.2. Taxonomy (NCBI): domain Eukaryota; kingdom Metazoa; phylum Arthropoda; class Insecta; order Diptera; family Culicidae; genus Aedes; species Aedes japonicus. The sequence continues at coordinate 82,482 of JASCZW010000899.1, read as the reverse complement.
TTGAATAACATGCATTCAATTTACATTCTCACCTCACCGCCGTTGCTGCTTCCTCAATTTAGGAAAAGTGCGACGCGCTGCATTTACTATTCTGCTCGCCTCCGGAGTATCTATTCTAGCGTTTCCGAAATTTGTAGCTGCTCTGTAACACCTCTCCTAGCTGTTGCAGTAATGTACACGCGGGATCAACGGAGCGCCAAAGAGCACTACTGGTTGGATGGTTGGTTGGTGGTGACTGACAATCTAAATTCCACCGGATGTATGCATGTTGCATGTCGTGCCATCGACGTTGATTGTAAATGAAAGCGAGGTCGAAATTTTCATTTCGATGTAAAATTATTCTTAAGACGTGTCTCATTTCGGGCTTCTTCCATGGCGCAGCGGTGTACATTCACATTAATGAAAGCAAAACTGCCGAAGGAAAGTTGCCCGAGTGGTATCCAATTAATGGTCTATTGAACTGGTATAAGAAAGCTTGACGCAAGTGAGCAGCATACCAGCATTGATCTTCACTCATTACTGTCGGTGTCGTACGCAAGCACTAAATTATTGCCGACGAACAGTTTGGAAAACTTCGAGACAGAGTAGCTCTTAAATTTATGTTAGCCGGAAATTTGTTTGTGGTTTATTATATATCTGAAAAATGTTGAGTCGCTCAATTGCAAGCCAAAGCAAGTGGAAGACAACGATATTGTTAGCATTCTATCATAATGCAGACATGGTTCAGGCGATATCTGCTTTAAATTTGCATATTTCAAGGTTTCTTTTGCCAACGGTTTTTTAACAATGACTATTTAATAAATAATTGGTCATGAAATTTCCAAATTTAAACTTCGTTGAGTTTTCGGTTTTCTTGGCTATAATGAGAGACGGATTCAGTAGAAGTGAGCATCCAACCAGAGGGTGATAGATTCTATGACAGAATCACAATCAGGAAGCGATCAAAGGATTTGAAATTTGGCTTGTGTCAAATCGTTCGCTGCCTACCATAAACTGAGCATGATTGTGGCGGCCATTAGCGCTCGTAAAAACCTGGATAGAGCTCTTCTTGCCGACTTCGTATAGACGCATTTGCTCAAAATTCCACGCGGTTTACCTCTGTTTTCTCCATCCTTATGGGAGATTACATTGCGAATTTTCGCGAGACGCGGTTGTTCATTTAGCGCCGCGTTGAATTTCGTAAAAATGTGCATTTGGGAACTTTAATACGAATCCGTCAATATCTATTGCGAAAACTGTGTCAGAAATCACATCTTTGCGACAGATTTGGAGTATAAAACTTGAATTGAACGAGTGCCGGACCACCCGGGAACTTCTTGCACATTGACATTTTTAGTCAAAGCTAAAAAGAAACTAAATCGATTATGTTTGCTGCATTGTTTTCCAAGTTCTTCAAAGTTTCATTCGTTGTTTTGATTCTCGACTCGCTTTGAAAGGCAGTAACAGCCAAACTGTCGGCTCGTTTTGACGTTCACATGTTCCGTATCTGTTTCTTGCTCCCAGGTGCCGATGTCTTCGCCGCTCTTATTCATCTTACATCAAAGAGTAAGTGCAATGACTATTAGTGTCGTTTACTGCAAGCACCCTTATTCTTTAAAATTCTAATACATTCAAATAATGTACACATCAATTCGTATTGTTCAAAACTGTGTATGTAGTTCACATACAGGGATGCCATATTCACAGACATGTCTGTAAATTTGCAGACTTTTTATTTTTGTTGCAGACTTTTTTAACGATGCAGACATTAAGCAGACATTTTATTTGTGTTGCAGAATTTTACAGACATTTGAGTTATTTTGTAAATTTAAAAAGCCACTTTTTGCGTGACATAATTAATGAACGTTCCCTTAATACAACCCGCATAAAGATAAACAATTTGCTGTTTAGTCAAAACTATATTCTGAATGGAAGATATACATATAACCAAAATTTTATGTTATTGTTTTCAAATAGTTCAATCTCGTTTTCGCCATATAACCTCTGCATGAACAAATATTGTTAAGGTTTTTTATTGTCTGCATTCGGTCTGGATTACATTCCAAAATTTTGGCATAGAGTACAGCAAACATTATGTTCGTGAAAATCCTTTTTTTTATGGCAACTTAACTAGCTATTCAACGTTTTGTTATTTGGCCTTTTACCATCTGACATATTCTTTAAACGATATAGGAGATTGAGACTTTATTTTCTCGATTGTATACTATTACTTTTGTGATCTTAACATTTGCTATCTAGAAGTTCAATAAGAGACTTCATCGAAAAAAAAAACTTCTCCGATGGTCAGGTAGAAACTACTCAAAAATATTGGGAGCAAGCAGTTCAAGTAAAAAGAACCATAAAAAATTCAGGACCGATCATTACCAAAGTTCAAGACCTTACTTACCAGTATTTCAGAACAGTACTTCCCCAAGAATAAGGAGAGGACTTATCAGAGCATCAGGAAAAAGTGTAGGGAGAGGACTTCTTTGAAGTTTGGAACTTTTCAGTGGTTTTGGAGTTCTTCCCAAAAATTCAAGATTGAACTTCGTAGAAGTTCAGAAAAAAACTTCCCCAAATTTCAGACGGGAACTAACCAGAAAGGGCACTGGCTATAATTTTTTTTTGTAAATCAGAAAAAAAACAATGTCCAGGTGCGTCACAGAAAATGAGGAGAGAACTTCTCTGAGGTTCAGGAAATAACTTCCCAGGAGTTCCGGAAGAAAATTCTCAAAAGTTTAGTTGGAATTTCACACAAGTGCTTTTCCAAAGCTCAGAGGAGAACATTTCAAAATTTCAGAATAAGGATTTCTCAAAGTTCTTTAGAGAGAACAGAATGAAACTTTTTAGGAGCATTGGAAGTACTTCCTTCTAATTTGAGCAAGATTTTTTCAATAGTTCCGGAACAATCTTCCTCAAAGTTCTGGAGAAAACTTACCAAAAGTTCAGAAGAGGACTTCTCAGAAGTCCAGGAAAAAACTTCAAGAACAAATTTAATAGAATTTTCTTAATAATTTTGGAGACGGCTTTCCTAAAGCTTCAATAAAATTTTACTCGCCGTTCAGGATGAGACCAATCAGAAGTTTGGAAAAAATAAGCTCAGGAAAAAACCACCCCGAATTTCAGGAAGAGAATTACCAGATAGGTCAATACCTGTAGGATCAAAAAGGACATTTCCAAAAAATTCACTCCTCAGAAGTTCACAAGAAGACTTTTCAGAAGTTTTAAAGAGACCAAGAGTTTACCCAGACCAAGAGGAACTACCCAGATGTGCTAGAGAGCTTCCTTAAAGTTCCGGATCGAACATTCTAGCATTTCAGAATGAGAAGTTCAGAAAATCCCAGAAGTTTAGATAGATACTTTTGAGAAAATCAGTAAGAAACTAATTCTCGTAGTTCAAGCAGGAATTTCTCAGAAATTCAGGAACAAACTTCCCTGAAATTCAGGATAATACTCCTCTGAAATTCAGAAGTGAACATCTCGGAAGTTCAGAAAAAAGTTTCGCAGATGTTCAGGGAGAAACTTCTAACAATTTTTAGAAGGTTTTCCCAAAAAAATCTGGACGGTACTTTCCTAAAGTTTTGCAGAAATTTTCTTCGTAGTCCAGGATGGGACTTATCAGAAGTTTAGAAAGCAACTATGCTCAGGAAAAAAAACTTACCAATTTTTTCTGGAAGGTAAGGTTGGGTTCATAAATGTGAATTTCGAAGAAAATAAGGAGTGACTGCCAAGAAGTTCATCAGGAAATTTGCTTGAAGTTCAGGGGGAAACTTCCGGAAATTTTAGCAAAGAGCCTTGCAGAAAATCAGGAGAGAGCTTCCCTGAAATTCAAGAGATAATCACCGAAGAACCGAAGAAGCAGTGTATATTCCCATGATATTCCCCAACAAGCATCAGTGTTGACTAACCGCTTGTTCAAACAAATTGGAGAAGTTATTCAGCTTTCTAGCAAAAAAAGCTGAACAACTTCTCCAAATTTGTTTGAACAAACAGTTATTCAGCATTAATGTTTGTTGGGTCATCACGCATGACATCATATTAAAATATCACACCATCTGCCAAACCATTCGCATCATACTACGAGGACACACACTCATGCAGGAATTACAATTCCTTAATTTCCATCTAACCTCGTTTGGAAGATTTGATCAGTAAGAAAATTTCCTTGAAGTTTAGTAGAAGTATAAAAAAAATCAAGAAGTGTATCAATATATCCACGAAGTTTTCGAGACTGCTTCTAAAGTTCAGAGAATCTATGTATATAAAAATGAATTTCTGTCTGTCTGAACCTTATAGACTCGAAAACTACTGCACCGATCAGCGTGAAATTTTATGGAGCGATTTTTGGAGCGGGGTTTTATGATAGTAAGAGACCCCTCCCTTCCATGATAGTGGGAGGCTCCTAAACAAATAAAAACACAAATGTTTAAATCGAAAATGACAGCCCCTCGACTTAATCTACAAAAAAAATCCTTTTTAGTGTCATTGTATTGTTTTTTCTACTAATGAAATAAAAATAAAAATTTTGAACTCAACTTTATAATTTAAGTAACGGAAAATTGACTCTGTTATTCATTATAATTCAATGGTTATTGTTGAACCAAAAAAAAGTCTGTTAGATTTATCAAATGAAAACTAAATTTTGATTTGAAAATACAAAACTGGAAAGAACATTACAGGGAAACTAAACTTTAGAAAATAGTGTCATCTATGCGAAGGCTTCAAGTTTTAGTGTCACTTTAAAAAATGAAACAATAACGTAAGGTTGCATACATTCCAAGAAATAGATGCAGAAATGTTAACATAATCACACATATAGCGAGAATGACATAACTTGTCTTTTCGTTGAAAGAAGTCTAATTTTGTAAAAAAAAAATTACAGACTTTTATAGACATTCCAAGACATTTCAAATTTTTATCACAGACATTTGAAAAAAAATCTGGCATCCCTGTTCACATATTACCCAATATTCATTGCGAGCGTGTATGCTTGACGTATAGTTTTAAAGGAATACATTGGAGAGGATCAGCTTCCTACATCTACACAACAAACATATAACCATTTGAACGTAATAATCTCAATAAACTTCAGCACTTTTTATCTACCTCTTTCACTCTTTTGGTACGCACTATCTAGCCATCGCCTGGCCCTCAGAAAGTTTCGGTTATTTGCGGGCATTGTTTACATTTTTTGTATGAGATTAAATTAGGTCGCCTAATATCTCATTTTCAGCACTTATAACATATTGGTTATATTGCGCACTTTGCACCCTACTGTTTCGCAACTAATTTTAAGCGCAGAACCGTTAACGAAAGTGCTGGTTTGCATACACTCATGTCGATGTCTTCGGCGCACTTATTCTTCACGAGCCATTGCATAAGTGCGTTGAAGACAACGACACGATTTGAGACAATCCCGCACTTATAAAATGTAAGCTCGGAGTCCAGTGGTGAACGGAATGCGCAATATTGGTGGAGCATCTTTGGGAAACATGCGATATTGCCATTAAGGTTCATTGGTTCTCATATCCAAGGAGGACTGTGGCAGTTTCAATAGTAAGAACTTCGACTAGGCCCTTTTAAAAACAATTCTTGCATGAATTACATCCGGCAAATCCAACAGAGAGGGAAAAATATAATTAAATGTGGAATTTTATTTCTCGGTATATATTGAAAAATCTACAATTAGAAGTATGTTATTATTTATTTAATCACTTTGGGCGATTTGCAGCACTCTCACAAAAAAGGTGATATTGAAGTACTGGCAAACCCATTTTATTCAAATAAGAGTCAAAATAAAATAGTTTGGCAACATCAAGCGACTACGTCGATTGTAAACACGGTTCAGAATAGATGCAAGCATATTTAAACTATTGTGAAAATTAATCCCATAGTTTTCTAGTATTTTATCACGTATTCGTAGATTCTCGTGTAGCTAGTGTAACAAGTGAAGCGTGATTTTTATAGGTTGTACAATTACGCGTCGAAAATGTGTGAGGATATAGTGCAATTAAAAAGAAAACTTGGAGTCTGGCTCGTTTATATTCCCCAGTCCGGTTTGATCAATACGAGAGGACCGTTTATTTAGCTTGTTGAAGGTTTTCAAATCGAAAGATTTTCCGGATATTTATTCAAAACATTGTCATTGCGATTTTTCAGAGCTGGCTGCCAATTGATAATAATATGTGAGATAAAGTTGATGAAATTCCATTCAAATTTAACAACGAAAATAGAATAAGTCGTCCTGCGAAGCATGGATATTAATTGCTGACCATTTTCACGGTAGAATGTAAGCCTTGTAGGTCCTTGTTTCACGGTACAATGTAAGCCTTGTAAGCCTTGTAGCCTTATGGTCCTCCCTTGGCTCAGTCGGTAAAGGCGCAGCTACAAAGTAATACCATGCTGGATGTGACTTGGTTCGATTCCCGGTCTGGTCTACGTATTTTTCGTTAAGGAAAATTTTTCAACTCTCAGGGCATAGGGTATGATTGTACTTGCCACACAATCACACTAATGCAAAAATGGAACCTGGAATCAAAAGCTCTTAATTAATAACAGTGGAAGTACATTTAGGACAGTAAGTTGAGAGCAAGCAATAATCGAATTGTGAAAGCAATAAGCTCGAAATGCTAAAAAAGATAGGAATCAGCTGCCAGTCTCACGCTGGCTCAACTGCTCTTGTAAGCTCAAAGACAGCCGAGCGAATGAAGAATGTGTCAAAAATAAACCTGCATATGAGACCTTGGCTGCTTAAAAAAAAAATCAGAAAAAAATACTATGAATTTGGTGAATTTATTAAGGAGAATGTTATTAAAATACATGACTTCTATTGTTCTCGAACTCATTAAAATACTGTCGAGAACAATGTTAATTATATATTTCTGAAGATAAGCTGAATGATGTCCAACCGATTGATGCAGAAGCTAAAACAAATTTAACAAGGAATGTAAAGTTTGAGTCATTCAATATTTTAATTTAGTTCCCCAGAAAGCGATCTGTATCGAAATCAAGAAAATGAAATACATATGTGGAGTACTCAAAATGAAGATCATCTATTACACTTTAAAGGAAAGTTATCGAAAAATTATTTCGATTTGTTTTTGATCAAACCCCGAACATTTCTTCGAATACCACTCATCACATTTTGAACACCATAGGGTATCCTAGAAATACTAAGCACGATTTTGATGCGCCACTGTTGCTTCCAGATGACGTTTAAACAGCTGATCATTACTGCGTATAATTGTTTACATTTCAATCTGGAATGGAAGGTGTGAGCATGGGAGCAGTTTGCAATTCGATTTGGAAGTATAGTGAGAAGTCTTCCTTTCAGGACAAGAAAAATCTGTGGACCAAAACCGGGTCCAGAAGATCACGCAAGGTTTTGCCCGTAAAATAGATACTTCCGATGTGGCCAAAAAGCTTGGAACTTCAAAGAGTAACGTCCACCGAGCAAAGACACAAAATGGACTAAAGACTTTCAGAAATCAGAAGAAGCCAGAACGAAGTGAAAAACAAGAGGCATCTGTTCAACCAAGGGCCAGTCATTTAAACGATAAACGGCTCTGTGGAAAATCGATATGCATAATAATGGATGATGAATCATACGTGAAATTTTATAAGACGCTTCCGGGTGACATGTTCCATGCAAGTTAAACTATTCACGATATCTTTTTGCCAATTTTAACCAAAACATTCACAGATAGGAAGAAACGTTTAACTTTCTGCATCATTTAATCGCATATAAAGGGAATTCTAGATTTTCCATTATAAAGGGAGTTCCGATCAAAATTTGGTCAAACAGTAATGTGTCTCCTTGTCTCCAGTCTCCTTGTCCACTTTATTCGCCGCCAGAACGCCAGTTTGCCTCGAACTATCTTCTCGTTCACATCAGCTTTTTCAATCTTCTTAAGGTTCCGCTTGACGATGGCCCAATATTGTTCGATTGGGCGGAGCTCTGGCGTGTTGGGAGGATTCTTGTCATTGGGTTCTTGTTCAAGTGGTACGTTGTTGGCAGCATTTTTTCCACTGTTCGGGACATAAACCACTGCGACCAGTACGTGGATCTATTGTAGTATATCCCGTATCCTTTGTTTTAGTTCATGTCGAGGTTACTTCATCACTATTGAGAAATGATGAAGTATTCGGATGTTGTTACAGTTGTGATTGGTTGTTTTGTTGGCAATGATCAGGTTTTATTTGAAGTTTCCGCTATTGAAACCCTTTGTGAGCGACAGCACTATTCAAAGGCGCGCCCTTTATCACTCAAAACCGGATTTCCTTATTCCAAGCTCATTCTCTGTGATGCAACCCGAGTATTGTCACTTTTCACAAGACATAAAATGTAATAAGGACTTTTGAACGTTCCTTTGACAACCAACACGAATATGTTTCCTAGTTTGAATTAATTCGGACAAGGGCTCGGTGGTAGATCTGATACCCCATAACGCACCACGAAAAGGTGTTCTACCAGCGTTACAGGTCTTGTTGGTAGCATACCACTTCATGGCCTTTTTCCGTAATGACAAGATGCCTAATTCAGCCAAAATCGAACGGAACAATTGTGTCGCTTCAGGAAAGGCAGTAGACGTTTTTGTAGACATTCGCCCAGATAAATTTTCTGATAGACGGTTCCGGTCGCAATGTTAACGTTGCTTTTCAAGCCACAGGTGCAGATAGCCTGCCACACCAGATATTTCTTCGTGAACTTTGACAGTTTAATTTGCTTAAGAATATCAGCCACCTTTCTCCGTCTGGTAGCCGTATAATATTCCTGTCCAGGAAGCTGTTCAAAGTCTGCCTTGACGTATGTTCCACCGTCCTGTACCATGCAATCAAACTTCGTCAGCACTATCGTGTACAACTTTCGCGATCGTGCTTTGGCCGACGTCTTTTGTTTATCGTCGCGATTTGGAGTCATTACTTTCTTGTAAGTGGACAGTCCAGCTCGTTGCGACAGTCCAGCTCTCAGCTTCTTTGTGACTATTCCCGTCTATCCCAGCAGCAACACTATCATGCATCAGTTCGATCAAAGAGAAGCAGCGATTGGCTGACCTTCACGAAATTTATTTCGTGCATTATAAAAAGGTGTAACGATAGGATTTCCCCAGATAAAAAGCGTTATGATTATTTCATACAATTTACGAGACATTTGTTCTGTGTTCAAAATCCATGTTTGCGAAACGTGCTTAAAGCTAATTTACGGATATTAATATTCAGGGCGCTAATAACAGCTGCTTGTTCAGCTCAAATTCTAAGATAACGTTTGCATTAAAATAAATTGACTTTTTTTTCGAATGGTGATAAAAAAAAGCTTAGACAGATAATTGCTCTTGATAAATGTCCCATGGAAGGTTAAGCTTACTCGCGAGTGGCCTTCCAACAGTTAACCGGAACATTCACCATGGCGGACGAAAACATGCATGTGGGCATGTTTTTGAGTTCTTTCTTCATTTTATTTATCATTTCCTCTTCAGTTTTCGCGACAAAATTTTGAAGTAGATCTTACGCTTCAGGTTGGCCCAGAAATTCTCGATGGGACGCAGCTGGGGAACGTTGGGCGGGTTCGCCGACTTGGGTACCATATTGATATTCAGCCGCTCCATCTTCTCCAATGATCGCTTTAAATAGTGGGCCGATGCCAGATCCTGCCAGAACACAGCGTCTTTGAAATGAACGATGCAATTTCCGGCTTGCTGATTGCCAGCCACAGCAGCACCTTCTTGGGGAACTTGGTGTGTGAAATGAACTTCACTTCGGAGCTCACTTCCTTCGTGGGGGAAGTAAAATACGCAGTGCCCTGCCAGTCGTTGCCATCCAGGGTGAGATATGTCTCGTCGTCCATCACCACCGCCACGTCGCGATTCGCCGGGAAAATCGAGTTGACCATCTTATTCAGCCGCTGCCGCTGCGTCATTGCCTGCAGCTCCGAAACCAGTGGACGCGACTTCCGCTTCCTGACATGTACGTTCATGCTCGACAGGTACTTTTTCACTGTTTGGCCGGCTGAACCGACCTCCAAGCGCACGCAGCGATGTATCCACTTTTCCCTCGGTCTTCCTATTCAGCATCCTTTGGAGCTTCTTGTCACTCAGGAATTGTCAGCCGTCCGGAACCGGGCTAACTGCATGGGTAGTTTCGTCAGTACGAGTGAAGGTTAACCCATGAAAAATCATGGGATAACCCATGAAATTACATGGCATGACCAGTTTTTACAAAATGAAGATGTTAGTTAGTTCCAAGCAACGTCTTTTATGTTGGACAAATATAAGGCGTTTTGGTACTTTGAAAATTGGTAAATTATATTCTATTCTAAATTCAAATCTTTTCTGGAAACACTGTAAGTTTTTGACAGATCTTTGACAGTACTTTCGAAGATGTGAATTTTATAAGATTCAGACAGAGAGAAATTAATTCTTATATAGATAGATTGGGCCTCATTTTTTGCGCTTATTACGTACTTTAAAATATCATATAACATGTCATGTTATTAAATAGAATTTCCAACTTCGTTATAATAAGCTGTGATGCTTGAGAAAGAAAGCAAACCCTCCTCCAGCTTTGACTAATCGAGAATTTCTGGACGAACCTCAAGAGACTCTGCGCTTCCAACAATTCCAACAATTTCGAGGTCGAATCCGAATATTAAATATTATCAATATAATTTAAAGGAATTTGTTCACGTTTGCTAGAGATAGTTTGTAGGAGTGTTTCAATATTTTTGTTTTTTAAAAGTGTTCAAGCGAAGTGATAAATAACATTTTCCTAGTTTTCCAATTATCTCAGCATTTCTATATTCTACGGTTATGGCCATGATCCCGGTTAAGGTGAAGGTTCGTCAATTTGAGGAAGCGTTTCTGTGCAACGGTCAATAAATGTTAGATTTAAGAAAATTTGTTTCATGTTTTTATCATTCGTATTTGTTTTTTCAACAGTTCTCAAAACAGACGTTATAAAAAATATTGTAAAAAAATATTTACTCTCAGTTGTGAAAGCGAAATTCAACGGAGGAAAAACATTATTTCTCACCGGTTATTTTTTTCGCCTCCATCTACCGGGTGCTCAATCCGGTAAATTTCTCATTCGAGGAATGAATAATGTTGTTCCACTCAAAGGAAAGGAATCTCTCGCTTTTTACTGCATTTGAAACTGTTACGCAAATTGCGGTTACCGGAGTTGCGGTTCATCCCGGAACATTGTTATAGTTTGTTCTCCGTATCCGTTTACATTTCTGGCAGTTGATGATGAAGAGGCGAATCAGGTCGAAACAAGTTATTTGTGGCTTTGCATTATTTTTTTTAGATTAACCTTGACTTGCAGAACTTTTCTGTTGGTACACTCAACATTATTTCATTCAACTTATTTTTTTCTCTTTTTCTTTTTCCAACTTTCAGGTAAGGCACAACACACCGGCTCCCATGGGCATCACCATCATCTACAAGAATCAGTAAGTTCCCCCGGCCCACGGTTTTCTAGTCATCCACCTTAAACAACGCCGGCAACGCCAAACGATTCATATTTCATAAAATACGCCCCCCTATCAAGATTCTGATACACCATCATCCGAACCGAAGTGATGCTCATGATTACCGGTCGTATCGCATCGTTAGCGTCAAACGTTTGTGCTAAGCCGAGAGCCTCTCCCCGAAAACTCCTCCAGCTGGCCCGTCAGTGTTCGATCCATCACAACCAGAGTCGCTTTCAGCATGCAACACGACACAACAACGTCCCATCCGTTGCGTTGGATGGACGGACGAGGAGGAGGTTGGGCGGATCTCCGCCTTTTAGCATAAAAACATTTAGATTGTGCTGTGCGCTCGTTGACTGACGATTACTGCCACTTGTAGACATTTATTTAGTCACTGATTATCATTTGTCACTGAGCGCCGCCGCCGCCGACGGTTAGCTCAGTCCAGCTATTGGTATTTCCTAAGGGTATGGGCGTAACAGCGACCTATCCGACGACTAGAAGAAACAGGTAATGGATGTTGTATCGCTTTGAGGAGATGGTTGGAAAATTCGAAGCATCGCTTGTACACAATCAACCGCAATGTGCAACCACATTATCATCCGGTCTATTCCTGCAAAACCCAATTAAAACAGTGCTTGTACGTGAATTTCCAAAATGAGTGGACTGCGAATGCAACCAGCCGAAAGGATCTGCCCAATTCAGGAGCATGTGACGAGAATCGGGAACGGGCACTTGATTGCCCCTACCTCGAATCGATACCAGATATTGGCTTGTGAGTGCGATTATTGTTGTGCCATCTCCGGGCTGCAACTGGGTGATAATAAATTGGTCAGCTCCGGAATAAATGAACGTTTCATGTGGCCAACCGCAACATATGTTAATGTTGTAGTTGTTGTTTTGGTCGGAGGTATGACAGGACGGAGTGACTGCTGTGGATGTGTGCTATTTTTATGAGCGTAGCGTTCAAATTTAATGAAATGTTTTGAATTCGTGCAGTTATGCAATTTGGTGAGCAGTCTGTGCAACAAACTGTACTACTCATTCATTGGAGGTGTCAGTTGTCAGCAATTGAAGCTTTAAAATTGGAAACCTATGCTTCGCCGACTCTCGGCTGTCAATCATAGAGGTGAAGCTCAAACTGCGCGTGACTGGCATCTTGCAACTGAACGAGAATTGCTCAAGCCCAGAAGCTACACCCACAATGGCAGCTCTGTTGCGGGGGATAAAAGATCTAAGGCCAATCATCTGATATTTTCAATGTTATCAATTGTTACAGAAACCAGCAGGTAAAGGCAAAGAATTGATTTTACGGTAGCGACTTGAAGTGGAACATGAACGGCCTAAGGGCTGAACTAGCCGAGGTATAAGGGCATTTCGTGTTGCATTTCGTGCAGAAACTTGAATGAATGACCAATAATAAAAGAAAATATTACATCTTGTCCTGTTTTAGAACGTCTAGATTTCGAGTATTGCTGATTAAAATAAATTAGATGTTATGTTTCCAAAAAAAATCTATTTGTTCACGAAGTTTTGAAAGTGAGTGTCATATTATAAAGGGTGTCCACGATGAAATTGCCACACACAAAATTGATTCGCAAAATTCGAGTTTTCATCCGATTGCCATAAAATTTTCAGGGATTGAGAAATAACTATTAAACTTCATTTTACCATTTTATTCGTATTTTATTTACAGTCCATACGCAAATGCCCGCACCTTGGCCTTAACCCCGGCCATAAGATTCTGCACAACCTGTGAATCAACCGTTTTTTGCATGTAAACCCATACTTTCTTCAGTTCCTCGACTGTCTTCACTACCTTAGGTCGTTTAAAAAGGCGCTGCTTCATAATCGCCCAGTACTTCTCGATGGGGCGGAGCTCCGGAGTGTTGGGAGGGTTGAACATTTTCGGCACGAAATTGACCTTATTGTCCGCATACCACTTCAGCACGTCCTTGGAGTAGTGGCATGAGGCCAAATCCGGCCAGAAGATTGTTGGGACGTTGTGGGCCTTCAGGAGAGGAAGCAGCCGCTTCTGGAGGCACTCTTTTATGTACACCTGTCCGTTCATCGTGTCCTGGGTCACGAAAGGTGTACTCCGCTTCCCGCACGTGCAGATGGCTTGCCAAACCAGGAATTTCTTCGCAAATTTGGACATCTTCTGAGTGCGGACATGCTCCGAAACGCTAAACTTATCCTTGGCCGTGAAAAACAAGTTGCCGGGGATCTGTTTGAAGTCGGCCTTCACATATGTTTCGTCGTCCATGATGCAGCATTCAACTTTCGTCAGCATGTTTAGGTACAACTTCCTGGCACGGGTTTTGGCGGACTTGTTCTGCTTCTCGTCGCGATTAGGGGCCTTTTGTACCTTGAACGTTCGAAGCCCAGCCTTAGTTTTGGCCTTCTGGACAAAACTTCGGCTTAGGTGCAGCTTCTTAGCCACATCCCGAACGAAGGCGTTCGGATTTCGGTTGAAGGCCCCAACTACGCGGTTGTGATTTTTGGTGTTGTACGGAATACTTTTTCCTTCACTTCTGGGCTTCCGATCGGTGGTCAACCGTTCCTCGAACCGCTTAATCACTCGCGACACCGTGGAATTCGCGATTCCCAACGTTTTAGCGATGGAACGATGTGAGAGATCCTTGTTCTCGTGATGAATGCGCAAGATTTTATCACGCACGAGCTGTTCTTTCGACTCCATTTCCGCGAGTTTTAATCACAGGACTTTAAAACTTGCAGGGTGTAAATAATGCACTAAATCCACCCAAATTTTCATTAAATTCTACCCAACGGTTAAAAAGTTAGAGCAATTTCATAGTGTGGCAATTTCATCGTGGACACCCTTTAGAATGCAAGCGGCATCGATTGGTGTGATTGGTCTTGTTTGGTTTTGCACTGCAACGAGTATATTTTTATCCAGAAAGTTTTTCAGAACACCGATTTTTATTGCTTTTTTCATACCGATTCATACTCATTGCATTCTCACTTACGAGCTCTACTCATGGAAAGTGATACTTCATAAGACTCAAGTAATCTTCTAAAAGCGGAAGTTTCTGTTACTGCGTTGTGTTTAAGGGGGGTTCAAAAATCAGTTCAGCTCCATACCACACAACAGATTTCAAATCCTGATGGTGGTGTGTGCACCTAAAATTTATTTTCATAAATTAGCTTTCACTCGTTTCGAAAACATTGGTTTTGTACATAGAACAAATGTCTCGTATATAGTATGAAACATTCAAATTGCTTTTTTTCTGGTGAAATGCTATAATGACACCTTTTTGAATCATACACGAAATGGATTAGGTGAAGTCCAGCCAATCGCTGCTTCTCTTTTATCGTACTCATGCATGTTGGTGTTGCTGCTGGGTTGAGCGGGAATCATTTAGTCATCCCAAATTATAAATAAAAGCGCGGTCAAGACTTAAGGTGTCACCACACGGCGGCTATTTCTAGTATTTAGTGAGCTATATGCTAGAAAACTATGCAATAGTTCATAGAAACACCTAAACTATGTAGTGATAGCTTATAGTTACGACTTGCAAGCGATGGTTTTACGCTATGATTTAGAGCCGTGCCCGTTTTCGTGTGTACACTAGGGTGGGACACGGACATATGAAAGAAAAAAAATATTCACTCCCCAATGATTTTTGGAAGCCTTTTGGGACCTATAATAACTGTGCAAAATTTCAGCTCGATCGGTGAAACTATATTTTTGCTCTCGAGGTTTTAATTTTACATAGGATTTTATATGGGAAAACTTACTTTTACATTGAATAATCTGGTGAGGTGACCCGTTGCCATCTAAAAATAAGTGAACCAAATTTTCTTCTTGGCAATTTTCCAAGGAAACTTTTCTTTGAAGACTGCAAAGCGATCCGACGATTGTAGAAAAAGTTATTAAGCTAAAACTGATTACAATCCAAACGAACGGCTCACTGAACTGTTTTTCCTAACAACACTGCCACCTGCAGCATGGCCTGTATCCTGCTGCTGTCGGCGCGAAGCAACCACGTTGTTGTGAGGCGTTTACTCAGCATGGAGGAAAGCCGATGTCTTGCGCATAGTATCTTTGGTTTGGATGATACTGTGCACACGCTTCCGGTATAGTGGACCTATTATTTTTAACGGGGTCATTTATTCGCAATTTTTTACATGTTTTTGCACAAAATTTATCCCAACAATTAAACATTTCAACGAATAACATCGAGAGTAGAGTAAGACCTCCTAAAAAAGAAATATAGGCTGAACCTGAAGCTCTGCAAAATAAGATGCTCGGAAAAACGAATAAATATCTTTTTCAGACAATTTATTCTAAATTTTAGCATTCAAAATATTGGTACAATTTACAAAACTGGTACATCTGGACTTTGCAAAAAAATCGTATTTTAGTCAATGTGCCGCTACTAAGACTTCAATACTTCATTTAACTTCAAACCCATTTTAACTTTCATTTTAACTTTACAACCATTTGAGCCACTTCTTCGATGCACTCTGGGATGGCATAATGCTTCAAATAATTATAATAAAACTCAAATAATTATAATAGAACTTGAATCACTTGAATCGCATCCCTTTTTGTTGGTATTATTTTGGGTTTGAACTAGTTTAAAACTAGGCCAACAAAAGGAATCGACACTGTTCCATTTTCTTCAAGCAACAGATTATAATTCGAACTCGCAACGGAAGCTTTGTATAACTTCGTTCAAACGGAGTCAACTGTCAAACTGTTCTATGTGCATGATAACGGCTTTCCTCCATGCCGAGTGAACGCCCCACAACAACGTGTTTGCTTCGCGCCGACAGCAGCAGGCTACAGGCCATGCTGCAGGTGGCAGTGTTGTTAGGAAAAACAGTTCAATGAGCCGTTCGTAAGGATTGTAATCAGTTTTAGCTCAATAACTTTTTCCACAATCGTCGGATCGCTTTGCGGTCTTCTAAAAAAAGTTTCCTTGAAATATTTCCAAGAGGAAAATTTGGTTCACTTATTTTTAGATGTCAACGGGTCACCTCGCCAGATTATTGTACGCAAAAGTAAGTTTTCCCATATAAAATCCTATGTAAAATTAAAACCTCGAGAGCAAAAATATAGTTTCACCGATCGAGCTGAAATTTTGCACAGTTATTATGGATCCCAAAAGGCTTCCAAAAATTACTAGGGAACTAGAATTTTAATTTTGACCCAGCCTAGTGTACACTCTAGCGATAGTTTCTATGTTATAGTAGTAGGCTATGAACTATTCCATCCGGTTGAAGTTTTTTAACAGTTCGATTGAATTTTGTGCTAGGTTGTGTTTTCGAGGTACTTTTAAATCAAAAAATGACCAGCAAAAGACATTCTTCTTGATTGAGCTGTTGGAGCAACATTCGGTATTGTGGAAACCAACTAATCTCGACCACCTGTGCCACTATTCTGGGTAAATCGACCAAGTCGTTGCTGGAGACGTTATGGGTTGAAGACTGCCTTGTATAACAAATATTCGATGGCTTTGAGGAACTTGACCAAATTTCCCAATTTTGAGCAAAGCTATGAAGAGGAAATAATTTTCAGAATGTCTCAAGAGCAGCTTATAGTCCTCGCGTCTTAGGCATGAAACTTGTCCACCATTGGAGCCGAAACAAGCATCTTAGGAGCCGAAGATCCTGCATCAGATTCCCCAACAGTAATTGGCAAATACCCCACCATCAATGATCCTTCCTTTTGCTTCAACCTTGACATACGTAAATTTGTATTCAGCATCGACCATAGCTATTATAATGATGCTGAGCTGCTTTTTATTTTTAAATAATCATTGGCGCTATTTGCAAGGCCTTTTATAGTACTGTGCTCTCTGTTTAACGCTCCTACACAATTGGAAAATTGATATTTCACTTCAAAATCACGTGAAATTGACAGCCACTCCTCTTCTAAATAATATTCGAATTTGAAATAAACCTGTAATTTTAACATCATTTCATTTTTGCTGCTCTAAGAACCGGCACATACGAATAATTTGAAACCACATAGCAATAACTGGTTGCTGCACTTCTCTGAAGAACCTCCCCGAACTTCTCAGAAGAACTTCCCTGAACTTTGCTAAAGAACTTCCAAAAAGTTCCAAAAAAAACTTCCCCGAAGATTTCTACAGAACTTCACCGAAGTTTTCTGAAGAACTTCCCTGAACTTCCATAAAAAAAACTACCCTGAATTTCTGTGAAGAACTGTCCTGAAGTACCTCTTAATAACTTCCGTATAGTTCTTCTGAAGAACTTCTCTAAAATTCCTCGGAAGAACTTCCCTAAAGTTACTTTCCTTAAATTCTCTGAAGACATTTCTCATACTTCTCTGAACAATTATCTGAAGTTCTCTGATGAACTTCCCAGAAATCATCTAGAGAAATTCCCCAAACTTGTCTGAAGAAATATCCTATATTTCTCTGAATACTTTCCGTGAACATCTCTAACGAACCTCCCCGAATTTCTCTTAAGAACTTTCACTAACTTCTCTGAAGAACTACCTTGAACTTCTCTGAAGATTCTCTGATTTCGCTTAACTTGTAATCCAGACCCATTCCTTCAGCAGATTATCAGATTCCCTAGCCTTCATGACGAGCAATCCACTCCAGACTTTGGGAGTTTTTCACTTTATCCACCTTTTCAATATGATGTACGCAGCTTAACTTAAGCAATTTTTTATTCTCTGTACACTGATACCGAATGTGCTTATGATTACTTTCCAAATTCATTTTTTAAAACCTCACAACTGAAGATTTGCGACAAAAAATCAATCGTGTGTACACCGAGAAAAAATAAAGTGGTAGCGCTGCGGCAAAGATGACTACTACATAGCTACTATTACTTCATAGCTCATATTTTTGCAAAACCGTTTCTCCAATCTTATAGACTATATCATAATGAACTATAGCCACAGATAACAGACATCCAAGCTGGAGTGCCCACCGTGTGTAAATTTGTGTAACTGCCATTTTAAAATCACAGCTCGTTTCCGTTAGTTTTGGTGAATCGTATGTTGATGGCGCCACTTGTCCACCTTGAGATTTGATAGCTTGTCAATTTTTGTTTGGTGAAACTTAGACTAGGCGGCGTTGTTTTTCCAACGGTTTGCTTTTAAAAGTTTACACAGTAAATTGGGGGAAAAATGTTCGAGCTTGGATGTCTGTACTCTGTGCTATAGCATAGATTTCAAGCGCCGTGTGGCAGCATCTTTAGAACTTTATGTGGTGTGGTGCGATGTGATAAGAACACATCATCAGTGCAAGGATTACCTATGTCTGCAGGACTATCCTCAGCAGGTTGCTCCGAGAGAATAGCCTTTCTGATGAATTGTTGTAGCAGGGGGCCAGTTGATCTCAATGAGGACCTTCGAAGGACCACACGGCCAAAACGCGTATTTTCGCATGATAATGACGACTCCACGAACCATTTTCCAGTCAACAAATCTTCCGACTTTCTAAGGCTACCTCCTCTATCCCCTCACACCCCACAAACCAATCCCTGTTATATAGTTGTCATACGAACAGTGGAAATTTTCAGCAGAAATTATGATTTATAAAAACAGAAAACATTCAAAATGTTGGAAATGTCACGGCTATATTGAAGCTAAGATTCAATTAACAGATTTAATTTAATTTTAATTTGTACTAGTGAATGTGTTGAGGTATTGTAAATTTCTACTGTTCACGATAAAATAATTGTTTAAAATTTAACTAACTTACGATAAAAGCAAAAGTCTCATATATTCTGAGAATAAAACTCTCAAACGCATTTTCACTGCTTGTTATTCGTATAACACTGATATGCTTTCATAAGATATCCAATATCAAATGAATCAAAAACTGAAATACATATACTTTTATCATTCTTTACAAGGTCCCCTGAAAAATATCTGGTCTGGCAAGCAATACATTCCTTTGGGCTAAAATCACTAAAGTCTAAATTCGTATTCATAGGTACCGTAAACGCTGAGATTTACCGGCAAGCATGCCTCAAAAAGCGGCTTATATCTTTCCTGAGAACACATTCGAAGCAACAATGTCAAAACCATCCAGCTTTATTAAATTTCATTTAAGTTTTATGAAAGCCACTGGAAATATATTTGGTTTAATTATGGTACCAAGAGGAATTGGTTTTATATTTCAGTCACGTTTATGACAACCTATACAGCTTTTTTACAACGATCTTGAAACCATGTCTTCTAAAATTCCTTTTACTCCTATCAAAGGCTTTATTTTGATTTTATAAACTCAGAAAATGCTGTTTTGTAATGCCGTTTAAGGACTCATTATCTTATTATGGTCGGTTGAAAAAGCATTTTAATACCATTTTGCTTCCATAAAATGCATTAAACGACTAATTGGCATTGAGAAAAGCTACCATATGACCTGATAGTTTTATAGTAGCGATTGCTTGCTTTTTGGCAGAACAGGGATTTCTTGCAATCGCCATATTGAAATAAAGACTGGACTCGGAAAAAATGAGACACACAAAAATGATCACCAAAAATTCATTTTAAATCGGATACTTTTCAAATTTTCAGAAATTTAATAACTATATATATGCTATGTTTTGGCCTAATTTATTTATTGAATTTCCTCCCCCAAGCTGAATGCTCGTATATATCTCTTAACATTGCTCATGAGATCTTGGGCGAGGCTTTATCCATCTTCCTTACAACATTTCTCCCAGTTTTTCGTCAAAGCTTCATCGGTTTTGAATGTTTTTCCGCTTTCTTCAACTTCTTCTTGATTATCGCCCAAAACTTTTCGATCGGACAAAGTTCAGGTGTATTTGCGGGTTTGCCTCCTTCGGGGCCACATTAACGCCCTTCGCTTCGTACCAAAGGAAAGGTTCGGGTTATTATTAAAGTACTGCCTTAGCATCCGCGCCTTCTCTGGATATTCCGTTTTCGATTTTCGGCCACTTCCAGCGCGCCGCTCGATAGTCTTTGTCTTCTGGAACATCTTCGCAACGCGGGACACGGTGGAATGGTGGATTCCAAGCCTTTTACCAGTCTATCTGTGCGGCTGACCAGGATTATCGATCACCGTGCCCAAGATTTACTGACGTAGCTCTTCTTGTTTCGAATGCATCTTGAAAACTACTTGTAAGATCGCGATAAAATTTTGCACACATAAACATAACACTCTAAGTATTACCCAAAATTTCATTATTTTTACTCACGCGATAAAAAGTTACACCCAAAACAAAGTGTCGCATTTTTCCGAGTCCAATCTTTATATGAAATAATTGATATGTATAAAAATAAATACACCAAATTTTAAATGCAAAACAATTGAACTGTAGATCTGAGAATTAATTCGGTATTCGTTCAGATAACCTCTTTGAATTCCATCAATTTTCCGGTGTTTCATGATTAATTTATCGAATATATTTCTTTCAATTTTGTTTCGGTTGTTGCAAACTCGCATAATTTCCAAGGCGCATTAATTTTCAGCTCTTATCGTGCCAATATTCACCATAAAAATATATGCACATTTGAATTGCAACATGATACGCTATGAAAAATTCAATTTGTTTTGAATATTTTGCTATCAAAAATAATTTCCCGCAACACTAGAACTTTTTTCTTAGTCATTATTTACTGTTGAATACTGCAGAAGAGCAGAGAATCGAATAAAGCCAAACAACAAAAGCCAACCACAATATCGCCGTGAAGTTTGGCAGCTGTGGCCATTTGGACCTATGCTGGTTTTGATGGCGGCCAATAGGTTTTATGATGGTTCTCAAGTGGTCATAACATCTTTCACTAGAACATTTTCAAAATCATTATGGTCTTAGAAAGGTTTTATTAATTTGTTTTCACAACCATCTATAGAGTGGGCAACTTTGTACACATTTCGGCTCTAAAGATACATAGAGGAGGTGTTGGGGAGCAAAACAGTTTTGAATGTAGTTTCATCAACAAAGCCGGGAGGAGTGCTATACGGCTGCAATAGAACTGAAATTGTTACTTGGGATGCGACTAACTACTTGTTCTGGCCAGCTGTCATAACGCTGAAGATACAATCACTTGATATGAGTAAAATGACGTTATTTACGTTTCCAAGGCTTGTAATCCACCAAAGTGTCCACAGCTCCGCCCGATTGAAAAATACTAGTCAATAGTCAAGTGAGGTTTCCCTTGGTGAAGAGGTATCAACGATCCCAGAATTTCGTTCAAAGTGGGTTACTGCTTCGGAGAAATTTGACAAGGACACTGTGCAAAGATTGATGAAAAGAGTGAATAAGAATGTGTTCGCAACAGCTTATGGATATAACTCCATATAAATCTATATGTAGTTATGTTGAGTATCGCATTTATCTATAAAATGAATTAAATAATATGAATTAAAAACATGCTGTCGTTTTTCTGAAATATTCTTTGTGTGTCTGGATTTAGGTGTGAACGCCCTTTAGTGTTTAGAGTATTTAGTTCGGTTTGAATGAATAAATTAATGTTTGAAATGTGCGATGGAAATAATAACGATCTCATTTTTAGATATTTCAAATCACACACCAGAATAGAAATAAAACGTACTACGTTCAAATATTGATTATGTCAATTAGAATGTCCTTTTTGTCGCCTCCAGAATCAACACTTCAAATTTTCTCTTTCTTTCTCTATCTTATTTGCATTAAAATTACATTTAACTTCAGATTATTCCAATAACTTTTTTTGGCTTTATTCTACCCAGAAAAATAATCTTCTCTTCAAGGTGCAAGCTGCAAAATTTCCTAGCAGTTAATTTTGTTTTACAGCTCCGTAATGTTGGATTTATAACCCGATTCTCAGTGTCCAATAAATATCGACTTTTAAATTGCTTTACAACACTTTGCCCTAATGACACAAACACCCCCTGCAATTTAGCGGGTCATCTGGTTTTTCCTGTGCAGCCATCGTTCATCGTCCGATGCAACTATTTTTTTATTTTCTCCATGAAACTACACCCTCCCTTGTGCTATTCTTGTAAACATCGTTAATCCTTGCTGGCAATAGCCATCCCAGGAACTCATAAAGCGACTACCATAAATCCGCCAATGTTGTATCTGCTTTGTGGAGTCCGATTTATTGATCATTATCGGTTAGTACTTTGTTCGACCCACTCCTTCCTCCTTAGGGCAATAACGCAAGGAACTGAACATTTTTCACCCGAATTCAACTAATTACTCTTAGTTGTTGATGTTGTTGTTGTGGTCGTTGTTATCCTCTTCGAGAAACAATACTGCTCCACCGCCAGCCAACCAACATTTCACACTTGCTCAAGAACACTTATAATCAATAAAGTGGGATTTATTATCCCGCCATCCTTGGTTGCTCGCCTGCTGCGTTCTCGGTTGCCATCATCGTCATCTTGAAGGTGTTAATTTGAAGAGCATTGCAGCACACCCTGCAGTGACTTCCTACTCGTATTCGCTATTCTGATGGGATTGCACGAAAACAAGGCAGTAAACAAGGATTAATATTTTCACCACCTAATGGGGTTTATTGTGCTCGTTTGGATGTCGTCCCGATTATAACTCGGGAAAAATAGCATATTATTCATCATTTTTCCGTCGCCGGCTTCGGTCGTTGTCGTCATAAATGGCCGTAAAGACGACGCATCTTATCAAATATTCCATCAGCCATGCTGTTTATGAGACTCTTTCGGGATCGTCAATTGCGTTGAATTTATCGCTTATGATTCATAAATTTTTAAAAGCGTTATCCTACCTTTGCTTTGCATTGAGAAAGCTCGTATTTCCAACAATTCACAGATGAATTATCAGTTCGTTACAAGCAACCAGGCATGTTCGTTGTGTTTGTAGCTTCGCAAATGAGCGGTGGAGAAGCAAGATACTTGAAAATGTTGCCGAAAAGGCAGGACATTCGGATTTAAATAAAACAGTGTTCCGCTCTACAAAATATGGACCAGAGCTTTCATCGTAAAACAACTTCAGCAAACAACCGTCTCCGGAAAACCAAAATAATCATGCATACATGCACGATCCCCATGAAAATTTCAATTATGCCTCGCCTGTGCTGTTTCCTTTCCAACACAGACCCGGAACGGAAAGGAAAAGTGGGAAATAGCATTGCATGACGATACCAGTGGGAGTACTTTCATTAAATTTTATTTTATTAAATAATTAGCAATCTGTGAGTACATGAACGCTGATGGTGGCCCATTCCTCCCGGGCAGCCATCATGGCACATCAGAGCGAAGGAAGCAGGGACAGGGCAACATTTTACAAGAGCAATCCGGAATCCGACACACAACTGTTACCGTTTGAATGTTGTGAAAACGTGTGAAAACAACAACTCATTGATTCAATTGTGGTGAAGGGTTGCAAGAGAGCAGGGGTTGTTTTTCCCTAGGGAGTTCTGCCCACCCATCGCAGTTACAACGAACTTTAAATTCAAATTTCCACGAAGTCAATTAGGTTTGCAAAAAAAATGATTGCGAATCATTCATGATTATGGAAAATGTTTGATTAATTCCATAACCTTCAATTGCAATCACTGGTCAGTTTTTCCTGCAGAGCACGATTGTGATGCGATATTGCGAGTGAATTTTCATTTTCATTCGCTCAATTTTCCATTCATGTCATAACGTTTGGATATTGAAAGTTTCCTTCCTCCTTCCGACAGCTTCATTTGGGAAGTTTTTTTTATTTCTTCCTTCTATTCACCAGTCAGCAGTCAATTCAACTCAATGGCAGCAGCATCATCTTCCGGGTGATTTTCTTCTTCCAACTGCCAAGAATCTAATCTCAATCTTCATCTTTCCAAACATGGTAGCTTTCAAGCAGTAGTGCATATGGGAAGTCAAAAGATCCCGGATTGAGTGGAAGGATAACGGGTGGATGAGGAGGGGGAATGGAAATAAAATAAGCACTGCTCTTCTTACACATTCAATTGAATATATAACGATTATTTGATTAAACCGACATGTATGCTCTGGTTCTCGAGCACAGACTGTCGTGGAGGAGCATAACGTCTGAAGAGGAACTGAGATCCCTTATCTAATACAATGGCTTTTTATGATTCGGCGAAGATAAGAAAAAGCATGGATTGGAACAAACGGAGAATCGGAGCCAACTGTGGCTATCGAAGATTGATGCACGGAGGGAAAATTTCTGTTGATTATGATTTAACTTGTTATGTTTATATTGGGCTACGTCTTTGCGGAAAGTTAAAATATTCGGACAACGTTTGCATCAGAATTGTTGCAGCATCGTTACAGAAACTTCTCAAGGAACATTTGTTGTAAACAAACGCCTTTACATCATTTTGTTCGTGTAACTTATGAGTGATTGGGCTATGTCATAAAAATCTATGACAACATTTTCTTATTCTCTTTACAAATATATCTGATGAAGAAGCCCAGCCACTTTAAGCTGTTCAGACGCTTAGGATGCGCTTCTATAGCATATCTTCGGGGCCTCGGATAGCGTAGCCGGTAAATGCTCAAACTTGGTGTTGGGTTCCCATCCAGGTAGCTAGTGAATAATTTTTATCGAAAGTGTATTTGTTTATGTTTCGCGACTTCCAAGTGCGGCATACAAACATATCTATTTGCCCTATTGCAAATTCGTCATAAATGTTTGCGAAAGCAAGCGATCACCAATTTGTTGCTCGCCCAAAAGAAGCCGTTAGAATTGCCAAGGTGGTAGGGCGCCATTTGGCAACAGTTTACCGCACAAACAAGTCCTGCAGGATGATCCTAAAGCAGCGGCAAGCCAAAACGGACGTTTGCGCTTTGCACGCACGCCAAACGTGATCAGAATCGAAGAAAGGCATGCTCTGGCTACTGGCGTCGGCTCGAGCGATATGAGTCCATAATAGACGGAAGATACATTAAATAATTGTTTGCGAAGGACTTCGTAGAGATAGACTGCGCGAATCCGTTGATATTATTGCTGAGATCCATTAGCTTTTACATGGGATTTGAAACATATAGTACTTATATGTTCGCATCATTTTCTGCCGCAACCTGTAGCATATCTCTAGTGCAGTGATATCAATCCATCATCACCAATTTGTGTGTGTCACCACATTTACGAGCTGAATGGGTCGATGAGACTGAAATCGGCACTCAAGCGATACTTGAGATAAACCATGTTTTCTCGAAGCAAAATTTCCATCACACATTGTTAGTGGTCCTAACAGCATCCTTACTGTTTGATTGAATCGGTCAAAATTGGCTCTGATGCGTTTTATTTAACATTAAGCTTTGTTTTGCCGTTGTTGTAAAACCGCTGATCAGCGACGATCATGCGTGGACGGCAAACGCATCCTCATCATTGGTTTAAAGCGGTTCTAAATCGGCTCTAAAGTGTTGATTGACATTTACCTCCTTTTCTCAACGAAAAAAGAACCTACACTTTGTGAGTGGTCCCGATTGCATCCTTACTGGTAGTCCTAATCGATTCTTATATTTGGATTTTAGATTCGCGCATCTGCGCAAACTACCTATGGATTGAAAACCGTCAGCACGAAACACTACACTAACAATTTCTTATTTTTGAGATGCTCGTGGGGATGCAGTAGTATGATACGGCGTTTGGCAAAAGAGAGCTCAATTAAATTAGCTTTTTGCCTGCTCTTGACTCAGTGATTTCAATGCTCCTGCTGATACTTTTCTGACTGAAGGGGTGAAAAAGCAACCATTCCTCAAATACATTAATTATTATTTTAAATTAGTCATTTATTCTTTTCAAACATATTCTAACGGGTCTTAAGCTTACTCCACATACATATAGTTATCAAATAAACTTAGGTTTGAAAAATCGAGACTCATGATTATTAAGAACCTGAGCAACTTTGCGGCGGAAATATTTACTGATGATTCAAATGGAGATTGAGCGGATCCTAAGCGTTGCTTTAATGTTGTTTCCCAACGAAGACACCATAATAAAAGTGAATGTTCCCAACAGCTTCATTACTATTGGTATACATTGGCTGAATTCGATTCTCATGCATCATTTAATACAGCATTGTTTGCCAGTAAAGAGTTACCATCACCTTTGTGAGATGTCTCAAGGGCTATCCTTGAGACATCCATTGCTGTCTATCAAAAAAATCTCACCATAGAAACCAGCACCAAACCCAACAGCATCCTGACCATTGGATTAAATCGGAACTAAGCAGCTATAGAGCTCAGATTTCAAAATTGCTCTCCCAATAAATTAAACTAATATCCTACTTTGTAAGTGGTGCCAACAGCATCCATACAGCTTCT
Source organism: Aedes japonicus (assembly GCA_034211315.2). Lineage (NCBI taxonomy): Eukaryota > Metazoa > Arthropoda > Insecta > Diptera > Culicidae > Aedes > Aedes japonicus. Next base: position 55,818 of record JASCZW010000899.1, on the reverse strand, counting down.
TAGCATCTTGTTACGAAGAATCATGTTGTTATCTATCGATTTGCCAAATATGTAAATAAGTCCAAGTCTTCAACAGTTATGTAAATATATTGAGTACGCTTTTGAATCTTTTAAATCGAGTGAATAGATTCTAATTTAGAAAGCACGCAACTCTTATTACACCAAAACCATTCAATCGTACTTTGAAAGTAGCCATTAACAGCATCCTGACTGTTATTATAGGGTTGGTCCAAATTGGTTCTTATGCGTTAGAAAAAAATACCTTGTTTTCACAATGATAAATCTCCCAGTCACGATTCCTTGATAAGGCCCCTGCAGCATACTCGCTGTTGTTATCAATCGGCACAAAACGGCTTTTCAAGCGTTTTGAATAACCATATCTTCCAAATGAGAACCTACCCATAAACTGTACGTGGTCTTTACAGCATCCTCGATGTTGGTGTAAAGCGGTCCAAGGGGGCTTTTCAGTGTTTTTAAATACCTTCATTTCCCAATGAACATCCACCAGAACACTTTTTGAGTGGTTGAAACAGCATCATTACTGCCTCGCGGACATTTTCAATAATCTTGTTTTCCCTATCAAATCATCTCGGCCTTCAAGCGCTACTATATTCTACTATAATACCCGGTATCAATAATGAAAAACCACCATCACATCTTGTGAGTGGCACCAACAGCATCCTTAATGTTGGTTAACATCGGCTCAACACAGTTATTGAGCGTGTTGAAAATCGTGCTATGCCAATGAATTAAACCATCATCACTCTTTGAGAGTGGGCCAAAAAGCTATCTTGCTGTTGGTTTAAGTTGGTCCAAATCGGCTCCTCAGCGTTATTTCAACTACATTGTCTGACAAATAAAGATATAGTAAACCCGTCCAAATCGAAAACAACATTAACAATTACCTTGTCTTTTTAATAAAAAAAAAACCGAAACACTTTGTGGGTGAGTAAATAGCATCACTGCCGTTGGTTAAAGTCTGTTCAAATTGGCTGTTATGTGTAGTTAGAAATCTTGATTTCCCAATGAAGTAAACCATCATAACCAGTGGTGGTAAATGTACTGTATTTTGATATTTACATTTTGATATGTGACATTTTTCATTACGAGCAAATTGAACACACACAAAAGTGAACCGTCGAGGGAAAAATCTCATATGACATTTCTGTACCGTTTTCTCCAGGCGACGAAACATTTTTGCTGCCTCCAGACGATGGTTTAAAAAATTTCGCGATATTAATTTATGTCACTCAGAATTTCGTTGATAGTTGGCGTATTACTTCATACATATGATGTTTATTATATGGAATCAAATCATAAGAATGAATACTAACAACTTATAATCGAAAATAACCAAATAAGTGCGTTTTAAATCAAGCTATCAAAAACCGTCACAAACCATTTTTAAACTGTTTGAAACTGTCGGCAGAAATGGGAAAAAAACATATTTTTCTATTTTCTATCCCCGCGTTCGTTTGAACTGTACACACAAACTGTTGGTGGTGTGCGGACTTCAAAATTTGCAGCGCATGAATGGTTTGCAAAAAAATGTACATTTACCACCTCTGATCATAACACTTTGTGAGTGGCCTCAACAGCATTCTTGCCGTCAATTTAAATCAATATATAATTATAACTTTGTACAACTCTTTAAACCAAACTATAAATGGAGAATAATCTGAAAATAATGAATAACAAGAATTCACTCAAATGAACCCAGCTGCCAGCTCAACCATTTCATTTAACATCCCAATGATTGCTCGTAGAAGTGCAGTTGATTCCTCGGCTTTCAACAGCGAATTTCACGTCAACACATTCCTTCCCTTTCCTTGAATGATCTGCAGTTGCGCAAACCGGGAATCGAACCCAGCCACTTTCAGCATGATGTGGCTTAGTGTTCTTCTTCTGCTTCTTTCTAGTATTTCAAACATAATGCTTGCTTCCTACTAAGTTTTCTGATTGCACTTCCACAGTCAATAATCGACAGCTTTCAATGTCAACACCAACACATGGAATTGTATTTTATTCGGAAAGCACAATGATACTCTATGTGCAGGGAAGTCGAGAAAAATTCCAGTCCGAAAGGTTCTCTCGGCTGGACTGGGTAATGGGTAATACACGGCCAGCCAATTTAAATTCAGTTTCGAGTCGTTTTTAACTCAGTTTTGTCCTTACCCAAGTAACAAATTTTATTTTAAGGTACACTTGAAGAAGTTTTCAAGACTCATTTGATAAAACCACGCATAAAACTACATATTCTACATAACATCGATAAAACAGCCATAAAACCCTCATAAGTTCCAAAAGGACCATACTACAGGAGGTTCTCAAGACTATTTCCCAAGGTTCGCTTAAAACTTGATAGTTTTATAGCTATATACTTGTAATGACGTTCAAGACATGCTTAAAACTATGATAAAACTACCACAAGTTCTGATAGTTTTATGATTTTCTTCTTTAAGAACACTTCCAGTCCGTCACAAATATGTGTCGAGAATTCCATTTTTCGATTCGTTCAGCTGAATGGTGACTTTTTTTTGTTTATAGTTGAGTGGAAGCTACTATACTTCTTTTTCAAAGTGGATACGTATGTAAATTGATTGTAAAATTGACCATAAATGCATCTGTTTTTTGTCTGCAATTGATGCATTTTTCATGCGAAATTTAGTTTATTGGTGTTTTATAACATAAAAGTTTGAAAATTTTAATGCGCCACTGAATTGTTGCTAGAATGTTGACTTATTTAAAAAATTCAAAAATAATTGAAAATTCAACAATTGTTGTTCTTCGTCATAATTACAGCTTTTAATTTATTGTTTTTAATCACCAGCGTAAGTCAATAAAAAAACAAAAAAAGAACTCTAACTTGAATTTGATAACAATGGTTTTGGGAAGAATAACAAATAATAATATTACCTCGATGGCGGAAACATCAGTTGAGCTTAAATTGATCTATATGCTAAACCTAACGTCGCGCTGTGAAGTGGATGACTGAGCGATTCCAGCGCACTACTTCCAACTTTAGATTTAACGTGATAGATTCAACGTTGGGAAAAATCGATTTTTGACTCACATGATATACTTATGTTTTACCTTGCAACGAGTCATAAATATTGTGTAGCCTATTGGGAACTGAAATGCACAACTCAGGAGAATTTAACATTAACATAACATTTTACTATCGAAGTGCACGTTAAACCTTACGTCGAAAGTACTGCGCTGTATTTCCACGGTGGTGCGCCATATAACGCACTACCTAGGACGTTAGGTTTAACTTGCACGAAAATCAGTTATCATGAGCTATGATTCTCGGTTTTCAACTGGCGACACATTGCACCATTTAATTTGATCTCGTTACAAAAAATGGGACGCATAACGCATGAGACCTCTTCTGATAAGTTCATCTCAGGGAGGCTGCACGAATCCAATGGAATCTTGCGATGGTCAAAATTGTCGTAGGTGGCTGAGATGAAGGAGGCAATTCAATATACTGGGATAGGTTTTTATTGAATTTCCGGCTTGAAAGAATCCACTATTTTATTATTTCTTTCACCCATGCGCGTCCATTATCCAGTTTGTTTATTATTTTCACATGAATGTTCTTTCTCGTCAAGAGTAGGTGCTCTTATTTGAAATCAAATGGTTCTAAGAGCAGCATTTTCAAGATACACATCCGTCTTAAGAGAAGAATGTCATAAGACTTTTCTCAACACTTTATCAGGTTTTATGAAAGTTGCGAAACGGTGTCTTGAGAGGGGAATCAAGTATCTTATAAAATTACTTATAAGGTGAATAACACTTAAAAATTATGTAGTATTATGGAGGTTTCTTCAAGTGTTCTTTAATCAATCTTAAGAACTGTAAATCAATTAAAACCACCTTAACTTGGAAAATGCCCTGATAAAACCAGTGGATCTCCATAATTCATTGATAAAACTACCATAAAGCATGAATAAAACCAATTTGCATTTGAATTGTTACTTGGGTAGTGAAGTCACTCAAATTTGCGTAAATGTAACTGGTATTGACAAGTCGACAAATCAAAAACATTGACTAAAATCAGATGGATGTTTTTGATTTATCGACTTGTCAAACCAAGTTACATTTATTAAACTTGAGTGACTCCACTTATGACAAAACTGAGTCAAAAACGACTCAAAAATGTTTCGTTGTTTCCGCGAAAAAAAAAATCTAAAAATATTTCGTTATTCAGCCCAAACTAAACGTGAAATCACAAAACCTTTGTGTACTTTTTGTAAGATGTAGTGAATGTAAGCGATTTCTTCTGAAATGTGTGCAATTCGTTGGAATTTCTCCGTTTTTTTTTTGAAGAACAGCTAAGTTTTGTTTGTTAATACTAGTATTGTGCCACCCGTGCACAAATTGCCAAGGAAGAGTGATCATTAGTTTGTAAGTTAGATATAGAGTTGCCTTTAAGCGGGGAATTTTGATTATGTGTGAAGTGAAAAAAATAGTTCATTACAAAAAGAAAACCAATGCAGTGTAGATACACTCAGGAAATTATCCCTACGATTTTCATACGATCGGAACTATGAACCACAAGGCAAGAGTCCAAGACTAATTCCATACGAAATCGTATGAAATGATTGATCACAATGATCGAGTAGAACATGTCTCTTATACACTTTCAATTGGCAGCACTTATCAAGCGTGTTTAATCTCGTGGGATTGTGACTCGGCTCTTGATCCAGAGGTTCATGGTTCGAATCCCTATTGCATCTCTTTTTTGTGTGGAAAACTTTCATACGATCGTCCAATGAACTTTTTTCCATTAGAGAATCGTATGAAATTTGCATTAATGTCTTCTGGTAAATTTCCATACGATATTCCTATGAATTTCTCTCAATTTGTTCGCTCAGTGTAGCTATTTGCTGGTCGAATGCAATGAACGAAGTAAACGCCATGCATGCGTGTGAGGCTGGCACAATGTTTCAGAAGCATTCATCACGTGGTGAACAGAGCTTTGCACGTGGAAAACTGAGTCCAACGTTAATTAAATATTATTTGTGAAAATTATGTTGAAGTGAGTGCTGACATCTATTAGCAGCATCGAACATTATCATCTTTACATACACTCAGTAGCAAAGCAAAGCCGAGCAAAATTTTGCCATGTTCAATCTTTTGTAACTTTGTCCATTTTCAATATTTTTGGCTGAAAATTTGACAACGCTTAACCAATGTATAGACTGTTACTTAAATTTAACGTAGATAAGATTTATTAATTTGAAGTTTTCATAACATATGTTAGAAAAGTTTTTGGACATGCCAATTTAAAAAAATCGTATTTCTGTAAAATGTTTTGTCTAATTTTCAGCCAAAAACATTGATAATTAACAAAGTAACAGAAGGTTTAACATGGCGTTTTCTGAGTGCAAAATTTGTTTCGCCTTTTTTTCTCATCAGATAATTTTTCATCTCCATGCAAAGCGCTAGGAGCGGACAGTAATTTTATTGCTAGAACGAATAGTCATGAAGAGAAAGTGTATTGATAGGTCCGTATAGGGCAACGGCAGGCTTTGAAATTGAAAGATACAAGATTGAAAACGAGCGTGAGGGCATTTAAACGGTAGTATCCAATCAGGCACATTACCCTTTGTCATACTACCCCATGCAGGATAGTATGAAAAAAGGTTATGTGTCTGATCGGATACTACTGTTCAAATGCTCTCCGCTCGTTTTTAATCTTGTATCTTTCAATTTCAAAGCCTGCCATTGCCCTATACGGAATTATCAATACACCCCAAGCAACACAAAGCTGACCTAATTGGTTGCAGTAACTTGATTGTAACTTAATTGAGTTGCAATCAAGTAACTTCAACTGATTTGCAACAAGTGTGCTACTAGGGACTTTCTCTTCATGTCTATTCGTTCTAGCTATAAAATTACTGTCCACTCCTAGCGCTTCGCATGGAGATGAGAAATTATCTGCTTCTGCAAAACTTCATCAAAGATTGTTACTTCCACGCTGGGGAGAATACAAAAAATAACAATCAAAAAGTGAAGCTAGTGTTATTTTGGAGGTGGCCTTTGGTGAAATCAATCTGATAATAAATATATCGTAAAAATTTTGGCGATACTACTCCTGTGTTGCTTGCGATTGATGAGAAGGTTCAGAATCCTGTTGAAAGCAGTAATTTTTGACTGGAATTAATTTTAAAGCATAAAGTAACAACTGATTTTTAAATACATGCTCGATGTACTAATTGTTGATTTTTACTCCTGACTCGGTGGAAAGTAGTGAAAGCTTCACGTTTTCGTAAATTCCACCACACACACCATTACTCTTGACACATTTAGAAGCTACTGCTCTTTGTCAACATCTGCCAGCTTCACTACATACACTCTACCATTCGGTTGGTAGTGAGTATCTTGTAACAGAAATAACTCTTCGAATCACTCGTTCCTTCTTTTGTTTTTCTGTTAATCCGTGAGTTCATTGTTTTGGCCGTCTCAAGATCTCATATGGTCAAACTTTCTTCTTATATAAATTTTCTACCGGCTCTCGTGTTGCGTCAACGTTTATAGCGTAACTAAAACAAACAATCTTCCAAAAAAAAAATCATTTCTGCCAAATGCCAGATAAAGCTAAAATGAAAAATATGCGCGTATCGATTAACGAAACAGTGTAACAGATACACTGGGCTAAAACACACTGACAGGCAACCTTTGTTTTATTACAGATTTACATGTTAAAATATCAAATTAATAACAAATTGCCCTGTTGCATTTGATCGGTCGCAGTTTAGCGGGTTCATATAATTTCAACGAAATCAACGTTGTTATAAGAAAACCACTGTGGAGCTGATCTGACATAATGAGCATACACTCAGTAGCAAAAAAAATAGCCGAGCAAAATTTTGCTTCCAAAATACGCGTTGTTCAACCTTCTGTAACTTTGTCAATTATCAGTATATTTGGCTGAAATTTTGTCAACACTATAACTATTATAAACACCTTATGTGACCAAAATTTTATGTTGATGAAGTTTATTAATTTGAAGTTATCATAACATATGTGAAAAATGTCAATTTAGACATACCAATTTAAAAAATCCGTATTTCTGTGAAAAATTTAGGTAGGATATTGAAAAATTTCCCATGACTTTAAACAATATAGAGATTAATGTGGACAAAATTTGAACTGTTTTCAAGTGGTTTGGACTACAGCTGGCGTCAAAGTTGACGCACCAACATGAGTATTTCTCGCTTTCACCCGATATTTACCATGCTGAACTATCGGTGCAGAAACAAAGCTGAGGTGAATTCGTCTTAATCATTCGGCCCAAACCTGTATGATGACAACACCTCGGCTTTGTTTTTACACCGATAGTTCAGCATGATAAATATGGAAGCAAAATTTTGCTCGGCTTTTTTTTGCTACTGAGTGTAGGTCAGGCCTGGCCAGAATAGATTCCTCCTCTATTCTGGCAAGATCTGGCTCATTATGTCAAGTCAACTTACTTCCTCATCAACTCATACTTCCGATATATTGAAAGCAACCTCTTCTGCAAACGAGTAATTTCAGACTCTATAGTTCTTTATGAAGATGGTCAAATTGCTAGACAAAGGAGTACCTTCTCACCAAATAATCGTATCTGTGAATAGAAAACTCTCCTCACTCAATTGAAGCATTGTAGTCCCGGCAGTACTCTGCTCCTTCGTCTATCTAAACACACGTGGAGCAATTGTCCAAAATACAGGTTTACAGCTTTCTGGCCCTCATTTTGGCATGACATTTTTACTCCGGAAACTGCTTTTGTACATTTTGTGTCGTGTATATCTTATATACATAATATTCAATTTTCCATGCACATTAGTGCCACGTCGCGATGGAATTCCGAAATAACAGCCCATCCGTTGAACGCCCTTGATCTGCTGAACAACTTTGCCGATGACTAGAACTATCCATCTTATCAGAATCTCGAAACAGAACAAGTTACATATGCTCAATTTTGTATGTTCGCTAGCGCCACGTAGTGGTAGAATTCCGAACAAAAAGGTTCACCTTTGGAATTCCCTTGACCTTCTGAACAACTTTTCCCAAAACTTGAGCTTTCTATCGTATCAGAATCACGAGATAAAACAAGTTGAAAATACTAAATTTTGCATGCTAATTAGCGCCACGTAGCGGTGGAATTCCAAAAGAACGGCTCATCTTTTGAATGCCCTTGATCTGCTGAACAACTTTGCCGATGACTAGAACTATCCATCTTATCAGAATCTCGAAACAAAACAAGTAGCAAATACTCAATTTCGTATGCTTACTAGCGCCACGTAGTGGTGGAATTCCGAACAAAACGGTTCACCTTTCGAATACCCTTGACCATTTTGAACAACTTTGTTCAAGACCGCACCTTTGCAGATATTAATGGTCTCGAGACATGCTATCATGAATGTACTTGTATTATCCCCACTTATTCCCACACACATTCACTCTGGTCCTATTTTGTGTTCTGGCCTTGGGGCCCTCGCATGACTCTTATAACTTGTTTTGCTATCCATTCGACTGTTTAGAAAATCTTTTAAGTTTTTTTCATTGCATAAGCCTTAGCATGTTATCAAAGTTGTTTTTACACGGATTTTGGAATTAACACGGTTTTTTTTACACTGATTCCGGAATTAACGCGGATTTTTAACACGGTTTTTTTTACACGGTACGTTTCCTCCGTGTAAAAAAAACCTTAGTGTAATTCAATCCTTCCCCACAATGATAAATAACAGGATTAAGTGAATCCTGGAGAGTGAGAGAGTTTGTTTGGAATTAAGTGATTTCCTCGGAATGATATACAGTCAGGAAGTGAAAGTGTAAATTTATAATTGTCACCTAATTAATTTAAAAAATTCGATTACCCATGTATAACGCATATGTTACTCGACATAACTGTGTATCTTATTTGTTATTATACAACAACCATGTCAACATACGGTTTCATGAATACCCCAAATAATGTTTAGTTTAGTGTTGATTTATATTGAACAAATTGGTATATTGGCTTGTTTGAAACTGTTTTTATTCTCATCCCCCTTGTCACGTTTTTTTGTATGGACCTTCAAATTTTTGTTTATGGATTGTCATATTTCCCCAGACGTTCAAAAGTAATAATTCTCTGAAAAATATATATTTTTAAAAAGTTCGTTAAGGACCATCCTATCTCAAATGGGTCACCCGAATAACAAAATGAAAAATTCTAGTCAAAAATTTTCCATAATAATTGCTAAAAATGCAAATTTTACGTATGTTCCGGATCCTCATATCCATTGAATGAAATTACCACTCAAAGCCAATAATAAAATCGATTTTTTTCCGCCTTATGTATGGTATCCCGAGCAGAAGACAACAACATATGAATACCTACTTTATCTTGATAACAGGCCTATGTATTAAAAAGCCAAATTTAAGAGGTAAAATACCTAAGGGGCTATTCATAAACCACGTAGACAATTAAGGAGGGGGGAGGGGTTTCGAAAAAGTCTACGTTTGTCTACGATGGGGGAGGGGGGGATATACCAAAAGTCTACGTAGACCTTTTTTACTCTCTACAAAACTGATATTCATACCTTCCACGCAGAAAAAATCCGTCATAACAAACATATTACAGGTAAATCCAAACATAAAATTAGTTTTATTCGGGCCGCAAACATAAACTTGCTTTCCTTCAAACATATTTTATGTTTAAAACCAAGTGACATCGCTGTTTGAAATTAAAATCAAATTATTTTTATTTTCAACATATTAATGATACGAACAAACGTACAAATTTTGGATTTTACTAGTTGCGTTCTAAATTTATTTTTTTATTGTACACTCAATAGCAAAAAAAAAGCCGAGCAAAAGTTTGCTTCCAAAAAGTATCATGTTCAACCTTCTGTAACTTTGTCAATTAGCAATATAGACTTTATGTGAACAAAATTTTATGTTGATAAGATTTATAAACTTGAAGTTTTCATAACATACACTCAGTAGCAAAAAAAGCCGAGCGAAATTTTCTTCCAAAAAACGCGTTGTTCAACCTTCTGTAACTTTGTCAATTATCAAAATATTTTGCTGAAATTTCGACCTTATGGCTTTAGTATTTGACCGATAGTCCAGCATGGTCAATATTGGGTGAAAACGAGAAATACCATGTTGGAGCCTCAACTTGACGCCAGCTGTAGTCCAAAACACTTGATGGAAACAGTTCAAATTTTGTCCACATAAATTTATGTATTTTTTAAGTCATGGAGAAATTTTTAATATGCTAGCTAAATTTTTCACAGAAAACGGTTTTTTGAAATTGGTATGTCCAAAATGACTTTTTTCACATATGGTATGATAACTTAAATTTATAAACTTTATCAACATAAAATTTTGGTCACATAAGGTCGAAGCATTAGTTATAACGTTGTCAAAATAACACATTGATAATTGACAAAGTTACAGAAGGTTGAACAACGCGTTTTTGGAAGAACATTTTGCTCGGCTATTTTTTGCTACTGAGGTATTTAAAATAAGATTTTAGACACACAATTTCAAAATCCATATTTCTGTGAAAATCTTGAGTAGCCTATTAAAAATTTCATCATAGCTTAAAATAATATATTAAATAAAGTGGACAAAGTTGAAACTGTTTCCATCAAGCGGTTTGGACTACAGCTGGCGTCAAAGTTGACGCACCAACATGAGTATTTTCCTTTTTCACCAAATATTGACCATGCTGAAATATCGGTGCAAAAAAAAGCTAACGTGAAGATAGTCTATCTATCTTCATATTAGCATCTACACATCTAATGATGGTCTACGTTAAATTTCGAACACAAACATAATAGTAGCAAATCTAAATTAACACATTATGTTAAAAAACCGATTGTTTATTTCACAATCATAGATTTATATCTACATAAGAAACAGTTGATCAATATGTTAATCCTTCCCAAGTAACCACAAGCATTATATCATTGCACTTATTCAACCCAAAATCAACATCAGTAATGTGGGATCGCATCATTTCAACAGTTATCAAGTAACGAAGCGTTACATTACCTTCAAGAATGTTGTGATGCATTACCAATGCAATAATGCTACTTTAGCAATGTCTTACAAAGGCATTACAAAAGATATAGCATTAGTTCGATCTTAGTGGGGCCCTTTTCAGCTTTAATCCAACTTCAATGATGCACTAGACGTAATACATATGCCCTATATATGCATGCTATTACAGCCTCGTGGTTACTTGGGTTCTTTCTGCTAAGTTCTCGAACTTTCTGTGGTACACCCGCCATCAGGTTCCGTACGATATCCTCGGATACGCCCGCCGTGACGATTCTCAATCTTTTCTTGAAATATTCGGTACCATTTGCTTTCTTCTTAGTTTTGAAGAGTGTCCGCTTAAGTAGAGCCCAGTACTTCTCTATTGGGCATTGGTCTGGACAGTTTGGTGGATTGGCTGTTTTTGGCACGTATTTGACCTCTTGTAGCTTATGCCATTCCAGGAAGGATTCGTATTGTGACAAGAGGTCAAATCAGGCCAGAACAGAGCTGGATAGTCGTGGCTACTGATAAACGGTAGCAACCACTTTTGCAGACATTCTTTCTCGTCATTGATAGTGCCGGTAGAAACGAAATTTTAGATTTTCGACCACAACTACATATGGCCTGCCTAATCATATACTTTGTCGAAAATGTGGACACCTTCTTTGTTCGGAAACGCTATAGAACGGTGCTCCTGCGCATTGCGGTATAAAAGCCAGGCCCAGAAGCTATTTAAAGTCTTTGAGTATGTACGTCAAGCACCGCAGAAGACTTTTTGCAGTGAAATTTTGCATGTCATCACAATAGGGCACCTTTTTCACTTTGTACGCCTTCAGTCTTTGCCCCTGTTTCACTTTTTTTACGTATGATTTTGACTTCCACGCTACATTTCGCACAGAAAGATCCGGATCAATAATAGCTACCACCTTCTTGTCCATATGTCGGGAGCATACTTTCGATTTGTTCCACTTCCAACCTTCCGATCCACAGTCAAGCGCTGGTCAAATGATTTGCAAACACAAAACATGGTTCTTTTCGGTAGTTTTAGTTTCTTGGCAAGATTGCATACCAATTTAGATTTTGCCGCCGTTCGTACAAAACGCGTGTCCACTTGATTCGACGCCATTTTTACTGAATGTAACAATAATGTAAACATGTTGTACCACGAAATAAAGTGGAGAGTATCAGCTGTCATATATTGGAAACGTTTCAGCGACCCGTGAAATAATTCAATATCTACACTCAAATAATAGTGCCCAAAATTAACGTTGACAGGCTTTAGTTTTCACAGACTCAGACACAAGTCACAGTAATTTGAGCGTGTTGGTTGTGTTTCTTTATTAGTTTTTTACAACATCGATAGATCAAATCCATGGTACCAACTCATTAGTAAGTTTATGATGTCAAGCATTGAGTAGTTAACTTGCTCCCATTTGACAAACATTTAGAAGAGGGTTTTAGTTATATGCGGTTGTAATACCTGTCAACAATGCTATAGCGCAGGATGGAACAAAGTAAGAAAATACATAAAGAGGTCTGTGAAGACGTCAACTTGCTTTGGAAAACTTTCAAAGAAAATAAACTGAACTTGATATGTAAAGTAAAATCAAAAATAGCCGCAAATGCTTTGATTGTGGACTGCATTTTGCGACAAAACTGAATGCAGGTCAACGCAAATGCATCCACAAGGCAGATATTTCATCGAAGAAAATAAGGCCACTCAAGATTCTGCAGCAACGCCAGGAAGAAATTATTTGTGAGGTCGACGAGAACGGAGCTACACAAGCTCTATGGATAGAATCACGTTTTGTCGAAATCATTGGGCTTGACATCCAAGAAACAATCCCACCAGAACTTCCGCTGATGAACTTTAGTTATTGGTTTAAGCAGCCGTGGTGTGGGCATCTTTAGCATTTGCATTATTGATTGATGTTATTTTTTATTTATGGTATTTTTATGAAACAAAATAAAAAGGAATAACTGCATAACCTGATTGTTTGAGTTTTATTTCATCAATCGTTCCTCAAACCGCCACAGCCACATATTGTTAAACATTTTCCATAAATTGAAAAAAATTTTTTGACAAAGTCTACGTAGACTTTTAGGAGGGGGGGTTGGAAAAAGTCTACGAAAGTCTACGATGGGGGAGGGGGTTTGAAAATGTCAAATTTCGGTCTACGTGGTTTATGAACAGTCCCTAAACAAAATACCTAATAATTGAATGCAAAATACCTATCTAATAACAAAACTTGTTGTTTCGAATACCTGGGAATACCTGAAAGGAACTATTTTGGTATTGTCTTACCTCATCTTGGTATTCCCATAACATTGTAACATGTGTAACATAAGTCCTGGGAATACTTTCAGGCGTTTATCTCCAGAGGTATACGTATTTAGGGGTTTTTAGATTTTGTCGCCAACAAGCCTTAATGTTTATGACTACTTTTCGATACACTCCTAATGCTTAACGTTTAGTCTGTACAACCTAGAGTTGAAGGCAGGATTTCGCTTTTAAGTCATATTGAATGATTTCTAACGATAAGTTCTCTCCGTGCCAATCCTCCCATCGGAGACGAGCTGTCTTTCATGCGAACAGCACACTCCTTGGCAGAGCCCCCAAGAGAGCATCGTTCGATGGCAAAAGAAGCGTTTGCCATTTCTAGATACTAGTTGCTGCTTGGTTCACCGACAAACGATGAGGGTGGTACTTGTGATGCCAAAGTACCGCAAAAAGCTTTGGATTTCTAACCTCTGAGCTTTGTGTGCTCCTAACAGAGCCGTTCAATTCTCTAGGATATACGTGTACGGGTTGTTCGATGAAAATATGTTTTATTGAATAAATGAAGAGATGATGGGTTTTGCTGCTCACTGATACACCGATCCAGCTCAGCTTCTGCTTCTGCATTTCAGTGGGGAATTGTTGATTTTATGATATGAAACATCAACGAATTGATTGAACAGCTACTTCCCAACTCGGAATCATTATTCAGTAAATTTACTTCCAGTCGAAAAAAATAATCACATTACCAGCACCAACTCTATCCGATTGCTCCTCCAAACACCATCTCCCGAAGGACTTCCTGACAAGCATCATTTTGACTTCCTCTCTTTATATATATTTTTTTGTCTCCGTGACAAAGAGTCCTCCACTTGGTAGCTCTTGGTACCCACACCTGACTTCTTTCATGTGCCATCATCATCGTCGTCGTCGTTTTCGAAGCTCGTGATGCTTTCAAGCCCCACACATGCACACGGGACGCGTGCCATCCACCGTGTGGCATTCGCGAGACGTCGGAAAATGTTTCAAGCCACCACAAAGCACTGCTGCGGAGCTTTCTTCCTCGCAATGATGGTTGAGGCGACGCAGCCAGATTCTTCATCTTCATTTACACCCCACGCTCGGCACGCCTCGCAGTACAAACATTTTTATTTCACCGCCTAAGGCACTTGCAGTCGCGTCAACTGCCTCCTGCCCTCCACCGGTACCGTTTTCCTGGGGGGGTGGGGACTTCGGAATCAGGAAGGACACATTTTTCACATACCGTCTGCGCCGCTGGTTGAAACTGAGAAGGGACTGTGGCTGGTGCGGAAACGGAGCACTAATGTAAAATTATGCAAGCAGACACATACGACACGGTTTTTTTGAGGATTCGTGACGTTGGTCGGTGTGGGTCGGAGCGAGAAGGAAAATTGGAGATTTTCCTGGAGATTTTTTTACGAGCGCGTTTGGCAATGTCTGGTGGGTGGAAAATGTTCTTCGTCCTTCGATGAGGTGTTTTCTTTGCAGGCAACGCGATATCATGCGGAAGTTTTCATATAGCAAACACCGAATGCTATAGTTTACATGAGCAGGAGAAATCAGCTTTGGACTGGGTTGGTTATGATAATATGCAAATGGCGCTTGAAAGGCAATATTGAGTAGAATCTTAAATTTACGCCATTTAAGTTAAAACGCTGAACATTTCAAACCATTATTGTACAACGCATCATCGTTCGTCTCTGGCTTTCAAACTGATACTATCCGGCTTTACACGTGCAATCTTCCATCAAACATTTACACTAATCAAGTTTACCTTCCAATGTTTCCTTTCCTATTTGCATTTGATTCCCTTAATGGATCCGGTGCCGGGGAGTAGCGATGTTATCACATTCAAAACCACAAACTATTTACTCGTCAACACCAATCCGAACCGGACGATCCTTTCAACCTACCAAAGTGAATTTGATTGATCAGATCTGCTTCCGGCAACGTTTCCATTTGCCACCGGCTTCTTTAGACCAGACCCCATTAGCTGGAGCTGTGGTGGTTTTAGAAATCACCAGCATCGCCATTCATCGGATCTAAATCACATATCCTGCCACTATTGCGCTTCGATTGAACCCATGTCAATGGGAAATCTTGCAGCTCGCAGGAAATCGAATGAAAAGCCAGCTTTCTCGAAACATTTTACATTCTGAAAAGTCTTGTCATAAAAACCTCCCGGAAATGAGGCAAAATTGATCCCGCCGAAGAACCCACTGTCGCTGGCACATTTCGCATTCATTTCCGGTTCCGTTTCAACACGGTGTGGCCTTGTTGGTTGTGCTCGACAGTTGCAGTTCTCAGTTTTTGCCCCGCGTGAGAGGAGTTGGAAGCCTTTTTCTTCCAATAAATGTGACGCGAGCGGAAGCACGGCAGGAGGGCACCATTTCCATTTCGCATTAAATTATGACAACCGCACCGTAGTTCTCGGCTCACGTGAAAACCACCGGCATCCAGGCGGTGCACGGTGGTGCCACTCGAACGTGTTCATATGTATTCATAAATGTCCCTGTCAAGTTCCACGCTCTTTTTCTTCCAACAGTGAAGGAAACAATGTTCCAAGTTTCCGTTGGTGGCAGCAATTGGCGCCAGCGCTGGAAGACTGAAATAAATATTAAGACATAAATTGCGTTGCCTTTTGTAGTGCCGTAGAAGTTGCGGTTGAATCTAATTTGGTCAGCGGTAGAGGCATGTTTGTTCTGTTATTGCATATTTAACAGCGGTTACAATGGTACCAACACGTGCCTTCCTTCAAAATTCAAAATAAAGATCAATAAAGAGAAGATACTGTGCGAACTCATGTTTACGTTGTTTCAAAATCATCCTCGATGGCTCAACACGAGTCATATCACTTTAAACAAGATATACAATATAATAGGAGCTAAGGCATGTCTCTTTGTTTGAAAGGAGGTTGATAATCACCATAATAAAGACGACAACAAAAATGTCCATTTGTCTGTCCTAAAATTCTGGTACAGGTTCATGGAGGTCAAAAGATTTACCCAACAAAAATCTGTCACAATTGATGCAATAATCTGATTGTGATCTAAAAGGCGAACACGAAATTATTGCGACACCGAAAATGTCATGCCAATTTTCTTATAATGTTTAGAATCAAACCAAAATTTTAGAGTAGTTTTACACATATATTTACTTCAAAAATCAAGTTAATCGATGGAGCCTTGAGTGTAAAATTGTACGCATTTTCGCTTGATGCCCTCCATCAAAGTCTTTACAGTGTCATCCGGTACCAGTTTCTCAGTTTTTTTTTTCCATTTTCTTAACATGTCCTTCTCGTCTTTGACTGTCTTCTTGCTCTTCCGAAGTTCCCGCTTCATCATTGCCCAGTACTGCTCCACCGGGCGCAGCTCCGGACAGTTTGGCGGATTCATGTCCTTTGGAACAAAATGGACAGAATTGGCCTCATACCACTCCAGGACACTTTTAGAATAGTGGCATGATGCCAAATCTGGCCAAAATAGCGGAGCTTCGTCGTGCTGCTGCAAGAACGGCAAAAGACGCTTCTCGAGTCACTCAGATTTGTAGATCTCGCCATTTACTGTGCTCTTTGTCACGAAAGGCTCACTCCTCAGTCCGCAAGAGCAAATGGCTTGCCAAATGAGATGTTTGAAAGCGAACTTCGACATTTTCTTCTTCTTAAATTTGTCGTCCATATAGAACTTGCTCTTGCCAGTGAAAAACTCCAACCCCGGAATTTGCTTAAAATCGGCTTTTCGTCGTCCATCACACAGCAGCCATATTTTGTCAGCATCTTCTCGTAGAGCTTCCGTGCCCGAGTTTTAGCCGTCGATTGTTGCCGCTCATCGCGGTTTGGGAAGTTCTGTACCTTGTATGTATGTAGTCTAGCTCTCTTCTTTGCATTCTGGACGTAGCTCTACGACATGCCGATCTTTTTAGCCAAATCACGGCTTGAGACATTGGGATTTGCTTTAATCATCCGCTTCACCTATCCCTCCGTCTTTTTGTTCTCCGGTCCCGGTTTTCTTCCAGCTTCTTTGCCGTGGTGCAACGTCAACCACTCTTGGAACCGCTTCAACACTCTGGAGACGGTTGAATGGTGAATGTTCAACATTTTTCCCAACTGCCGGTGCGACAGGTCAGGAAATTCCAGGTGTTTGGAAAGAATTTGTTCTCTCGACTCGCGTTGGTTCACCTCCATTTTTGTTGAATCGAAAAACACGACTTCGAGTTGGAAAGCATGTAAACAATACACATCAATGAGAAAGTGTGCAAAATTTGGTTGATTTTTACCCAATGGTAAAAAAGTTCGTGTTCTCCCTTTAATTGAATCACATTGAAGTAACTTGGACTGATTTGCATCGAGTGTGCAACCTAGGGTAAACTCAAACCATGGTGTTGCGATAAAAGGGTGTTCTAAGTTATCCAAAAACTCTTTGAATCAATAGTCTTCATAAATTCAAGCAAAAACTTTAGGGTTAAAAGATCCAGGTTTTCTGCCTCTTCTTGACAGTTCATCCAAAGAACATCCAAAACTTGGTTATGATGGATTTTAGAATCACGTGATGAATTCGACAGCGCGTCGACAATTGGCGGAAGGATATTTGGAAACGAAGAATTAAAACCGTACAATCAAGTAAACAAATGAAAGATGACAGTCAAACGCACTGCATGCTATTATGAACTTATTAAAACCATAAAAAATACACGCGTTCAACGCAAATGTACATGGATAGGTTATTTTCGATACATTCCTTAGACGTGCAGGCCGGCACGTTGCATCATTTTTTATTTTATTTTGGAAACCTCCACCATCTGCATCATCATTGCAGATAGAAACAATCTTTACATTAACCCAATGTTCCATTTTTTATCTATGTTCTTAACTATGGCCTGTTGTGTTGAGAGCGTTTTAAACGTGTTGGTATTGAGCGTTTCCAGATGAAATCAGCCGGAAAAGTCAAAATCTTGCACGACCCTCTCGGATTTTAATGAAACTTTGCACATGTCTTCGGAATTGGTGATGATGGATTTTCCGCGGGTTAAGGGATATTTTTTGACTCAAGACATTTTTTTCAAAAGGGCGTATGTGTTTTGTCATGCGTATTTTTCAAAAAATCATACCTCGAAAACCGTTGCTTGTAATAAAATTGCGTCTGAGAAGAAGTTGTAGTTAATTAATTTGAAAAAAATATGTTCACCGTAAAAAAAAAAATTTCTTCAAAAAAATCAAAAATTTAACTTAAAAATCAATTAGCAAATCTGTCCAACGTACGATTTTTATAAATTTTTTTTTCAAAAATATTTAAAGTCATGAAAAAAAAGAATAAAAGTTGTTTAACGATTGAGCAACTTAAGATAAAAAAGTTCTTAGAAGTAAGAAAAATTCTAGTTTTTTCCAGTTTGTTGTTTTTGCATAAATAAACATATTTTAATAATATATTACGATTTTTCTAGTGATTTTGAATAAAAAAACTTTTTGTGAGCAACATTCTATATGTACCCGTTTTCGAGATAATTTGAAAATAATGTCGAAAAAGTGGCTTTTTACATGAAAACATCCCTTTTTCAAAAGTTAGTCGTGATTGTCCATCTTCAAAAGTATTTTTTTCAAATTGTACATAAAATTTTCAACAATATACCTTTTATTGTCGAGAATACTAGACAACTGGCGGTAAATCCATCGTCACCAATTCCGAAGACATGTGCAAAGTTTCATCCAAATCGGAGAGGGTCGAGTTCAGTCATTTGCTCATATGGCAGAGAAATGCTCTATTGTTAAAATTCTAAATGGAAAAATAGAAGTATTTGTTTCTATATTTTTCAAAAAGCTTATTTAAACAATAACCTAAGCATCACAATCTATGAAAAGTGAATTAAAATTTTTCACTATCGAATGGCCAATTGATCATTTATGGAACCGCTTAAGTGTTTCTTAGTAGTTTTATCATAATTTGTTTTGTAAAATTGAGTGAAACGAAGAAAGAATCATAACAAAAAATAAATACCATATGAAGCTACATATAGGAAAAGATCCCAATTGGCGCTTATATACCTAGATAACATGCATATCGTTCGAAAGTTCTGCTTTATAAAGGGTGTTCCGATCAAAATTTGGTCAATGTCATGTGTTTGAGTCTATCAAAGTTTTTATTAATAAGTCAAATTATTTTTCTTTTTCAAGTTCAGTTAATATAAAATACAGGAGAAATATTCAGCTAAGCTTCCTTTTTGCCGAATGCGAATTGCCGGGTCTTTCGTTTAACACCTGCGATAAAATTTTGTACAGTCTCCTTGTCCACTTCATTCGCTACAGAACGCCAGTTTGCCTTGAACTGTTTCTCGCTCATAACCGTTTTTTGAGTCTTCTTAAGGTTCCGCTTGTCGATGGCCCCATATTGTTAGATTGGGTGGAGCTCTGGCGTGTTGGGATGGTTCTTGGGGGGCATCACTTGAACGTTGTTGGCAGCATACCACTCCATTCCGTAATGGCAAGATGCCAAACCCGGCCAAAATAGTACGGAACAATTGTGTTGCTTCAGGAAAGGCAGTAGACGTTTTTGTAGGCACTCGCTCAGATAAATTTTCTGGTCGACGGTTGCAATGTAAACGTTGCTTTTCAAGCCACAGGTACAGATGGCCTGCCACACAAGATATTTCTTCGCGAACTTTGACAGCTTAATGTGCTTGAAAATGTCTGCCACCTTTCCTCGACCGGTTTCCGTATAAAATGCCTGTCCTGAAAGCTGTTTAAAATCTGCCTTGACGTAATTTTCATCGTCCTGTACCACGAAATCAAACTTCGTCAGCATCCTCGTGTACAATTTTCGCGATCGGGCTTTGGTCGTCGTCGTGATTTGGAGTCACCACTTTCTTGTAAGTCGACAGTCTAGCTCGTTGTTTAGCTCTATCCACGGTTGAAGGCGCCACTCCCAGCTTCTTTGCGACATCTCTAACGGAAAGGTTGGGGTTCCGCTCGAATCAGCGGGCAACTCTTTTTGTCGTCGCTGTGGCCTCCGGCTTTCAATTTCCTGCCGATCCAGCTTGGTGTGAGAGCAATTTGAATTTTCGCCATGCAGGTGCAAAATTTTGATGCGTTGCTTCCCTTCCTTCGACGACATTTTGATAACTGAAGTTCTTATCTCAAAATAAAAAAACACTGAAACCAAACATCTTCCTTTAATCGAACGAATCCTCCGTCGGTTGATATCGAACCATTGAAATCGTATTTTTGAATGATAGATGCAAGCGGAGGACGTTTTTCTAGAAACCAGATGATTATCCTACATATGTTGACCAACTAATAATACGCGAAGTGAATTAGCCTCCCGTTCAAATTCGAAAACACGCTGTATGAAAAGTCGTCATCCCAAAGTCGAATGAGTATTGCATTGGAAAAGCCCTTTAACGAGAATTTTTTGAAATGAGGATGACAAACATTCCATTTCCAAATAACACACAAAACATCTTTTTAGAATGATTTGTAATTGATTGTATTATAAATGCATTATAACCAACCTTGCACCTTTCGTTTGCTCGTGTCTACGGAATATGGAAACTGGATCTCAATGTCGACGTTGTTTACACGGATCTCAATGCTGCTTTCGACCAGGTCGACCATGCTATACTTTTGGCAAAGTTAGACAAACTTGGTGTGTCAAATAACTTAGTTCGTTGGTTTAAATCTTATCTAACGGACAGGATACTCTGTGTGAAGATCTGCTCAGCTTAATCGAGCTACTTTACTAATATGTCGGGCGTACCTCAAGGCAGCAACTTGGGACCACTGCTGTTCTCAATTTTCATCAACGAGGTTGGACTGATACTTCCACCCAACAGCAGGTCGTTCTATGCAGACGATGTGAAAATTTATGTGGTTGTGCGATGCTTCGCTGATTGTTTACGACTACAGCACTTGATCAGCAGCTTTGAAGACTGGTGTTCCAGGAATTTCCTCACTCTGAGTGTTAGTAAATGCTTCATTATCACATTCCATCGAAAATTGCACCCAATTGCGTTTGATTACATGATGAACAATCAACCTCTGCAGAAAGTTGATACTGTTCGTGACCTTGGAGACACGCTTGACTCCGATTTGACATTTAGACAACACTACACAGATATGATAACCAAAGCAAACAGACAGCTCGGTTTCATGTTTAAGATCTCCGACGAGTTTCGTGATCTGATGTCTGAAAGCATTGTACTGCTCTCTCGTGCGTTCTATTCTGAAATTTGGAGCCTTGGTGTGGTGCCCGTATCAAAGAATCTGGATTGCGAGGATTGAAGCAGTCCAAAGAAAATTTGTTCGTTATGCTCTCCGTCATCTGCCGTGGAATGATCCTGTCAACCTTCCAGCGTACCAGGATCGTTGCTCACTCTTGGGTATTGAAACATTGGAGCATAGGCGTACAGTTATGCAACCAGTTTTCGCTGCAAAAGTGCTACTAGGTGAAACCGACTCTCCAGGAATTTTGGCCGAACTGTTCATCTACGCTCCTGAACGAGTTCTGCGAACAAGGAATTTTCTGCAGCTCGGAACTCGTGCAGCAAACTACGACCAACACGATCCAATTCGATTCATGTCATAGCGCTTCAATGAACTCTTCGCTCTGTTTGACTTCAACTGTTCCGCTGAGACCTTCCGTCACCGAATTCAGCGTAGTTTGATGACGAGACGCTAGTTCAGAAATTGTGGCATTTACTACGTACTGGCACTAATGGCGAAGACACTAGACGACTGATTCCATCACGACAGATTATTTTAAGACTACTGACAATTTTTGTGTGTACTAGAATAAATTTAGTTTTGCTTGCTTTGTATTCCTTCTATTCATGTTGATTTATGTAGTGTACGATTTAGAAATAGGGGGTTTTTACGCCACATGGCTTTTCCCCATTCCAATAAGATGTTAAGTCAGTTGGAATTATATCAATAAATAAATAAATAAATAAATAAACGTATTGCAAAACATGTCAAATTTGGAGCGGTTTGTAATTCTCGATAAAAATACTTTTTCCACTGCTCCAAGTGCTTTCTACTTCATTATTGTTCTTTAAAACATGTTTTCATACATTTGTAATACATAAACAGGACAAGATTTTATGGGCAGTTCTATATGCTGTTGAAATAACATTACATCAACCATGTTTAGCAAAACTTGTTCTTTTTTCTCATTACGATGAACATTGTGGTTTCACTGCCAACGGGAAGCACATCATACATACTCAGAGTTCTCTTTTCAACAATCTGAGTTGGCTTAGTAAAGAAGCTACAAACCTATCACGCCAAAGACTAGTGTTCAAATCCCACGCTTGGCGATATTATATTTTTTTTCAATATTATATTTTATAAGGCTTCACTTTTTGCGCTTTTTGCGTCATATTAAAGTATGAAATAAGGTATTATGCACCTAAATTTATAACCTATTTTTGTCATTTAACAGTACTTTAAAATTGTTTAATACAAGCTGTGTTGCTTGGGATCTTATATCATTCGGTAAGAACCTATCAATCGCTATCAGAACTGGTACCATCACGAATAAAGGATCGGAACCCGCTTGTTTTCCTAAGGAGTAGCGGGAGAAAATATATCCGAACTCCTCTTCAAACGTCATTCATGGCTGAGAAAGTTTAATGAGAAATAAATTAATGACATTGAATTGTATCAAATTATTTATAAATCGCTTAAGCTTTACACAGTTATGAAACAAAAATTATATTGTATTTGGTTGATTTTCATACGAAACATGGATAAAACAATCATCCGATTTCCTAATGCTTTCGTTAAAGGGCGCAATCGAATAACTTTTCAAACGATCTTAGGATGATGTTTGGGTTCAGTGTAGAGGCATGATGCTACACGCACACATCTCCAAAATGAGGGGTGTGCAAAATGTGTTAATACACGATGAAAGGAAATGCGTCAAGTTAAAGTGGACCAAATTTTTGATCCTTACACGCTTTATGTAAAGTAATATAATTGTGTTGGTATGTATGACGATATCTGAAAATTTTTATCTGAATAAGATTGTCAATTGTTTATAAATGTGATTAATCTTAATTCTCAACTTATTTATTCTACCTATGTATTTCCCGAGAGGGGAATCACTTATGCATTTTCGATTCAGTCTCACGTATTGAGAAGTGCATTGAGACATTTTTTGCACATTTTTCAACGCATTGACGCACATTAGTACGCATTCATTGCACATTTTTGTGCGCATTTGATTTATTTGTGCATTTTTAATGCATTGTGCATTTTTTTGCATTTTTTCAACGCATTTCTTCCAATTTCCTACACATTTTCGATTCCCCTCGGTATTTCCACACTTGTAACAACATTATACACAGAAAAAAAGAATGAACTTTAACAGACGCGTAAAATTTACTCTCGTTCAATTGTAAGCCAAAACAAGCGTGAGCAACGAATTTGTATGCAATTTATCATGCAACAGACTGGAAGTAGGCTATATCTGGTTCAAATTTAACTGAAATATCTCATGAAATTATGTTAGATCTAGCATCCCATTTATATGCATTAGATAACGCAAAAAAAATCATGTTTCCTCCAACCAAACCAACAACCAAACTTAAGTTCGACATTGTATCGTCATCGACCATGTGTTATTTCATTGATTCAATGTGCACCCTATATATTTTCCTACTATTTGAACCATGACTGACTCGACACGAGATGACATCGGTGGCAGTCAGGAATCATCCAAACCCAGTTGTAACAATATTTCATCCGGGGAATAGGGCAGAATTGCAAGATGACATTTACACACACGAACTCTGGGTGGGAGGAGGGGGAGAAGTAGAGAGCACGTGCACAAATTGATTCAAATTCCCACGCACAATTGCCAACTCGAACCACATTTACTGCTCTAGAGAGATGATCTGGTTCAATTTGTATCATTGTACATACATAGTACCGTTGCGCATAGAATTTCGGATGGTGTTATAATATAGACGTAGTGGCGTAAATTTCCAAATAATTAACAAGAGCACTTCTGATCCTTGAGGTTAACTTTTGAAAGTTCCCGGAATTATCGACTTAAGGTGCAGATGTGTGCACTCTACGGTAGACCTGTGATCGATCACGTATTTATCTGTTTCTATGCTTCAATTAAAGTTCAATTAAATTGCTCTCGATTTTTGCAATTGCCGATGCGTCTCACTCATTCTATTTATATTGGGGAACAGTTCATTGCTCGTTTACTTTGAAGCGGTTTTTTTTTGCACGGCTCCTCTTCCACATAAAAGTCATTGAACAAATGGATAGATTTGTGCTGCGCCCGTAGGCACGCAATCGCAAAATTGATTGAAATTTATGTCTACTTGGCGAGTAATTGATTTGCTCGATCAGGGACCATGTGAAAGATCAAACAGTTTTTGTAATCGGTTCTAATTGGCGGAACAACAAGATAGTTTCACCGGGAGAGTTGTGCCGAGTGATTTAAGTTGTTTGACGTGCACCCTGCAATTGACTTTGGTTATTCAAATGAGCTATCGTAAACCATCGTTAGGCTGGTTATGCGACTCGTTTCGATAAACAACCACTTTTTACTGCCAATAGATCACCGAAATATGTTAAGTGGCACATTCCCTGCTCTAGTCGTTCAATCCTTCAGGTAAATTGCGCTCTCGTCAGGACCTAGGTAAACTCGTTCATTAGAAACACACTCAGCACTTACCCCCATTCGGCGGGAATAAAACTAACAAACCGAGGGATAAAACTAATAAACGTCAATACAAACCGGTGGCACGACAGCGCACTCGAGACATGGAAGGTCCATTAATTATGTCACGCGGGGGGGGGTTTGGAAGCGCGATCCATACAAAAAATTGAGGTCCATCAAAAACGACAGGGGGGGGTTGAAAGTCAATTTTGCGTGACGTAATTAATGGACGTTCTCCCTTTCCTTGCCAGCGGAAAGTCACATTTGCTCTTCTTGAGAACAGGCCCAGCCACCCTCTCGAAGGGCAACAGCAAGAACAACAACAATTCGGTAATATTTGTTATGCTCCTTCCTCCGATTCCTCGTCATCCACCGATGGAAGGTATTGTGGAGAGTTTCTTCTTCTTTCTCAAGTTTTTTTACACATTTGAAACGAGTGTTTGGCCTGCTCTCAACTTCGTGTTACTATGGCTGCACAGTTTAAACAAATTTTGTAATTTTCTGCGTTATTCAATGCTACACGGGAAATAATCCACACATATTCATTCATTGGCAAAAATCCATAGAAAATTCCACATAATACTGATGTGTTCACAAATAAACAGCACCCTCTAAGAGCATCCGTAGCGGGCGCAACTAAAAATTGTGGCGCGACTATCGGAAAGCATCAGGCGCTCAAATTTAGCAACGCGATAGTGGCGCGAGAGAGGGTTGCTATTCAACTGCCAATTGTCAAAAAGATCCAATTAGATTTTTTTTATTTTTGTTTACGCATTCAGGATTAGTGGAAAATTTTGAGTTTGATTTAGAGAAAATTATTTCTTCATCAACTTTAAGTCAATTTGGTTTAACAGTAAGAATTTTATCAATAGGGTCGTGCGATGACTTTTTCATGATTTCTCCTGGATAGATTTTTAGTTGTCATGAAAGAGAACCATTAGCCACAATGGCAGCTCTGGCCACCTTTGGGGTGTCCCGGGGGAACCTGTAGGAGATGTTTTGCGCAGAAACACGTGGTGCGACGTTTTTTTCTTCATGTTTTCTTCTTCATACTTTTTCTTCAGACTTTCGGTAGGCCTGAAAAGAACCATAAGCCACATGGGCCTCTCTCGAAACGTCTGAGGTGATTCGGCAAAACTTATAGGAAAGTACATTTATATGTTTATACCAAACCCCAGTGGTTCCCCACTTTAACCAATGGTTCTTTTCGAGCCAACCGAACGTCTCTGCAAGAAAAATCACGAAGAAAGAGCCATCGCAATTGACTATGTTTATGACGATCACCGAATCTGTCAAACTGATGATGGAGCACTAGTTTGGCAGCGACCGATACAGAACTCGGTAACAAAACATAGCAGCGACCATTGTGAGATTGAGTGACTAAACTAAAATGACAGCTCGATGAGCTAGTATTTTAGTCGCCCAGATAGTTGCGCCCGATACGGATGCTCTAAGAATCACAAATGAAATTTATGTGAGAAATGAATAGTATGTGTGACCAAACATTGTGGTTATGTGTACACATAGGAAGTATGTGTGATTACAGATAGATATCATTTGTTGATTATACTGCAACAAATCATTGCTTTTTTATCAAAGTAGTTTTTGTACGAGATATTTCAGGTAAATTTGAGCCATATACCGTCTAAATCAGATCTGTTGTACGAAAGATTGCAAACAATTTCGTTGTTAATTATTGTTTTAGATGGCGATTGCACGAGGGAACATTTTGCGCGCCTGTTGTAAATCATGTTTTTGTCTTTGTAGAATATTGTCGACAGAGAGCATTTCCAGCCAGAATAGAAAACCGGTTGGACCCTACCATAGACTAACTTTAAGACCAGTAGGTCCCGAACAAATACAATTTTTTTCTTGGCTCAGTTAGTACTAGCACATCTTTCCCAAGCTCACAAGGTTAATAATGCAGCCCTAATAATGAACTCACACGATCAAACTCTCAAATATTCTGTCAAAATAACACATGTGTGCAACAAATCAAAACTAAGGCGCCAATATGTATAGCAAGATGCTGGCTTCAAGGTGTACTTCGGACCAAGGGGTTCTTCAACAGCAAACCAATTTTAAATCGCTAGTTGCATATTGATTGTTGACCCTTCTCTCTCCGATCTGAATGAAATTTTGTCCATATGTTAATTTCCACCCAAAATAACGTTTTCTATACAAAAATTCAAAATTATTCTGGATTAATTTTCTGTAAGGGCGTATTTAAAACGTGGATTTTATTTTTTCAATTTTTTTTTCGCCAACGACTCATCTGATGAAAATGTTGTCTGAAAAAATAGTAGTAGGTTATGAAGTGTTCTTCAAGAAAAAACTACCTTGAGACTGAAAAAATCGTATATGCGTGCTTAAAAGACAACAAACGTTAATTTTCTCAAAGGATCCTCCTAATTTTTTGTTTCCTTAAGCTGAAGTTATGTTCATGAAGCTGGTGAAGAGTTAAAGACGGCTTCCTAAATTTTTTTACATTTTTGTTTTTAAGCATTTATAACTCCTTGAAAATGTTGAAAATTACAGTTTTTTTTATTAGAATATATCAAAAATAGATTTTATACATTAATATTAATTGAAAAGAGTATCACAACTTTTTCGTAAGCCTAGCCGTCCTCAAGTTATTGCGAATTTTAATATCAGAAATTTATGTTTTTGCACATTTTTTTGGCCCTTTTTAGTCCACATCAAAATGTATTTTTCATAATATTATTGATAAACATGCAATTTCGGAATCAAATTCCTTTTCGGCATCTTTGTATTCATCCGTGGAAACATAGCAAAATGTGATTTCTGTTTCATGATCCTCTTTGCGATTATTTGCCCAGTCATAAATTTTTCTAGCATTCGTTATAAGATGTTCGTGTTGCTTAGCTTAACCTGCTCTAGTTGCCATTATCTTAAAAGTACCTCCGATCGCTTCACAAGCACTCTTGACATGTGAAGTTGCAAAAAAATGCCATTCAATTTCAATATTATGGTTATCTTTAAATCCACAGAGGCTAGCTTCGTCTGACACAAAAATAATCATTTCAATTGTAATTTGTGATTATAAATATTCCAATAATTTTGAGGTTAACAACTGAACTGCTAATGTGTCATGCTTTATAGCATCAGAAATGATCACAAAACTTATGTGTTTTAGTGTACCGTTTTCTTTGTAATATGTTACAAATGGATGTATTGTACATTGAGTATTATTCCAATGATAACTTTGCACTTCATCTTGAAGAACAAATGTGTAGTTTTCAGAGAAATCACAAATAACTATGATTTCACCATCTTCTCTAGCGTTTTCTTTTATGTTCTTAAAAATTTACTGTGCTTCATTTTTATTTTGTTTGCATGCGTTTTTTTTTATCAAAATGAATACGTAGAGTCTATTTTTGATAAAATTATATTATAAAACACGTGATTTCACAAAATTCAGAAAATCCATAAATATTTAGAGACAAAAATTTAAAAAATTAGAGCAGTGACCGTCTTTTCACCAGATTTTAGGACATAGCTTAAAGTTTTTAAAATCAAAAAATTCAAAAATTCGCCTCCAAAAAATCAATGTTTTATGTTTTTTAAGCATGACTTTATTTGTTTTTAGTTTCTGTGTATTTTTTTTTTCTTAAAGAACACTTAATGACGTACAACTTCTTCTTAGACGAGATTTTGATGAGAGTAATCGTTTACATGTTATGATTTTTAAATAAAATCATCTGTAACATAAGCCCTTCTAGGAAATTAGTCCAGGAAATTTTAGGTTTTGTTAAATGAAAAAGTTATCTTGAGTATAAACTTACACATGGGCAAAGTTTAATTAAAACCGGAAACTGTCGAGAAAAAATGAATATATTTTTTAGCGTTTCTGGCTGGAAATGCTCCATATTTGATCATGTTTGCATCACGAAAACTCTAAACGCTCAAAACACTCTACTCTCATAGTTGCTATAAAAGTGGATCAACTAAATGTTTGAGTTGATCCACTTATTACGAAAATTGAGTATCACTTCCGTGTGAGAAAAGGAGAAAGGAATACAATCCTACCTAGTCACTGAGTAGAATGAAATGAGAGTGCTTGGTTTGCTCCTCCGTTTTAGCGAAGAGTTGAGTGTATCGGCCACACGCACGGCATAAGTTGCATGATGCACCGTGCGTGTTTGGCATCTCCTCTACACCGACACATACACGCTCTCCTTGTTCGGTAGATCGAGCGAGCGAAATGACAAAAGAGAAATCCAGAAGGTTTGCACTTGAATGCTCTTGTGTTTTGTAAGAGCGCGCTCGCCGAGCAAACGAGTGTGTTGCACTACGTGCCTTACAACAACCTTTCTATTGGCGTAGTGGAGTAAAAGCTCCACTCTGATGCTACCTTCGCATAAGGATGTTTGGAAGAATGGAAGAAAAATGGTTTACTCCTCGCAAATCTGCAAAACGTTTTTTTCTGCTTAGATTCATGCGCATCATTAGGGACATGTTCTTCAAATGAAGAAGAGTAGGCCGCACTGAAAATTTGACGTGTGAAAATTTTCTGCAGCGTAAAATTATGATTTTAAAACATTTTAATATTGTGAGAAATGCTCCGAAAAGTGTGTGCAAAGTTTATTTTTTTCACTAAGAGGACGACCCGTTTAAACAGGTTTTATGAAGATATTTTGGTGACCAGTGTTGTGGTCAAAAATTCACCGCCGGGCGCAGTAAAAAGTGTTTTGGAATGATTAGGACTGTAGGCACATATACGTACAGCTGTTACAGGTTCTTGAATAGGAAGTGCTTCTTTCGCAGAGCAATAAGCAATTGCATCAGGAACCCCTCGATAGTGGCTTGGTGGAAGAGCATACGATGGACGTCGGTACTGAAAAATTTAGACTGCGGTAGTAAATAAGTGCGAGAAGAGTTTGTAAGATAATGTGACGTGTATTGTGATTCCGTTTTTATTTTGCAAACCGAAATTGTAAAAAGGGGGAAGAAACCCGTGAAACATACTTCTTGTATTTTATAGTGTGTTTGAGTTGATAAGAAGGAAGCTAAGTTCATTAAGAAATTATTTGTGAAGTAAGCCAACAGCTTGATATTGGTGGTACCTTTTTCTTGAACAGCCCAGCACGAAGATGCGGATTTGCTGTGCGTTTTAATAGTAATATTTGAACGTTGAGATTAAGTGCTTTTGTAGCCGAACTGATAAGATTCCGTTGACGCTCGTCTAGCAGACCATCTACGATTAGGACTGCGAAACAAAACGGCATTGAACTGACGACTGAATTGGTAGGCTCGTTTTATTTTTACTCATTATGTCTAACCGGTTCCAAACATTTGAAGCTCTTTGCAAACCTTGAATATGTGTATGTGTGAGTGTGCTCAGCAATCCAAGAAATCTGACAAGTTCTCTTTCAGTACCCGTTCTTATATCTTTAGACATTCTTCATAGGCAGCTAGGACTATAGTTATTACTAAGGTCCCAACCGTTTGAAGAGAAGAAATTGAGCATCACTTAACCTTCTTAGACAAGATTCTCCCAACGACCATTTTTGAATACATTTTTGTTCTGTTCTCTCCGACTATTCATTTCCTTTTTCCTTTGATATCTACTGAAGGCTTCGTGGGTTCCCCGTGGCTTCTTTAGGTAGATACCAAATCCTCCCTATCACCAACGGTTGCATGGACGTGGCCAGGTGAGCGATCGAGGAGTGTCTTCGTGGAGATTATTGCGTGAAGAAACGTATCAGAAACTGATTTCGTTTCATGGTGGCATGCAATGTCTTCAACGAATTACTCCTCATCGTAGCTCCATCCACGAGGTGTGCAAACGTCAATGCTAATGCTAATGCTAAAGACTCATGCGCATCATTAGGTTTACTGGATGATTTTTCATAATCATCTTTTAGTAAAAACCACTATGCCTGTGTTCAAAACATCCATGAAATTGCAGTCAACTTTACTATGTTTTTGGTACAACCTACAACATTTATTGAGGCATGGTAAAATCAAACGCATTTGTAGTCCGGTGGAAATTGTTGGTGTTTGCGCTTAATTTGGCCCTTGAAATGGTAGTTTCTACGGCAGTATTTTTTTGCGTGTTTGATTTTATGCAAGATGTAAAACACATACAAGATGTAAATAAAAATTAATTTACGAGTAAATTAGAACCAAAATGGTTTACTACCAATGTTTCATTGTTAAAATCGTCTAGAAGCACTACTGTATCGAATTCCTGTTGGTTGAAAGAAGTTTGGATTTATTTTCCTTAGATATTGGTTAGTAAACAAATGTTTGTTTGTTAATGTAATTTTGAACCTAAACTCAAGAATAATAAGCCTTTCCGCTATTGTCGGAGAATCGTAGCAAGCCGTGCTTTAAAAATGACGTGTCTTGCTTTTGCTGCGTTATTTTCGAGGAAATAAAATTAAAAATAATTACTTTTTTCCACCATTAACTTTGGTGAAATTATAGTTTTCCGAGTGCTTTGCGTAGCCCGTTGTGGATGCAATCCCTCTCTTAGTGTGTTATGGTCGTGTTGCTGTAGATGGATTGTGCGTGGGTAGTTTTTTTCCCCCAATTTTTTGTTTTTTAGTGCCCCACTCCCGCCTCCGATAAGGAACATTGGTGAGGTCGTTTTATATTATCAAAGAGAAACCTTTACTATATACACGCCAGGATCAAGAATGTCCATTTTTGATTCTGGAAGTGTGAAAACTCTCCACATATCCATTTGATATCATCACAAGCCATCAGTGGTACATGACCGCTTTCCATACGTCATCTTTTGCCTGTTCAGGTGGCGGATTTGTCCGTGCCACAACCTACCCCGCATAAATAGTGATTTCTTCACTATTTATGAAAATAAGCCTCATGAAAAGTTCTACCTATGATCTATCCGTTACTACAACTGCTGTCAGTTCGATAGTAGTTGTAGTAACGGAAAGCTCGTAGGTTGTGTGGATTTAAAATAATGCGGATTAAATTTTCACTAACATCGCATTTTCGAGATTTTTAAATCATTTCCTTATTGTCAAATTTATGTGAGTATTCACTGTTATTGGTCCTTATTTTCGAAAATATACATGTGAAAATTTATTGCTCATCTGTCAGAAATAAGTCTTTCAGAATATCTGGGTTATGTTAAAATACATTTTCGAAAAAAATGTTCCATCGCATTTACTGGCATTGCAAAAAGTTTGCGTATTTTTGGTGGAACAATAAAATATATAGAATAACAATAGCTTTTTGTGATTTATTTTCCAAAATGTATCAAAGGGAATTTAGTCTTAAATGACAATTATTTTCATTTTGTCTAATGGAACACATATTTGGAATCATTTTTCAAAAACAGGGCTATAAAACTTACCATATTGCAATGCAGTTCTCAAAATTATCTTCGTAGTCCTCGCTGTCTAAATCCTCGAAAGAATTTTTGCCATTTAAAGCTTGTACGTCTTCACGCTCAGTTGAATGAAGAGTCTGAGCATCTTTCATTAAATTGGTTCCTTTTATAAAATTAGAACCGTTACAAGTAGTGACAGAGTAAACTTGACCCAGATCAATGTTTAAGTTGTTCATAACCTTAAGAATTACGTCACGAATAACTTCCACCGTACTGAGGTCAAATTTTTTCACCATAGAAAGGGTGTGAGTGTAAAGCACTCCATTTTCCAAAATTTGCAGTAAAATCCCAAGCACAGATCTTTCCCTACGCTATGCTTACGGTCCATCGATATACTTTTGAAAGTTTCTTTTGAACATCTCTCGCGGAATTTTTTCCCTTGTTCTACGTTAGAAGTCCGGACTCCACTGCCTTTTCCTTATGAACGGACGAAATATGCCGAGTCAAATTAAATTTCGAGCATATAAAAGGGTTTTTTTTTGGAACTATTGTCAAATTATTTTCTTTTCCGAGAAAAAACTCGACACATCCGCACTTAGCTTTCTTTTCTCAACCATATTAGAAAAACAATACATTACTCAACAAAACCATCTACACTCCACTTTAACAAAACTAAACCGTTTTCTACTCAGTTTTGGGAAAATGCAAACAAGCGTGACTGAGTAATGTTTACTCTAATTTTGACAGGGTGACCTCACAGGTGACCTAGTTAATCAAAAATGAGTAACCATTTAGCGTAGTTTCACTTTTAACGAAACTGAGTCGTTTTCTACTCAGTTTTGAGTTACTATAAACGGGCGTGTAAGCACAGCAGGAATCGAACCCACCGCCTCTGTTGTGGCAGGACTTACCCCTTTAGACTACCTTCACCAAGGGAAGCGTGTTTCAATAAACTTCAACAAGCTGCAGCAGGCCGGGAATGCCGTTTCTACTTTACTGGCACAATGGCATCGACGGCATGCAGCAGCAATAGTGAAATCGTAAACAGGATTCGTGTGACAAGTAATAAAATGTCCTGACGCCGGCTAACAACGAAATGTGGTAAGAAATCGAACCGCGCCGTGCGCACATTGTTGTAGGTTTTATTTGCCTAGACGGACAAACCCCGCCCCTTCCACCTCGCCGAGGTTGATTTTAGCTGTTTCGCTGTTTGTTGTGAATTAATGCATTCCAAGAAGTTATTATTTCTGATCAAGTGTTCATATTACAGAACATTTCATTTTCTGAATCAAATAGCTTAAATCGAACTCGTTTTTCGCGATGACAACCTCGAAATTGATGATAAATCTGATAAATGGAACACAATAATAAATGTAGAACCCCGAACGCCGTCCACCACATTCAAACCGTCCGGCTGTTCCCGGGGTTTCAAAAAGTGAGCGAATGGCGAGGATTGGCACCATCCAGACAGTAACAACGGTCATAAAACCGGCTAAAGGACAATAAAAACCCGAAACGATGAGACGACAACCAGTAGTAGCACGGGGCACGCGAGTCAACGGGACACTACTTTGGCGAGCTCGGTGCTGCTAACTAAATCCAGAGTTTTTAGCAAAACGCGCTAATGTGTCGCCAGCGAGATGAGTTATGATTCGTTTTTATTGTGGCCATAGTTTTATGTATCCGATACACACTGGTATAACACTTTCCCCCCTCAGAGTGTTTGTTCCCATCCATTATGACCGGGACCAGACGGACGGACAGTTTTCCGAGTGATTTTTCAAGCTTAAGTGGTTTTCAGCGGACCATCGTCTTCCGGAGTGGCTGGGAAATGAGAATGAGCAAACTCCCGACCAAGGGCCGATTGTAATCTGTGATGTCACCCCGGCTTTGGGCTATCAAAACGGGATGATCATCGACTCCGCCGTCGTAAGTAGCACTCATCTAATCGTTCAGTAGTTCTCTAGTCCCATCATTGCCGTCGATGAGGAGGTGGAAGGCTAAAGGTTCAAGTCACTCTGTGTGTGTGTGTCAATTGTATTGCAGCTCTTTACCTGTGACCTGTGATGTTAGCAAAGGATGAAAGGATAACATCCTGTCCTCGTCCATGATGTCGTACTGCGAGCTGAGAAGCCATTGATTGCTATTTCACTCAATGCAATGGCGACGATGGTGATTCCATAAGCGTGCTTGGAAAATGCAGTATGATTACAAGCACCATGTATCACAATGCAGGTCCTGTTTATGTCGCGTGAGTGAGCCGGTTACGACGCTGCCCTAAGCAGTCAAACCTGTCGATGGATTAAGACGTTTCATCCGGAGTGAGTTTCAAGCAGTGCAAGGAAGAAGCAACGCATTCCTTCAGATTCAGAGGTAGGAAGGAAATCGGTGCTGCCCTTTTCCCTCGAACATAAACACGGTTGACAGGAGCAGCGATTTAATTTTCTCCTGAGCTATCTCGCCCGGTGACTTCTTGTGTCTTTAGGTATCGAGTTTAGCTTTGCTTGCATCGTTCCGGTTCCGGATGGTAGAAGCCAACAGCAGCTAGTTATTAGCATTTAATATCTATGTGCAAGTTGCGCGCAATGTGAAGCTCACCGTCGTCGACGAAAGAAGAAGGTTGAACAGCACATGGCATAGAGGAAGTAATCACGGGACTAAATCGCTCTAGATTGTCGTACAGAAGCTCCACTAATTGAATAAATTATAACCACCTCTGTCGGCGTCGAACATGGGCAAATCGAGAAGTTGGTTTGGACGCGAAACAGACGCTTGATGTAGGAGACTAGTGGAGACAGCGAGGTTACTACCTGCCGCGCGGAAGGATATAAATTGTCACCGTGTCTCGTATGCTCCGTCCTACACATCATTGTTGGTGGCGGTTCCTAGTACTATGGGACTAGGATTGGAAGCCGCAGTATAGCTGGTATGGTTCGGTTGCATCTTTGAATTGTGAAAGAAGGAAGCATGAATTTGCAAACATGATCCTGATGGGTTTAGTTCGGTGCTATTTTAAGCGGATTCAGTAGATGCCCTCGCTGAATCTTTTTTTTTTTAAAGAAAATGATTTCATGAAGCTTGTGATAACAAAGTTGAAAATGTTTTTCATTAACAAATACTGGTAATTAATACATCAAGCGAAACAATGCATTAGGTCCTAAGTATCATTGAGAGACTCTCTTTGTCGACTTTCTGAGTATTATGACTGCGTTGGCAGTGAAACCACAATCTTGTACAACAAATCCATCCTTAGGGCATCTTCAACGGTGGTCCAAATCGTGAATGGAATTAATTTTTTTAGACCAAACGCAAAATACCTCTGCTCCAGTTTATTTTTAAACTAGTATATGTTTTGATCTATTCTTGCAGTAATTTGAAACAAGAAAAATACTGTTCCAAAACTCTACACGCTGCTTGATAATACCAATTAATGAGTAAAATTTCAGTTTTTGAGCGGAAAAGCGGTCGTGTTTGGTGCGAGTTATACTGGCGCCGGATATGAAGTAGTGTTACTCGCCTCGGATTCCGATCATTACCTCAAGTGGCTCCCGGTGCCTGCGAATTGCTTTCATTTAATTCCTGAATAACAAATGGTTCTCTTAGATTGTTACAGCCACTGTAGTTGGGAAAGTTTCCGGAATTGTGACTGTTGTGGATTTTATGACTTATTTGATGGCCAATTCCGATTCTAAACAGTATTTCGATTGCTCGGAAATGAAAAGTATTGAAGTCTTCAAAGTGAACAACCGGTTTATAATTCTCGCAAATTTCTCATACAGATACAATATAGAGAAGCCTGTTAAACAGAAACTTTCGGCAGTTTTGCTGGAGATAAGGATATTCAGGCCTATCTCCCAAGGGAGATGATACATTCTATTATGGTAGTTTTGATAAGCTTTCTGAGTTTTCAATTAGCTCAGTCGGTAAAGGTGCGGCTACAAAGCAACACCATGCTTGAGGTGGCTGGGTTCGATTCCCGGTTTTGTCAAGGAATTTTCCGTGAGCGAATTTTTTTTCGACTTCCTGGGCATAGGGTATGATGCTACTTACCACACAAACATACTGATGCAAAAATGTTACCTGGCATCGAAAGCTCTTAGTCAATAAACGTGGAAGTGCATTTTGAACACCTAGTTGAGAAGAACCAATAAGCTTATTTTGAAAACAACAAGCTTGAAACGCTAAAAAGGAAGAAAAAGAAGAAGAAGAAGTAAGAAACCGATGAAACCTTAGAGATAGATCCAATTCGTATTTCTCGGTGGAAAAGTTCTAAACTTTCTTGCATATTTCCAGAAATCGTTTTTAGATATTATATTATTCATTCGCTTTTTTCTACAGCTTTTGGACAATCCTGCCGAGAAGTGCACCAGTAATATGTATTGGCTTATATAAGTTTATACAAACTTCTAGAAACTGAACGAAATCTTTGAAAATTATTTTCTGAATTGCCATGAACTTCGGAACATCTATGAAGAATGGGTGGAAATATAATGAACTTGGCGGAAGTTGATTAAGCTTCTCGGAAATTGAGTAAACTTATTGGAAATTTCCAAATCATGCGACGTTTCACTCTGAATCCGATCCGATGCAAATTAGCAAAAAACGTAAAATACAACTTTTCGATAATAATGATGTTTTCAAGACAACGCAACTTATGGGGATATCGTCAAAAAACGTAATAAAAATATCAATAAAAAAAGTTCACATAACAGTAATAGCTAATTGAACTGTAGTACACCAAGCAATCGGAAGGCTCGTCCGGTTATTGTTATCAAACCAAAAGAGTTCAAACAGGCTTGCGATGATACTCGTAATTTTTTGAAAGCAAATTTAGATCCAAAAACAAACATAATATTAGCAATTTTAGGAAAGGAACAGATGGCGCCAATATTGGCGCCATCGGTGCTAATGTAACGAATGTGAAAAATGGTATTGAAAGCAAACTGGGTGAAAACTATAGTGCTTTTGTTCTCACATCGGTGCCATGATTGAAAGTCAATTATCCTCCGATGTTTTCATAGACTAAGGACTGCATCGTTAATTTTGATTACCTCTTTGAAGTTCTGTATGCAAAAGACTATAACTTATTTTGACAGTTGTTTAGTGTCAATGTGTTTCTTGTCTTGTAAATAAACGAAAAACTTCATTAAAAGTTTAAGTTTTACTTCAAGCGGAATCATGCGAGGTCTTATGGAAGAAAAGCGAAAATCGATTGTGACCAAGTACTGCACTGGAAAAGGATTGTCACTAAGAAAATTAGCAAAAGAAGAAGGTGTTAGTGTCTGTGTGGTCCAGAATGTAATCAACCGGTTTGTTATGCATAACATACTGAAGGACTTATCCGTCCGTGGTAGAAAAACAGGTGCGTCAAACCCAAATTAGGACAAACTAATTTGCAAAGAAAGAAAAATAGAGGTATCCATCAGAGATTGCGTAAACAAGTGTGGAACGACGATTGGAATGGTCCAACGGGCAAAGGAGCGAAATTCCCTGAAGACGTACCGGAAACAAAAATGCCCGAAACGCAGCCAAATTCAGGCGGATTCCGTGAAAACTTGGGCTCGGAAGCTGTACGACGACGTTTTGAGCAAAAATGACATCAAATTGGACTACAAGGCACTTCCAGGGGCACAGTTTTACACCGTGAAGCGTGAAACGGAAGTCCCGAATTCGGAGAAATCGTTTTTTTGCAAAAAATTTGTTAAAAAATGGTGTTGGTTTGAGCAATTTGAAATCGACACTTTTTTTCGCTACCGCAAATAGGAACGCTGAAATGCACCGGAAGGAATGCCTGCAGAAACGAATTCTCCCACTAATTCGAAAACACGAAGGTTCGACACTGTTTTGGCCTAATTTGGCATCCTGCCGCTATGCGTGTGCCACCTTGGACTGATATGAAGAGAACAATATCCAATTTGTGGAAAAGGCGACTAATCCTCCTAATTGTCCGCAAATAAGGTCCTTTGAGAAATTTTGGGCTTTGATGATAGGAAAGCTGCAGAAGAAGGCTAGAGGAGCAGATGACATAGTCAAATTACAAAAAGACTGGGTAAATGTAAGCAAAACCATCGACGGAACGGTTGTGCAAAATCTCTTGAAGAACATCAAGAAGAAGGTGCGAGAGCTGGCCAGATCTACGAAAAATTAAATGAATACTGATGTAATGGGCTTTTTTGATGGTCAATAAACAATAAAAATAAATTCGAGCTGAAAAAAAAATAAAATATATTTATATACAGCTATTTTTAAGTGTACTCATACATTCCTTGTTTTAAAATTCAAAGTGAAGACATCGAAATGAAAGGTATAAAGTAGTAAGAATGTACGAATATCCACGGTTAATTTACAGTTTAGTGCGGTTATTGAAGTCGATTTGAGTACAGTAACTGTTCGCTAACTGGGTGCTGTTTAACTGGGCTGCTTTTTAACTGGGCGTTCGCTAACTGGGCTATAGCCCAGTTAAAAAGCAAATAAACTTCAAAAAACTGCATTTGACATTTCGTTGTCAAAATTAGCTAGGGGCATGTGAAAGGCATATGAGTTTCGTAGAGTATTGAAAAATTGTTTAACTGTACAAAAATGCGTCGTAATTCCATAGAAACTAAGTCAAACATTTTAAACAATGGGGTGCACGATAAGCTGCAACCCAATAACGCATGAGACATAAAACCATTATTTAATTTATGTATTGTGCAATGAAATATCTCAACCGAAATTTGATCGAAAGCCCCCTCGAAGTTTATATACATTTGAAATGTCAGCCCAGTTATCGAGCAGCATCCGCTAACTGGGCTGTGTACTTAGCCCAGTTAGCGAACGGTTGCTGTACTTACAATTGTATGGTACAGGCACCTCCTTTGCCTGTAGTTGTAGATTTTGATAGGTGCTTAGTGTATTCTGACATTAATGTGTTGAGATGCTTCAAATGTGGATAATATGGACACAGGAGCATAGATTGCAATAACTATGATACGTGCTCTAGGTGTAGCCAAAAAAACACAAGACATCGGATTGCACGTGAACAGTATTGAAATGTGTCAATTGTTTGAAAATGAATGATGAACGTAAAATGAACTTGAATGTTTGGTGTATAAGAGAATTTTTGTTCAAACGAAAAGCAGTTTACGTTTCAATGAATAGCACCCATGTTCCAGGAAGAATGGAAGTCAATCCTATTATTTGTATTTTAATATTGTGTGGTTGTCAACAAACTACGTAGTATTACGTCAGATTGTTGAAGAAAAACGTCCACTTTTGGTTTTATTAGCAGAAACTCACATCAATGTTGAAATTGAAGCCTTTGATCAGTATTGCATTCCAGGATATAATGTTGCTTGTTTATCACATTTGAGACAATGGCGGTATAGCTATTTACGTCAAAGAATCATTACAATTCAATCTTCGCCTCAACGAAGTGGTTGATGGTACCTGGTTCTTTAGCATAACAGTTGTACGTGACATGAAGATGGGTAATTATGGTGTTTTGTATCATTCTCCCAGATCTAGTGACCCGTTGAATTTGTTGAAATTTTAGAGAACCGGCTTGAAGTTTTTCTTGGTTCGAGAAAACTAAATATCTTGGCTGGTAAATTCAGTATCAACTGGCATGATAATAATAGTTGGATTTATTTGAAACATTTATCTATTTTCAATCAATGATAAACTGTAGAACTTTAATTGATCATGTTTATTCTAATCTTGATTCTGTTTGTTCAGTTGTCGATACTGATTTGAAAATAATGGAGACGTAACGTAATTGAGAATAACGTAAATAATAGCGAAGCTTTTGTGAAATTGAAGTGCTGGAGGAAATATTCAAAACAGGCTGTTTCTAACCTTGTTGAAAGAAGCGTGGATTTTCCAATAGCGGTCCCTTATTTGGACTTTTGCCCTTCCATTTTATTTTTGGGCAACCAAACACAAACACTGAGGCTCTGCGTTTGCAGGATAAAATAATGCGTTTGATTTGAAGATGTAACAGACTCACTTTCTCGACTTTCATGTTAGATGCTTTGCGATGGTTATCGGTGAAGCAGAGAATTCTCGAACAATGACTATAAATGTCGATTTCTCTTGAATCTTATATCACTCTCGTGAAATAAAAGCGGCATCTGATAGAAGAATGTTAGTTCAGAGTAACTGGATATAGTAGGATTCTCTTGCTTCGTGAGAGATCGACGTTTAAAGTCATTGTTTACAAATGGCTTTTAGGCCCTAATCATGAATTACTCGAGAATTGTATATTTGACCTTGGTGTTCATTTTTAAAGTAGTTAATCGTTTGCCGCCTCAATATTTGTGTGGTCGAATTGAAAGAGGAAGTGATATGCATATTGTTTGAGTCCAGGATTGTTTCGGTTTGAAAATTGTATCGATTTCTATGGTTGGGGATATCCTTGATCAGCCCAAAACTAAGCTGGTGGCTCCATTGGTGTTGGAATCGCATTGGCTCTGTAGCGGGCAGGATCGGATATTGGTTTGTCTCTTGATAATGTCCTTATACGGGATTCTGTGATTTGAATTGTTATAGGATTTCCTGATCGCTGGGAATACTTGCGAACATTTGTGGTTGACGTCAAAAGCTTTGCACAATTATATCTCTGTAGAGCATATGAATAGTTTTTTAAGAAGTTTACATCTGTAGATGAAATCATTTTTTTCTGCATAACTGATTGAATTGCTAGAATATCAAAACAATATCTAATAAACTATGTAAATTATCTAGAAGTCGTGGAACTTAAGAGAAGTCCATTGAATTGCCGAAAAATTCTCAACGTTTCTGGACATTCGGTTGAACTTCCAAAACCCATGGACTAGAAACATAGTGATGACGGGAACTTTGAAAAGCAGATTAAGCTTGCCCGAAGTTATCTGGATTCCAGTTGGTACATCTTTCATGATAAAAAGCAAATATTTTAATAATTTACGAAAAATTTAAAAAATCTGAGAAGTTGGGTGATTTACAATTTTTGTTTAAATTTATTTAAAATAAATAGCATTTTCGAGATGTTGTTAAACTTCACAAGAACTCCAAGATTGTGGTACGATGAAAATTCCGCAAAATTGATTAAACATTATAAAAGAAGAAGGAGATGTTCACTCATCACCATGAGGCACCAAGAGTGGCTAGTAATATTTGCTAGAATGAAAGATATGAAGAGAAGGAGTTGAAAGTTCCGTTAGTGTACGGTAGGTTGAAAATTGAGCGAAGGGCATGGATAAAGTGGTACTCGAACCAAGGATGTTACTTTTTTCTAACATCCCACTGCGGAGTAGATCAAGGCACGGATGAATCCGCCACCCCAACAGGCAAAAGTAAGGTGTTGTATCGCGCTCAAGTACCACTGATAGCTTGTGATAGTTTCTAGCGGTAGTTTGTACACACTCCGTTTTGTTGCAAACATGGGAAAGGAACCCTCTCCTTTTGGGTTTATTTTTGTACACAACTTCTGTTTTACTCAATTTCTCTCTCTCGTCATACTCTGTCTTAAAGATATCGGAGAGAAAGACCATAAAGGTTTGTGATACGGGTCCCCACCAGTGTGGGTTAATGGGCTCCCCCATTGTGGGATTTAAATACAATAATTGTTATAAAAAATGTGTAGGTTAAAGTGCTTCAAACATTTTAGTATGATATGATGTATGATGTATGATATGTACTACAGGTATACCTCGATAGTACGTACACCAACTTTTTCACTTCAAATCGCAATTGCATAAAAAGTACAAAAGAAACAGCAAAAGGTTTCTCTTCCTCTCGGTTGTACTAGATTTCAGATTCAACCAGTAGTTTTTATGCATTTGCGATTTAAAGTGAGGAAGTTGATGTACGTACTATCGAGGTATACCTGTATCACCCATTTTAACACGGGAACTTAGCCCAACAGCAATGGGCTCTCCTTTCTGTTAGACTTGATCAAGCTTTAATAACCACTGATCATCCTAGCCATTGTATGAAGAGCCAAAACGGGTTGGGTGGATCGATAACCATCATCACTTATACGTATCCACAGGGATATGAAGAATCTCCATTATCTCGATCATCTCATTGAATGAAGAAAAGCAAGCTATTTAACATGAAGATGCTATTTAACATGAGAATGGGCAGGGAGAAGAGCCCGTCCACTATTCACAAACTATTAGCATTGAGAAGTTGGCATTCCAACT
Source organism: Aedes japonicus (assembly GCA_034211315.2). Lineage (NCBI taxonomy): Eukaryota > Metazoa > Arthropoda > Insecta > Diptera > Culicidae > Aedes > Aedes japonicus. The sequence goes on along the minus strand of JASCZW010000899.1, from coordinate 13,335 downwards.
CTCCCCATCCAGAGTGTTTCAATTAGGGGGCCTGATGGTCCTTCCCATTCTCATTAATTATTTATTAAATAATGTTTATATTTATGAAAATGAAAAACATAACAATCATTCGTATCTATTATATATGATCTCCATTCGGTTGATCCTGAAATGCAAGAAATGTTGTTAAGTGTTAGAGTGTAGAGTTCTGTGGTTCGCGCGTGAGCACGTTTTTATTCGTTTTCAGCAATAGCAGCATTTCACCAAAATCTTGATTTGAGAAATCCTGAAAAAGTTCGTTAAATCTTTTGAAATTTTACAACACTAACATTTATACATTTTGACTTACTGTTGCCATGGTCACTATTTGCTACTTGATGCTGGTTTTACAACAGCAATCCGCTTTTATTTTTGTTCTGTTGTTAGTAGTTTTGTTATTGCTCCCAGGTTGGGAAAGAGAAGATATAATAGGAAGGATGTTAAAGACAAATGGGCAGAAACAAAAACAATAAGTAATGTTTAAATCATCTGTAAAGTAAAATCAATAAAACAATATTGATGATATTGTGTATATAATAAACATATATAATGATATTGTGAGTTATGATGAAGAAATGACATAGATTGAACTGTAAAATCCAACACTAGCGAAAAGGCACACAGCGCTGCATGAATCAGAACAGCTCAGAATTGGTCAACAGTTTGCAAACCGGAAATGAAAAATACATTCAGTAAAAAGTGCAAAAGCCTACTACAGATTCCGTAATTTTCAAAAACCTACCACAGATGTAACTTGCTGCGTTATATAATGAACCTGAATAGAATGCTAGATGTCATAAATTGAAGGGATATTTCGTGTTCGTTTAAGATACCGCCAGATACCGCCTAAATGAGATTTGTTGTATGAAAATTGTGATGGAAACAATACGATGTTGTTAAGACATACTAAATTATGTACATATAATAATGAAATGCCGCTATTTGCCTCTTCCGCTGCAATGTAAGATGAATGAAACTCTTAAATGGTGAAAGATTTTAATTCGAATTTAAGCAAACAATAATGCGAAATAAATTTCATATGAGTCTGGCCAAAAACGGGAACTCCTAAAATCCAAAATAAACAAAGAGGAAAAAAAGACAGGAAATTCTTCGATCAATCTTGTTTCCTACTGAGTTCATAAATGATTTTTTATGTCTGGCAAATAGAAATTATAGGATCATAGTCAATGTAAGTTTTTGAATTAATTATTTTGGACGAAGATCTTTTTTCTATGAAGAGATACTAAATGTTCATTTACGATCAATACCAACAGTAAGAAAGCTATTTCAGCCAATCACACAATGAGAAAGTGGTTCATCTGTTCCAAGATATGGCGGCCAGGAAAGTATGGCAAAGGAATACTAAACATCCCAACCAATTATAATCCCCACCACACCCGGCGAAGCACCAGATCACACCGGGAAGCAGCTTTACGGGTTTTCCCTGTGGTCACATGATCACTTGCGCCGTCAAACAATAGATAACCGAAATCAAACATAATGCGCTACCCAACAAACATCGGTGTTGAATAAGAGCTTGTTCAAACAAATTTGGAGAAGCTATTCAGCTATTCTAGAAGGAAAAGCTCTAATTCAACACCGATGTTTGTTGGGTATAACGGTTTACAACAAAGCATCGACACCACGGTGATACGGCAAATATGGTGAACTAACAATATGGGTGTTTTAATTATTTACCGTTATATCTCACCTAGCAGTGGTTTTGTTGATCTTTTTCTGTACTGTAGAAAAAAAGTAAAAATAATAAAATAACCGAAAACTATAGATAACGCGCTATCCATATATATAAAAATGGATTTCTGTCTGTCTGTCTGTCTGTCTGTCTGAACCTAATAGAATCGAAAACTACTGAACCAACCGGCGTGAAATTTTGTATGCACTTCTCTAGGAAGGGACGCTCCCATAAAAATGAAACAATCATTTCTACATAACTCGAGAACTAATCAAGCAAAAGAAACCTAATTTAGTATATGTGAGGTTTTAAAGGGAAGAAAGGTTTATATTATGGTTTCAGATTCCACCACGTCCTGAAAGAGGGGGCTCCTATACAAATGAAACACAATATTCTCTATAACTCGAGAACTAATCAAGTAAATCGAACCAAATTTGGGATGTGGAGGTTTTTAAAGATAAATTCTGTTTCAATGCTGGTTTTAGACCCCTCCCATTTCTGAAGGCGGGGGTCTCCCATACAAATGAAATGAAATAAAACGCAAATTTCTGCATAACTCGAGAACTAATTAAGTTAATGGAACCACATTTGACAGATGAAGGTTTTTGAAAGAAGGTTTTTGAAGAGAAATGTTTCTAAGGTGGTTTGAGACCCGTCTGCCCTCTGAAAGGGTGGCTCCCATAGAAATGAAACGCAAATTTCTGCACAACTCAAGAACTATTCAAGTAAATGAAACCATATTTGGAATGTGTGGGTTATTGGACGCAGGATTTTTATATATATATTAAAATGAATTTCTGTCTGGCCGATCGGAGTGAAAATATGTATGCAGGGATTTTTAGGGCTAGGAAAGGTTCTTATGATTGTTTGAGACCGCTTCCCCCTTCTGGAAGGAGGGAGGGCTCCCATACAAATGAAACACAAATTTCTGCATAACTTGAGAACTAATCAAGCAAATGGAACCAAAATTGCTATGCGGGGTTTTTTGAATGCAAGCAATGTTTCTAAGGTGATTTCAAACACAAACTTCAACCAAACATGAGAATTATCCAGGTAACTAAGCCACAAACTGTGTGTTGTCTGGGTGAGAAGAATGTTCTGATAGAAGTTTCAATCCCTTCTTAGTCAAAAAAAAAATTAATTAAAAAAAAGCGTCACTTCTTTGTGATGCTTATTCATTTAGTTGCAGGCGTAGCAATGCTCGCACCGGAATCAGCTAAAGTCCTATAAAAAATAGTCAGAGCGTCCTAAAGAGCAATCTATACCTTTAATTACGATTGAAGGATTCTGTCAAATTATCGTCCCTGGAAACATGTTATGCCTTCTGGTAACTTGACACGTCTTCTGATTTCTAAGCTCATATTTTTTTTCGTACCAACCGTGGGAGACTTGGCCTTATAACCAATGATTTGTGATATAGTGGACGGATTATTACAATTTGAGATAACTCAATGTAGACGTCTTCCAAAATTGGCAGATCGACAGGCAATCGGTGGAGACCCACCTAGTACCTCACAGCAAGATACTTAGAGGCGAACCGGAAGATTTGATGAGCTACCTCCCCCGCAAACAAAAAAAATACATAATCAGTGGAAAATATCCACCAGAAATTCACATAACTTACATGTGATTTAGGAAAACGAAAATGCTTCGCATAATCGTAGGAATCTTATGTTTCAAGTAAAATCTAAATGATTAGTCAAGGAGACTTTTTTTCTATGTGATTTTTATGTAAAAATCAATTCTTTTAGTATTGGAAAATATTTACATGTGCTTCAAAATTGTAGCTAAGCGAAATATTGTTTCATTGTAAGTATCAAGAAATGTAACACAATACAAGACTTATAACGAAATGATCATAGTACCCCTGCACAGATTTTCACCTTTAAGTTTCTAAACTCTAAACAATGACTGTCAGCTGTATACACCCCAACAAACAGCCCATTCTATTCTCATGAACCCTCAAACTCCACGTTGTCCTTCCTAGCAGGCAAAAAGTTTTCCTCAGTTTACCATCAGTTACCACGTTTTCTCGCTTCCTCCACTCTTTCCGTGACATAAAATTAAGACGTGCATATTGTTATATTATAACCATAATAAACTAAACTTTTCCCATATTTAATCCGCGCATTGTGTAAATCACATTCAAATAACAGTTTCCTTCTCAACCCTTTCGCTGTCCACCCATCCCTCCCAAGCGGTCTCATTCTGATTCAGCATTTATTCTCATAAAACACATTCAAGAATGCTCGGGAGGTGCAAAGGGCAGCAAAACCTCGCAGAGAACCACAAAAACTGTAGGCACTGAACTGCTGGCACGCCCACGATAGACTCCAAATAAGCTCCACTCGAAACATACTAACTTCCCACATACGTGCAGAAAGGCATCACGGAAAACTGTATCAAGAATCGTGTGTGTTTTGTTTTACAAGAAACATTGCAAATGGGAATTGTGTGAGACTATTTATATGGAGTGCCCCTTTACTCGTTTGCTCACTGGGTCCTGGTAGTTTTGCTGCTCGCTGCAGGAGCTTTGGATTATGATGTAATATGTGAGATAGTCTAGACACGGGAGTGTGGACGACGTGCCCAACCACCCCCGTGCCCCTCGAAAACGAAGAATACAGCAAATTTAGGGATGAATTGGAGAAAGTTCGTTTCGAAATAGGTGAGTTCTATTCGTTAACAAACACCAGGTTAAAAGCCCAAATGCAAAACTACAATAAATTAGCCATTGCAAACCCGTTCCGTTAGAAGTTTCAGAATGTAGCAACTCTTTCAGCCCCGAGGGAGTTTCGCTCGTCGATGGTCGGTTTTTCCTCCCCCGACGATGTTGTCATAGTTTTTCATGCGAAAAATAGGATCAACTGGCAAAACGAACCAACTTTCTCCATCGTTTTGCGCTCTGGACTTTTGACGGCAGCAACCGGCGCAAATCAGTAAATATGGACATGAAGTTGGGAATGTTTTTAGTTTCTTCTTTACCGCGCCCCTCCTCGACTTACATGGCGAACACTCCGAAATGAGTCCGACTTATCGGCTTAATTTAATGAAACCGACAAACACAAGCGATCCGGAATGATGGGTTCGTAATGGAACTTTCACCGGTAATCCCTCGGGAAGTTGTGCATATTTTTTTTTCCTGACTGTTAATTTTTAGCCTCGCAACACATTGCCAGTAGGGCAGTATCAATATTTAAAAACATTTACATCATGTAATCCGGTCAGTGTGGATTATCACTCAAGGGTTTTTATTTGTTCTCCCTCTTTCCATTGCAGCCATGGAGTACCCGAAAATTACGGAACACCCCCTGGACGTGATAGTGCCCCGGCACGAGCCAACCACCCTCAACTGTAAGGCGGAAGGCATCCCGGCACCGACCATCACCTGGTACAAGGACAGCGAACCGATAAAAGCGGAACAGGGCTCGCATAAAATCCTGCTGCCCGCCGGGGGATTGTTCTTTCTGAAGGTAAGTGTGCTTCTGGGGGAATCATTTATTCCGCTTCTACGCGGGTTGGTCGATAAAGATGGTGCTCTGATGGATGAGTTTCGTTGGTTTAGAAAGAACTGGAAGCGGTATTGCTGTTCGTGACGTATTAAGTAGCTATTAGTATTTGATTATTTTCTTGTTCTTACTCCATGGGCTCGAGCTTAGCCTTGCAAGAGTACTGCAGGTGATGGTGATGACGACACTGCATGGTGTTGATTATTTGTTCATTTTTTCCGTTTTTCGGGTCTTCTATGTTGACTGGTTGGACGAAGTCCTACGTTCAAATACATCATAAAAAAATCTAACTAAAATTTGAAATATTTTCTAAAATACTTCCATTATCCTGATTGTGAATTATTCTGGATTGGGCTTTGTGTACTGGAAGCTACTAGCTAGGATTATCAAAATATCTTTTTTTTATTAAAGTTAACGATCAAACACCATTAACCCTTTAGGTGTCTGGTATAACCCGAGCAGGAACGGATAACTCGATAACTGGCCTTGGTATTTAGGAGCTCAGATTAAGAGGTATACCTGAGGATAATACCATAAAATTGTTCCCACAATGTTATGAGAATACCAAATTGAGGTAAGACAATCCCAAAATAGTACCTCTCAGGTATTTCCAGGTATCCAAAACAACAAGTTTTGTTATTCGAGTGATATTTTGCTTGCAATTCTTAGGTATTTTTGTTTAGGTATTTTACTAAGGTATTTTCCCTCTTAATCTGAGTTCTTAAATACCAAGGCCAGTTTCTAGTTATTCGTTTCAGCTTGGGTTGTTAATAATTTAACGTAAAATATAATTATAAAGTTTTTTTTCATATACATTTTATGAACCGTTAGAAGCGGTTAGAAGCATGTAAGAAGCGGCTGATCAACGTCCTCGTACCAGTTTGGGGCTCTTAACAATGAAAAACTATGGTCCTTCAGCGAGTCTGGTGGTTGGGAAAGGCCCAATAAACCACACTTAAAAATAAAAATAAAATACAATTACAAAAACACAAAATCTCGGGTACCGATCTTTTCGGTTTCGTTCTTTAGGGTCTCAATTTCTAAGGTTTTGTTCTTTTCATGCAGAAAAGAATTTCTGCGCATTGTGGAATGAGTGTCAGCCTCCCTCCCCTCGGATATGTGATCTGGACGCGATGGAAGGCCTACGCATCAGCATTGAGATGGTAACCAAAGCATATCCTCGTCGGTAGTATCACATCTGAATATTTTGATTTATGCCGCGTCACGTATCTGGCATTTATGCACTGATTTTACAGATGTGAAAAACGACATCTGTCTGGGACCAATGCTGGTGCAGTCTGGTGGGGCTCTTGCCTCAGTAATAATGATGTGGGATTTCTTCTTGGCTGCGGCTACCTTCTTAGCGTTCCCTGACATAATGAGCCGAAGCCACGCTTAATTATAAATCTAGCTAGACAGGTATATATTAGTAAACACTGTGTTAAAGATTATTGACATATGTAGGGAACCGACTGTTAGATTCACTGAGTAGAGAGTTTGATTAAAACTACGAACGTGGCACCATTCTTATTTTGTTATTTCTCATTTCAAAGAGTTATAATAAAAATACCACACATTATAACAATGGTATATAAACAATCTTTTAACGGCTTCTTCTCGATAGTTTTTCAATAATAGATAGGGACTAGGACGTGATGAAGCTTTACCTTGCCACCGAAAAGTGAATCTAATAGCTGACCAAGATTGTCAGGCTGCACTTGCTGTCAGACTTTGAAGCGATTAAACGACTTAGAGATTAGTCATTAGACAAATAAAAAGGCAATGAACAAGACAAGTAAATGTAAACGATTCTACAACAGAACTATAAAATTTAACTGAATAACGCAGAAGACAAGAACGGACTAAGGCGGACAAAGTGATAGGGCATCTAAAAGAAGTTAGACGAGGTATACATCGACAAATTTCAGAGCACATAAGAACTAGACATCTGATTAACCTATTAACGACTGAAGAAGGTTACGAAATGCCCTCTAACATTTCTAGCATAAAAACACGCAACGTCCTCCCAATTTGTTTTTAAAGAAAACATCTCTCATAAGTCCCATCAGTAAACCATTAAAATTATACTGTTGGGACTACTGATACATCAGACATGACTAAAACTGGTAGAATTCAAATATTTCGACGATTTTTGATTGAGAAAACTGCTCAAACAGACTTTCACAGCACATAAATGACATTCAAACTACAGAAAACTGAAAAACACTGACAAACTAAATAACAAAAGACGAAACGACACCATACAAAACAGTGGACATGAACTGAGAGAAAGGGAAGCAAACTTGAAAATGTAACACATTTTTAGGCAGTGTCAACAGCGTCTCTATGGACGACATGATCCTTGCACGGCTGGAGAAATGCTTCAAAAGGAGTTAAGTTATATCACTCTAACGCACAAGTAACAGGAACAGCTTAAGAATAGCTTCTTATTTTTGGTTCGAGAAAACTTCTTCGGAAAACTTTCATAGCACATAAATGCCACATATCACGATCTAAACAAGATAAGACTCCGTATTAAACTTGTAAACGTAAAATTGACTAACGAAATAACAAAAAGACAATTGACGAAAAAGACGAACGGACTCAAATTTTTCAAACGTGGCTCCTTCCGAATCATTTGCAACAGCGTCTTCTTGGACGACATGCTCCGTGTACGGCTGGCAAAATGATTCGAAAAGATTTACGCAACGATATCATCAAAGGCCTGGCGTAGAGGTTTCTACTCTATTCAGAGTCCCGCCAGTAAACCTTAAAAAAAAAAAAATGGGTGGAATGAGGTCTATCTCAGTTGTTTCAAGTGATAAAGATAAACAGTCCTTAGCAGAATTGTTGTACGGAGTGGACCATTGGATTCGAGTTTACTTGAGAATTTCACCGCCAGAGGCGCTCTACTTTCGAGTTACTAAATATGAGTGCTGTGACGCGTTGGAATGAGGGGTAATTAGTTTTATCACCACCTAGGACATATCAGTCTTCAGTAAGTCAAGTCATAGTCTCCAAGCTTTTCCTAGAGAAGGTCGCGCAAGCTCGAAATTTGGTCACTCACGACGCTAGTGTGCATATAATCTTCCAGTTTGTGATTGGTGCATCACGAGAACCTTACTAGTTGGGACGATGCTTTCTTCGACAAAATTGTGCTATTGGCCAAGCCCTTCCGGATGATAGTCACATAAGTTCTAAATTCATTCACTACATGGCGTTTGTGTGCATATGAGCCTCCAATTATAGTACGCTATATTTAGAGACCTTTAGGGCTTTGCTTTCTTCAGCTAACTCGTGCTAGTGGCTCATTTCTTGATCGATCCACCATACTCGTTGCGCTTCTCTTCTTTTTGTGCCTGTCGACTCATGTTCGAGAATCAATTTAACAGGGCTAACGACATTCTTACGACACGCCCAGCCTACCGTGGTCGGCCGGTTTAAGCGATTTGAACGACGGGATGTACTTCCAGCAACTGATGCAATTCGAAGTCCGTCTTTCATTTGCACTGCACCTTAGATCGTAAATTTGACAGCTCCATCTGTTTGTTTACGGCAGCCATAGTTTTACAAAAATAGTCCATAAAATAGACCCACGTTTATTAAAAAAAGTCCATATAATAGAGAACTTTGATATTTCCAATACATTTTATTTTTATCGACCGTCTTTATGTATTTTCAGAAACGGAATCTGACCTTTGCCAAACCATAAAAACTATCGATTATTTTGAAAAGAAAGGATTGTCGCAAGCAGACGTTGCTCGAAAATATAACAAAACCGAAGCGTGCATCCGGTATGACCTCAAACAAAAGCCTAAGTTTACAGAATTTGCGTTCACCGGTTCTACGATTGGAAAAAAAAAATATTTGCAAGCTACGAGATTCAGTTTTCCTGGATATAGAAGTAGCACTTAAATCGTTGATCGAAAATCCTAACATTAAACTAATTTACAACCTTAATGCTACAGCCTTTTGACCAACAGATCATCCGAAATTTTTAACTGAATTATCTCAAGAGAACACATTAAGACATTATGAATTTTACACGAGACGTAATTCATGTTTGTAAAAAGTCGAGGAACGTAAAGAAAGATTTCGTATAAAATTATGTCTCTTTTAACTGACACATACGCAATTCAACGAAATATGCGCCTGATTGAATTTATTTTCTAATCTCTTTGAACTCTTATGTGCTAAAGGACGCTTGCATGTGTCGGTCTCAGGGAACAGAAATTTACATGTCATTTTAGTAGTGTGAAGTTACAGCTATAAAGCTCGATTCGAAGTAAATCTGAACGCACGGCTTAATACACCACCGCGTCCCTGGTGGTTGGAACAAAAAACGTTTGACAGGCATTTGGCAAGTCAACGGTTTGTCTTGTAATGAAACGTTACAAGGATACTCAGAGTGTGAATAGAGCACAGCGCATCTATCATCAAAGTGACACTAGTGACAAAGAGCTGAGCAGAAGGTGTTGAGGTACGTGAAAGGCAACCCAGGTATCTCCATATGTGATTTGGTAAAGAAATACTATTCCAACTTTTCCACCATCCGTAACATCCTTTCAAGAGAAGGATATAAGTCTTTTTGTGCCAGCAAACATCCAAATCGCTCCCTGAAACTAAATTTAGTGGCCAAAAAGCGAGCACGATTACCGTACGAACGAGTTTTGACAAAATTTGATGGGTGTATTTTAATGGATGACGAAACATGTGTGCACATTTGAAAGGCAACGAATCCCAGGCTGACAACGACGATTTAAAAACTTTGCCAGAACTCAAAGAGCTGGCCGCAAATTTCGGTGTATCTGAAATGACACATGGTGAAATCGATGATATGTTGAAAGAAGGGTTGGCAACAGTAGATGAAATTGTAGCCGAGCTGGACCTGTCTACAACCTCTCTGGAGGTTATTTTGATCCACCCACCTACTGCAGTTGAGATCGACCAAGAAAGTAAACAAACTGGAAGCTCAACTGAACACTAGCGCCACACAGTGAGTGAAATCCGAACACCCCGGAAGGGCTTGGCCACTAGCACAAGTTTGCTGAAGAAAACATCGTCCTTACTAGGATATCAAGATATAGCAATCACACACTGGAAGATTATATTCACACTAGCGCCATGTAGTAACCGAACTCCGAACTTGTGTGACCACTTCTAGGAAAGGCTTGGTCATTAAAATAAGTTTACTGAAGACTGATATGTCCTAACTGGAGAGGCTCTCGAGATATCCTAGAATGAAACCAATTACCCCTTATCCCAACGCGTCACAGCACTCATATTAAGTAAAGAAAATTCACAATCAAACCCGAATCCAATGATCCATAAGCGGGTATCGATCTTCACAGTTTCGATTTTTACGGTCCTAATTGACTGAAAAGATCGGTACTCGGTAGTCTTGCTGGACATGCCAGCAGATAAAGAGAAGCGGGCACCGAGTGGCTAATTTTTAACCAGACCTGTGGCACTGCAAACGAGCTGGGCACTGGCTTTTTAGTTCTGAGCAAAATGCGTCAACGCGCGATTGGATGGTCTCCGATCAATGCAAGAATATGCAAGCTGAGGATCCACAGAATGGCCCTACCAGAAACAAGTTAACATATGGCCCATAATTGAATAGAAATAGTTTGTAGGAATTATTCCAAAGATTCAGATATCCATTCCAGGAAATTCAATTGATATTGCCAAATAGTGTCTCCGTGCTGGACCACAGCCTCGGAAACCCGGATTTTCGGGAACCAGATGAATCCAAACGGTCATTGCCGATAATGTCCATCAAGAATGAGTTATGAATTGTAACGGTGCAAAACGAATTAAAATCGATCAATAATTTCCAGAGTTACACTCATTTGAATACGGTGGGACCCTGGATCCTGTCGAACACTTAAGACGTAAAAGGTACCCAAATCAAAGTCCAATCAAGTTTCATCGGCATATAGACCTGTAGACCTGGATATGTCTGTTGGATACAGCAGGTAATGTATTCGAGAGGGTGATACTCAACAGACTGACAAAATACACGGAGGGAAGTCAACGGTGGATGCCATTCTGTCTGTCACCAAGACGGCTGAAGTGGCAATCCCGCGCAAGAGGCGATGAGTCCGCTACTGTGCAGTGGTCAGCTCCGACGAGAGAAATGCGTTCAATAGCGCCAGTTGGGTGGCTATAGCCGACTCGCACCAATGCTTCCATGTTCCTGGGCACCTGTACAAGATTCTGGGAAGTTATTTCCAGAATCGCGTACTGGTTTACAAGACAGATAACCGCAGGCGTTCCACAAGGTTCGATCCTGGGTCCGGTGCTATGGAACACGATGTACGATGAGGTACTACGGCTTGAGCTCCCGAATAGGGTGAAGATTGTCGGGTTTACAGATGAAATTACCCTAGAGATATGTGGTGAGTCTCGAAGAGGAAGAGCTAACGGCCTCGCACTCTATTTGCATTGTGGAGAAATGGATGAAACGGCGGAAACGTACATTAGACTTGAGGCTGAAGCTGGTAGGATTGGGCTTGTGATTGATGCGTTGAAAACAAAATACATGAAGGGAAGAGGCTCACGAGAAGACAATGTTAGCCTCCTAGCACGAGCTCTGATCGACGGTGATGAAATCGAGGTAGTAGGCGAATTCGTGTACCTGGGCTCATTGGTGACCGCCGATAACGACACCAGCAGAGACATACAAAGGCGCATTATGGCTGGCAATCGTGCCTACTTTGGACTTCGAAGGACGCTAAGATCGAACAAAGTTCGCCAAAACACAAAGTTGACTATCTACAAGATATTAATTAGATCGGTAGTTCTCTACGGCCACGAAACATGGACATTGCTAGTGGAGGACCAACGCGCCCTTGGAGTCTTTGAACGGAAGGTGCTGCGTGCGGTGGAGTGCAAATGGAAGACGGAACGTGGAAGAGGCGAATGAACCACGAATTGCACCAGTTGCTGGGAGAACCTCCCATGGTACACATCACAAAAATCGGTCGACTACGATGGGCTGGGCATGTCGTATAAATGTCAGACGACAGCCCTGTGAAAATGGTTCTCGAAAACGAACCGACTGGTACAAGAAGAAGAGGCGCGCAACGAGCAAGGTGGATCGATCAAGCGGACCCTCCACAGACAGCGAGGCTGGCGAGTGACAGCCATGGACCGAATAGAATGGAGACAACTTCTGTGTACAGCAGAGGCCACGCCGGCCTTAGTATGATTGGTTAGGTAAGGTAAGGATGAACCACTACGCCAGAGTCGCCCTCAAAGTAGGAGGACTATTTACATCATGATGTATTAACTGTGTTGAGACAATAGTGCGAATTCGTACTTGACATATAAGAATACACTATTGATTGTATAGATTGATGCTATCCAATGAAGGTGATTAAATCGGTCTTGATGAAGTTCTAACACAGAATTGAAATGTACGTTATCCACCGAGGTTCATTTGATTAATGCCTTCAAAGCGGCAATCCTTCCGGTATATCGGTGAACATCTGACAAACTTTGTACTGGCAGTTCAATGAAATTTTCAAATATGGTTATTTAAATACATTCAAAAAATGCAAGGATAAAGGATATTTTTCAAAATTCGGTGATATCTGTACTTTTTCTAAGAATCCTGGATTCGAAAACTGCAAAAAATCTGTATAACTACTGATAAATCTGTGTATGTTGCATCCCTGCATATAAGACTTTCCTTACGTGCATTTGATGTCTGTGATAGGAAAATACTTACCATTTAGTAAATTGACTTTGCAAAATGAAATGATTTATATTTCAATAGTATAATGTTTAAAATCAATAGTGATCAATATTGGAATCGGTACGGAGAAGCATTTCCGATCGATTGGGGCAAACACTTCGAAAATGTTTGTAGAAACGACTAAGATATTAACGCTCAAAACCTGGCCGAGACGGTCGCAATAGGTTTTTTGGCTCGGTAAAGCTAACACAATTGCACCTCTCAGATAAACGAACTAGATAAAAAAAAATTCAAAGTGCAGCCAAAGTTCACATTCTACTGATTTCTAAATTTGGGAAAGTAAAGGACCTGATTGGAAATTGTGGTACACTTTGGTATACTGGATCTCAAATTGCATCCTTCCTAAAGTTCTC